>OY740781.1:142623813-143213813 GCA_963514005.1 Raja brachyura
CTAACCACATCCTCAAGAACTCCAAAACTCCAAACACATCTCCTTAAATGGGAAGGAATTTAAGGAGTTCCAATGTGGCCGAATGGAAGTATGAGAAGTTCCACTGTGAGAATTTTCTGCCCAATTCAGACTTTTTACTTTTTAAAGGATAAATGTTTTAAGAATCAGTCCAGCCCTTGCCTCCTGCATTCTGCCAGATTAGCTATATAGAGCAGTTGGTAATCAATATAGAGCATTTTAATCTAATATAGAGCAGTTTTTAATCAATTCTCAGAAAAAAACCTTCCTTGAAGTAAACTCACATTTGCCGCCATCTAGAAGGGCAGAGGTAGCAAGGGAACACCATCACTTCCAGGATGCCCTCCAGGCCACTTACCACCCCAGCTTGTACACAACCTCCCACTCCTTCTTGGAGATGGGTTAATTTTCAAAAACCCGCTCCTTAACACCACATTAGGAGTGCCTTCAGCCCAGGACGTTCAAATAGCCAAAGGGAAACTTTTCAAGGCCACAATAGATTAACAATAAATGTTTAGCCTTCCCAATGGCATCCAAGATAAATGTTGACAAGCCAAGGGCAGACAGGGCAGGGAGGACAAGGGACAAGGAGGTAAAGTTCAACAAATATTTTTAAGAATTGCTTTGAAAATGATCACGGTGGTGTGGTCAGCTGTAACTGACCAGCGACACCCAGCTCCATTATCTAGAGATTCAGTAATATTTCACTGCCAATAATACTGCTCTGCGGGATTATTCGGATAATTATTGAAAATCCTTCGCAATTTTATGCTGTTAGATGAGCATTAGCAACATTTGATTTTGGTTCAAATGTAAAAACAGAAAATGCTGTAAACACTCAACGGGTCAGGCAGCATCTGTGGAAATAGACAATAGGTGCAGGAATAAACCATTCAGCCCTTCGGGCCAGCACCGCCATTTAATGTGATCATGGCTGATCTTCCCAATCAGTACCCCATTCCTGCCTTCTCCCCATAACCCCTGACTCCGCTATCTTTAAGAGCAGCTATCTTTACAAGAAAGAGAAACATAATGAACACTTCAGATGGATGATCCAACAACACAACGTGAAAATCTGCCAGTGACTAGCGGAGTTCCACAGAGGCCGGTGTTGGGGCCACTACTCTTCACATTGCATATCAATGATTTGGATGAGGGAATTGAAGGCTTTGTGGCCAAGTTTGCAGATCTTCTTATCGAGTCCACACACATGATTCGAAGTTGTTCAGCCAGAGCTGAACACACTTCTCCGCACCTGCATACAATGATGTCTGTCTTGTTGTTTCTTATGCTTCATATGAGGAAAGACTGGATAGACTCGGCTTGTACTTGCTAGAATTTAGAAGATTGAGGGGGGTTCTTATAGAAACTTACAAAATTCTTAAGGGGTTGGACAGGCTAGATGCAGGAAGATTGTTCCCGATGTTGGGGAGATCCAGAACAAGGGGTCACAGTTTAAGGATAAGGGGGAATTGCTTTAGGATCAAGATGAGGAAAACATTTTTCACACAGAGAGTGGTGAGTCTCTGGAATTCTCTGCCACAGAAGGTAGTTGAGGCCCGTTAATTGGCTATATTTAAGAGGGAGTTAGATGTGGCCCTTGTGGCTAAAGGGATCAGGGGGTATGGAGAGAAACATAGAAAATAGGTGCAGGAGTAGGCCATTCGGCCCTTCGAGCCTGCACCCCCATTCAATGTGATCATGGCTGATCATCCAACTCAGTATCCCGTACCTGCCTTCTCTCCATACCCCCTGATCCCTTTAGCCACAAGTGCCACATCTAACGCCCTCTTAAATATAGCCAATGAACTGGCCTCAACTACCTTCTGTGGCAGAGAATTCCAGAGACTCACGACTTTCTGTGTAAAGAATGTTTTCCTCATTTCGGTCCTAAAGGAATTCCCCCTTATCCTTAGACTGTGACCCCTTGTTCTGGACTCCCCCTGGACTCTGGACTCTTCTGGACTCTGCAGAAGGACTTGGACAGGTTGTGAGAGAGGGCTGAGAAGTGGCAGATGGAGTATAGCATAGCAAAGAATGGAGCCATGCATTTTGGTAGTAAGAATAAAGGCGTAGACTATTTTCTAAATGAGAAACAAATTCAGAAATTGGAGGTGAAAAGGGCCCGGGGAGTGCTGATGCAGGATTTTCAAAAAGTTAATTTGCAAATTCAATCAGTAGTAACTAAGGCAAATGCAATGCTAGCTCTAATTTCAAGAGGACTAGAATATAAAAACAGGGATGTAATGCTGAAGCTTTATAAGGCACTGGTCAAACCACATTTGGAGTATTGTGAGCAGATTTGGGCCCCATATCTGAGGGAGGATATACTGGAGTTGTAGAGGGCCCAGAGGAGGTTTACAAGAGTGGTCCCGGGAATGATTGTATTAACATATGATGAGTGTTTGACGGCACTGGGCCTGTACTCGCTGGAGTTTAGAAGGATGAAACTTACCGAATAGTGAAAAGGACTGGATAGAATGGATGTGGAGAGGATGTTTCTACTAGTGGGAGAGTCTAGGACCAGAGGTCATTGCCTCAGTAAAGGATGTACCTTTAGAAAGCAAATGAGGAGGAATTTCTTTGGTGAATCTGCAGAATTCATTGCCAGAGAAGCTTGTGGAGGCCAAATCAATGGACATTTTTAAGGCAGAAATTAATAGATTCTTGATTAGTACGGGTGTCAGGGGTTATGGGGAGAAGGCAAGAGAATGGGGTTGAGAGGGAACAATAGATCAGTCATGATTGTATGGCGGAGTAGACTTGATGGGCTGAATGGCCTAATTCTGCTCCTATAACAGGAGGATGAACAAAAAGATTTAGAAATTAAATGACAAAGTGGTGAGAGGGATGGTAATGGAATAGTAAAGAAAAAATATGGACACTCAGAAGGTATATATGGGAATAGTGGAATCACTGGGCAGGAACACTGTCAGCTGGGGTGGCTCAGTGATACAGCAGTAGAGTTGCTGCCTTACTGCACCAGAGACCCGGTTTCAATCCTAACTATGGGTGCTGTCTGTATATAGTTTGTACGTTCTCCCTGTGATCATGTGGGTTTTCTTTGGGTGCTCCGCTTTCCTCCCACACCTCAAAGACATACAGGTTTGTAGGTAAACTCACTTCTGTAAAAATTGTAAATAATCCCCATTGTGTAGGACAGTGCAAGTGTATGGGGTGATCGCTGGTCGGCACTGTCTCGGTGGGCCGAAGGGCTTGATTCCACGTTGTATCACTAAAGTCTAATGTAAGTCTAAAGTCTAAAGCTAATTGATAATTGGGGAGAACTAGCGGATGTGATGTATTTAGATTTTCAGAAACCTTTCAATGAAATCCCACACAGGGTTGGAGCTCATATATACTGCAAATGCTTGAGCTTCACTGAATAACTATAGTGAATGCAGCTGGACAAGCACAATTGCACACTGCAGTGTAGAAGTAAGGAATGCATTCAAAATTGGATGCAGATGCATTTGATCTCTTACAATGGCCACTGAGACCAGGGAGGTTCTGTAATTATCAAGGTGGAGGGACTAGATACATTGCATTCATTGTAATATGGTTGGCCACAAGGGACCACTAGCTTTCTGTACAAGTGAAGATCGGTTATTTGATTATTATGTATTATACATAATATTAAAGTTTCAATTACTTAATAGCATTGTTTTTAAGGAAACTGTTATTCTATTCAGGTTTATTTTAATGGACTATTTTAACCTTTGCTAAATGTCACTGAACACCAGAGTGAAATGGCCTTGCAATGACCAGAGTTCAACAGGATGGCCACAATGGTGCAGCCTCAGCCCTACTGGGAGGGGTACAACTGGAGAAGGGTGGCACGGTTGTGGGTCTATTGCAGGGTACGTGCTTGACGAGTGGGCCAAGTCCTGCAGGATTCAACATATTATCTCACACTTTAGCGTGTTGTACCTTCAATGGAACAATGCACGAGACCAAAGGTGGAAAGGTCAGACAGAGAGGAGGATGGAGAAGTAAAGTGACCGATGGCTGGAAGCTCAGGGTTATACTCATGGTCCGAACAGAGCTGTTAAACAATATATGTATAGGAAGGAACTGCAGATGCTGGTTTAAATCAAAAATAGACACAAAATGCTGGAGTAACTCAGCAGGACAGGCAGCATCTCTGGACAGAAGGAATGGGTGACGTTTTGGGTCGAGACCCTTCTTCAGATTGATATGCAGAATATAGATGTCCAATCTGCATATGGTCTTCTCGCCAGCCTCAACGGGACATTTTGGTGCAATATTGAATGTATGTTACTTATCAGGAACTAACATCAAGGAACTCAATGAGGAATCATTGAATGTTATTTTGTACTAAGGGAAACAGAACAATGCCTGCTTTGTAATCTGTAAAAATAAAGAGTTCTGCAAATCTACATAATCTACATAAAGTGTAATCTGTTAAAATAAAGAGTTCCAGTAACTTTTTTACCATGGATTTTTAATTGTGACTTGTGACTTCTTATGGAAAAATACAACTAGTATTATTTAGATTGATCCAAGTATCAACTTGGCAGCACGAGTAATTACAATTCTCTAATTTATTAATGAGGGAATTATAATTACTTTTGCTTTACAAGTCAGCATAATAATGTGTCTGATTGTACTTGCTATTATTTATGAAAAAAGATGCAGAAGTTTTAGTTGGGTTGAAGTGCAAGTATGTGGTTAAAATTATATTTACAATCTCAAACATTCAAGTTGAATGTCTGCTCCAGTATTTACTTTAGGTAAATATATATTGTAGTGTGAAATGAATGGAGAAGCATTGCTATTGTATTTATACCAATTAAACTCATGATAAATGAAACATTGTGCTTCCCTCTAGACATGTTTTGAATGAAGTTTAAGTACGTATCATTGCCAAATATATTTTATGGGTTTTTTAAAAATAATGAATGTAAGTATAGTGTCTCGTTCCTTTGGGTATTAATTCTTTGGAGATTTCAGATTATCAATTTTTTGAATTTTTCCTTTCCTTCTTTTAACTGAATTGCTTTATCTCTCTATTTTCTTTGTCTGATAGGTCTTGAAATCACCCAATCTACTTGTTACCCCATGATCAATCCTTGCAATATTCATTAGCAAGCACCTCAATCCAATTGAGTGTGGGGAGACTGGGGAGTGTGAGGTGCTGCCTTCTCCCCCACTCATATCCCAGGCATCCAGTTGCTCGTGTTGATTTTCAGTGGCTTACTTAAACATTAAGCACCTCAATTTGAAGGCTCATGCCTTGCTACTGGCTATTACATTTGGGTTACCTGCTTCAGAAAAATTGGTCAGTGATTCAATGTAATTCATAAATGTATTTAGTTTTGCTCGTAACCTCATTGTTAAAGAGTAGCATTGTCAAGAAAAATGATTCCAAAACATTTTACCTCCATTCACTTACAAATAGGCGACACAAGTTGCCTTTAAAATGAATTGCTGTATCTTAAATAATATTTACTGCAAAGATTTGGCACCCTCAAGCAAAATCAAATCAATTATTTCACTGCTGAACCATAAAGGAACTTGAAAAAGGCATGATTCATATTTGAAGGGGCCACGATGTCAGGATAATGGGATTGTTGATTACAATGAAAAGTCTGAGAGAGGAACTTGTTAGAGTTGGCAAAATGCTCGCTAGTTCATGCGGTACTTTAATTGTGGGTTAGCGGCAGAACAATCAATCCAGCTCCACTGATTTCCTTCGTGGCGTGCACGATACAACTGCTTAAGCAGAACTTGGACTAGACTTGTCTTTCATCACCAAATCAATGAAAGTGCTCAGTACACAACACTGCCACTGGAAAGAAAAATGATTGCTCCGGCACAATTTGGATGAAATAAAAGTCCGTCATCAATTTGACAAATGACAATCTGGCCAAGTCACTTTGAGTTCTTGCAGCCATTCGTCATCTATAGAAAAAAACATGAAAGGGCAGGTTGTCAAGCTGAGCCATAATGATAAGAGCCCTCTGGTTACTGTGCTCCTGCTATTGAAATCAAAACAAAAAGAACTATGAGGTACATTGACAATGCAATCAGGTTGTAATGATGAGGCATTGACAAGTACACCCTTGCGGATCTGGAATTAGCCAGAGATGTTTCTTGTGAATAGAATTTTACTTCAGGGTCATGTGAGTGACTTCGTGAAGACCCCGCCAGCACGCATGCGCGACAAACTACACGGGACACCATGTAACATCCCAAAATAAGGGATTTTACCTTTCACATTTATGAGTTACCGAAACAAAACAGGCCTGGGTCATCTGGCCTCAAATTGGAGTTCCTGGCTTATCCCCTAAATAGACGGCTATGCGTTGGTGATTGGTGACCTCCACATTAACTGGAGGTCACCAATAGTTTCAGGGGAATGGAAATGACTCTATTGATGTTCAAACATCCTCATCACAGAGTACTGTGCAGACCATATCAAGATGGCTCAGGGTGGTGTTACGTGCAGCAGGGGTGGACACTGATATTTTAAGTCATTCCACCAGGCTGTAGCTACATCGTGCAGCGAGGATGATGGAAGTCCCTATGGGCCACGCCCTTGTAATGGCAGGTTGGTCTAATGAAACAACTTCCAGCGGTTATAACAAACCTGCTCCACCATTATTCCTGCACTCCACCTGAAAACACAAGCCCTCAAATGTTATTATTTCTAATTCCCCCCTCTCCCAAACTTATTGCATTGTTAAAGACTTACATATTCATTTCCTCTTTGGCCAATGGCCACCATAGTGTTAATTTGGCCACAATTCAAAACTAAAGGCCAAGACAAAATGAGCTATCCAAACCAAACTGCGCAGGCAACCAGCTCATCTCCCCAGTGCCTTTACCTTACTCCAGCAGATGCAGCACACTATCATTTACCTGCAAATCCTGATGTCCTCCAGAGATGCTGCTTGACCCGCTGAGTTACTCTAGCACTTTGTGTTCCAACTTTCATGTAATCTGCAAACATACCATCTCCTTCATTCACATCCAAGTCAATAATATGTCACGGATAATAAGGCCCAACATTGATCCTGCAGTACTGATGTCACGAATAACAAAGCCCAACATTGATAGTGGTCACAGATTTTCAATCAAAAAACATCCTTTTACCATAACTTTCTACCTTCCTATGACCAAGCTAACTTTGGATTCTATGAATCACCTTGCGTTGAATCTCATGTGATCACCCACAACGTGATCACACCACGAATCACATCTTCCCATCTCCTCCTTTCCGCCTTCCGCAGAGACCGCTCCCTCCGCAACGCCTTGGTTCACTAAACCCGTCCCTCCCAAGCCATCCCCTCCCCTGCATCCGCAATACTTTCCCCTGCAACTGGACGAGATGTAACATCTGTCCCTAAACCTTCTCCCTTGCCTCCATATAGGGACCCCAGCAGTCCTTCCAAGTGAGACAGAGATTGCCACCTCTAACCTCATTCACCGCATATGGTGTCCTGTGCATGGATGGGCAAGACCAAACGGAGACACGGAGACCGCTTCGCTGAAAATTTCCGCTCAGTCCACCAAGGCCTACTGGATTTTCCAGTTGCTAACCATTTCCAATCCCTTTCTCATTCCCACACTGATCTTTCTGTCCTGGGCCTCCTCCATTGCCAGAGTGAGGTCACATGCAAACTAGAAGAACAACACTTCATATTCAGCTTGGACAGCAAAGTCTCACTGTCACAGTTTGTTAGAAATATGGCACCTCTGACACTGCTGCTCCCTTCCCACAGTACTACACCCAAGTGACAAACCTGACTTGTACTCAAGAATATGGAGTCGGGGCACCAAAGTTCCCAATGATTAGAACAGGAGCTGGCCATACAGATACTAAAGAAGGAACCGGGAGAGATTACAATTCATATTCATATTCATATTCAATCACATTCATTCCCGGGATGGCGAGACTGACATATGATGAAAGAATGAATCGACTAGGTTTATATTCACTGGAATTGAAAAGGATGAGAGGGGATCTTATAGAAACATATAAAATTCTTAAGGGATTGGACAGGCTAGATACAGGAAAAAAAAATCGATGTTGGGGGTATCCAGAACCAGGGGTCGCAGTTTAAGAATACGGGGTTAGGACTGAGATGAGGAAAAACTTTTTCATCCAGAGAGTTGTGAATCTGTGGAATTCTGTGCCACAGAAGGCAGTGGAAGCCAACTCACTGGATGTTTTCAAGAGAGAGTTAGATATAGCTCTTAGGGCTAATGGAATCAAGGGATATGGGGTGAAAGCAGGAATGGGGTACTGATTTTGGATAATCGGCCATGATCATATTGAATGGCGGTACTGGCTCGAAAGGCTGAATGGCCTACCCCTGCACCTATTTTCTATGTTTCTATATACATCGGCAAGACAAAATATAGACTGGCTCAGTCTGCCTGGACCTACTTGTTCTCCCGGTTGCAAAAACTGTAATTCCCTCATCCATTCCCACACTGACCTTTCTGTCCTGGGCCTCCTCCATTGTCAGAGTAAGGCCAAATACAAATTGGAGGAACAGCACCTTATATTTTGCTTGGGCAGCTTACAACCCAGCGGTATGAATATTGATTTGTCTAACTTCAGGTAACCCTTGCATCCCCTATCTCTCCATTCCTCCCCCATGCAAGGCACTGTACTAGGTTCAATGTTGTCTCGTTGAGAATCATTGTCTGGAACTCTTTTTTACCAAGCCCGCAGCTAATGGCCTGTTTCCTTTGTCTTTTTTTTTTCATATCTTTCATTCATTTGTCCCATATCTCTCCATATCACTGTCTATATCTTTCGTTTCCTGACTCTCAGTATGAAGAAGGGTCTCTCAGTCTGAAGTAAGGTCATCTATTACTTTTTTCCAGTGATGCTATCTGGCCTGCTGATTTACTCCAGCTTTTTGTGTCTATTTATATAGTTAAGCACAGTTGAACAAACTACAATCAATAGACATCAGCCAACACTTTCATCTTTACTTCACAAAAGCTTCATGGAAAAAATAGTCTAAGCAGCAGTAAAGGAGGAAAATACATCAGTGACAATGAAGGCCTGGTGATAAACTTGATGGTGTGTGTAATGGACAAAGCTGCGGGTGGTGGTGCTCACATGCATCTGCTGCTTTTGTCCTTTTGGTCACAGAGGGAAAGAGGTAAGGGCAAAATAGAATTTCTGAAAATGCTGTACTCATTGAATATGGCATTGGATGTTCAGGTTGGATGTAAAGTGGTACATGAATCCACAACTTTCCAACTTAGAAAGTTGTAGGGCTGCACAGTGGCGCAGACGGTAGAGCTGCTACCTCACAGCGCCAGAGACCCAGGTTCGATCCTGACCTCTGGTGCGGACTGCGTGTAACTTGCACATTGTCCTTGCGTTTCCTCCAGATGCTCTGATTTCCTCCCACTTCCCAAAGATCTGCAGGTTTGTAGGTTAATTGACTTCTGCAAATTGTCCCCAAGGTGTAGGGAGTGGATGCAAATGTGGGATAATATAGAACTAGTGTGATCGATGGTCGAAGGTCGAAAAATACAACATGGACCTGGTGGGCCGAAGGCCTTGTGTCCATGTTGTATTTTTCAGTCAAAATGAAAGTGCCACCAAATCAAACATGACTGACACTACCACTCTCTGATAGCACTTGGTATTCTCATTAGGTCATAAGGAACAGGGGTAGAATTAGGCCATTTGGCCCGTCAAGTCTACTCCGCCATTCAATCATGACTGATCTATCTCTCCCTCCTAATCCCATTCACCTGCCTTCTCCCCATAACATCTGACACCTTTACTAATGTCTGTACAAAGAAAAGATCCGCCAGGTCTGTAATTAAGAAGCCTGCTTCAATGAGAACAAAAATATATAAGAAATAGGAGCTTACTACTCTATTCATCAAGATTACAGCCGTTCTAAATCACATTTTCTAACGCTACCTGCATATCCTTTGATGCCATTAATGCCCCGAAATTCCTCAATTTCTGATTTGAATGAATACAATGACTGATCGCTCGAGGACACTTGAACAGGGTTCACCTCATCTCCCCTTACACTGCTCACCTAACACTGAACCAACCCTGTGTTCATTTTACAGCTCATTTTGCTGAAACAGATTCAGTACTGAAAATAACTTCAGCGAGAAATATGCTGTCTATATTTTCACAAAGCGACAAACTTAATGATTGTATTAAACCACTAAAAGGCAAATTATGAATGTCATCTTTTTGGTATGGAACTTTGTCAATTATTTTCTGCTGAACTGGAAGTAGCCTGATGCATTAATAGACACTCCTCTGAATGATGAAATATAAATACTGGATTTTAAATGATTTTAGTCCCTTAATGATTCTGAAAAATAACTCCATAAAGGAGAAACTAATCAAAACTTGAGTAAACATTAATGGGGTAACTATCAGCCTATTTGCATTACTGCCATCAAAGTATCAGTTTCGAGAAGGAGGAATAAAAGGTGAATTGTAACTAGCATCAGTGCTGCCGAGTGGCAGGTGTAGTACCTGATGCGCATGTTGCAGCAGTTCCATGCGCTCCTGCAAGATCTGACCGTCATACTCCCGGCTCTGCCTCAGGACCTGACGTCGCCACTTCTCGACTGCCAATTTCAACTCTTCCTTTTGCTTCTCTGTCAGTGCTTCACTTACTTTGTTTCCAGGGCACTGCTGCAAGGTGTTGTACAGTGTGGCTTCCAGCTCCTGGATTTGCTGAGGAGGAGAATGTGCATGTTACAGGCAGAACCACTAACCCATTACAAGAAAATGACAAAGTAAAACATTAACCATGTTTGGCAAATTGCAAGACATTATTCCCGAGCTGGTAGGCACTGGATCAGACTTCGCTTAAATGTCTGCCAGGCTCCGGTGAGGCATGAGCATCCAGAACAGTTTGTGCTACTTTGTGACGGGTCACAACACAGGAGAAGCCCCATGAAATGTCAGCCTTTTGTTTGAAAGTTTACAGTGCTCTCCAGTTGTTATTAGCAACCAACCAGACACAGGTAGCTGGTGTTAGATAACAAAACTTGAAGCTTCTCAATTTATAACAAGCAGATCCAATTCCGCACTAGAGGGTGGAGCACAGAATGCACCATTCCACCGATAACAAAAGCAGATTTGATGTAAGAAACCAATTCACCACAACCACGTTTGAAACATTCAGCCCTGAAGGTTCTCAAATGGTCTCTGTGTTTCCGCCAATGTTCCCATAGTAACTCAGTAAGAAGAGCGACAGCAAGAAAGCCTTGGCAACCGTTACAACGCCGACTGTCCACAAATCAAAAGCCCTTCTTTCAACACAACACTCCACATTAGCAAGAGATCAGATGCATCAGCTCTTGAGCAATATATTTTTATTTTCTCAATAAGAGTGTCACAGCCAGTTTATGTTTCAAAAATACTCGACTATAAAGCCATGCACTTCTGTTTTGTAATGATCTGCATCATTTCGTTAGATTAAAATAAATATGTACATCAATGCAGATCATTCCATTTTATATATAGCAATATCAAGACTGTTGAATCAGGATGGTAGCTATGATGTAAGTATGTCTAACTGCATTTTACCGTGTTTGGTTAAGAGTTTCAAGACTGGACATTCAAAAACATTCCTTACTGTGTCTGTGCGACGCTGAGACACAAGTTTAATCAGCTGGAATCACCATCGTTTGCCAAGCATATCCAGCATTTCAAATGCGATGACAAACCTCATACCAGTTTTTGCACAGGATTCCGTCTCACCACATACATCTGGTCGGAAGCAATAAAAAGCTAATACAGCATCAGTTCATTGTCTCTTTTAACTGATATTCAGTTCCACATTGGGGTTAGTGGAATGAATATCCGAGGCAGAATACAGTGTTTTTTTTTAGTTTAATTTAGAGATATCGAATGGAAACAGGCCCATTGGTCCACCGAGTCCGCACCGACCAGCGATCCACGTACACTAACCTGTACACACTAGGGACAATTTACAATTATACCAAGCCAATTAGCCTGTCTGAAGAAGGGTCTCGACCCGAAATGTCACTTATTCCTTTTCTCAATACAATACAATACCGTTTATTGTCATTTGAACCTCAAATGAAGTTCAAATGAAATTTGGTTTCTGCAGTCATACAAGAAGAAAAAAAAACCAAGACAAACAATGAACACAAACATCCATCACAGTGAATCTCCTCCTCACTGTGATGGGAGGCAAAGTCATTGTCTCTCCCTTGTTTTCCATTCTTCTCCGGATGTTAAAGCCCCCGGCGGGTGATGGCAAGTCCCGCGGCCGTTAAAGCCACGCCGGGCGATGTAAGGCCCCGCTCCGGCTCGTTTTTAACCCCGCAATTCGGGCGTGAGAAGTTGCCATTGCGGGAGCTCCGAAGAGCGGCCTCCCACCAGGGACCCGCGAGCTCCCGATGTCACCGTACACCGGGCCTGCGGCTAGAGCCTCTGAAGCTCCTAAGTCGGGTCACTGAAGCGCCATCGCAGCTCTCCGCTCTCCGAAGCCGGCCAGCTCCATGATGTTGAGTCCACAGGCTCCGCAACTGGAGCCCCAGGGTCGTTCCGGTTGAAGGCTGCTCCACGGTGCTAGGCCCCAATGACAACGGAGACCCGACAGGGAAAAGGTCGGGTCCCCCTTACAGGGAAGAGATTTAAAAGTTCCCCCCGCCCCTCACATATACACAGCTAAAAACAATATATAAACTACAACCAAACTATACACTCAACAGGACAAAAATTTAAAAAAGATCGACGGACTGCAGAGGCCGCTGCCGCGAGGGGCCGCCATCCTGTGGTTTGTAAATCTCAAGAGATGCTGCCTGACTCGCTGAGTTATATGTCTATCTTTAGCCTACAAACATGTATGTCTTGGGAGTGTGGGAAGAAACTGGAGCTCCCGGTAAAAACCTATGCAGGTCATGGGAAGAACGTACAAACTCCCTACAGACAGCACCTGTGGTCAGGATCGAACTCAGCTCTCTGGCATGTAAGGCAGCAACTCTACCGCTGCATCATGGTGCCACCCAGTGCTTTATAGCCTGTTCAGTATTTTACCAATGAAAAAAGAACAATCAGACAGATGTTTTCAGATGGGTTTAATAGTGAGTTGGCATTCGCCAAAATACATCAGTTCTAAATCTTTCAAATATCTGCATAAATGGGTACACTAACTGTAGTAAATGACAAAAATAGCTAAATTTGCCAACTCGATTTCGACCCAGTCACCAAACCAAATTTCAAGGTACAGCAGGAAGGTTGGATGTAATATTTGTTAGAATATTTACTTTCTTTCCAGTTCTGATGAAGGATCCCTGAAAGGTTAATTCTTTCTCTTTCTACAGACGTTGCTTGATCTGCTGAATGCCTCCAACATTTTCTGCTTTTATTTCAGATTTCTAGTATCGGCAACTTCTTTACTTTCTTCTATGTTTACCTCTGGATTTAAAACTGAGCCAAAGTATTCTAGATGAGAATACCATTACTCAGATCCAAACAACCAGTGTTGGTCCCTCTCAAGAATCATTAATATATTTGTTACATGCCAATCCCTATGGCAAACAATTAATTTTACTAAATTTTGCCAAGCATGGGACATCTTGGTTAGTATGGGCAAGGGGCCAAAAAATCTTTTTTGTCCACTCTGTTTCATACTACCTTCAATCTTCAGAAAAAGCCAGTATGTTGACACCTACACCACGGGATTCTGTTCTCACAATAACCATTGATGCTGCACGTTATTAAGAACCTTCTGGAAATAACATACATAATCCACTGGCTCTCTTTTATTCACAGTACATTTTTGCTTCAACAATCTCCAATAAATTCATCAAACACGATTTCCCTTTCACAAAACGATGTTGACTTTACCTCATAACCCCAAGTATTCTGCTGTAAAATCAGTATAAATAGGCTCTAGCATTTTCTCTATGGTAGACAGCTAAAAGCTCCTAGGTAGACTCCAAGCAAGAGTCTTCTAAACTAAAATGTCCATTATTTGTTCCTGCTTTCTGTCTCCCTCCTTTTTTGATTAAAACAATTACATTTGTTATTATACCAGTAAATCAAATTTTCCATGATTCTTGGGAAGTTAAACCCAACACATCAACTGCCTCACGAATCACTTATTTCAGGACCACTGGAGGAAGTCCATCAGTCCCTGGATATGGTCAGCCACATCTCCAACAATACTCAAAAACATACATTTTCTTTATTAGATCTCCAGTCTCATTTACTATTGCATCAATGCTCATTTTGGGAACTCACATTTAAATATCCATAAATATCCGCATCTGCACCCAGGATGAGGTGTTCGAAACCAGGGCATCGGAGATGTCCTCATTCTTTAGGGAATGGGAGGATCTCACCAGGGTCTCTTCTATGCCCCTTAACTCTGGTCTCACGCCCCACTCTTAACAAGGGCAGAGTCCCCCTAGTCCTCACCTTCCACCCTACCAGCCGTCACATACAACAAATAATCCTCCGACATGTTCGCCACCTCCACCACCGGCCACATCTTCCCATCTCCTCCCCTTTCTGCTTTCCGCAGAGACCACTCCCTCTGTAACTCCCTGGTCAATTTGTCCCTTCCCACCCAAACCACCCCCTCTCCTGGCACTTTCTCTTGCAACTGCAATAAATGCTATACTTGTCGCTTTACCTCTCCCCTTGATTCCATCCAAGGACCCAAGCAGTCTTTCAAGGTGCGGCATAGGTTCACCTGCACCTTCTCCCTCATCTATTGCATCTACTGCTCTAGATGTCAGCTGCTCTACATTGGTGAGATCAAGCGTAGGCTTGGCGATCGCTTCGCCCAACTTTTTTTTTTTTTTAATTTCAAAATAGACTTTATTCAAGTAATAAATTCAAGTAATAAATATATACAATACATGAACCGTGCGAAAAATTAATCTGACATTTTCGGAGGCTATACAAATTGTTCCATACAGTCTATACATTGCTCAAATTCCACTTTGATATTTCCGGCTTCATTCGTTTTTTTTGTCTTTTTTTCTATATTCTGTCCAATCTTCTGACTTGCTCAATAATATGCTTTCTTTTTAAGTCTGATGCTGTCTTTGAATTTTCGGTTAACCACGTTTGGTGTGTCCTGTGCTTGGAAAACTTATTTCTCATTGCCATGCGTCTATTCTGTGTATCACAATAAATCCAACTGACTTGATCCCTTAGAAAACTTGCCAATTAATTTTAGCTAGGTCTGCTTTCATGCTCTTAGAATTGACTTCATTTAAGAGTAATATATTCTTCCCCTCAAACTGAATGAATATTTCAATCATGTTATGATGGCTGTAAATTAATCCCATCTCATTGCACATTTCGACTTCAAATAAAGCCTGCTCTATGGTTTGCTTCAGGATTGCTCTTAGAAACATAGAAACATAGAAAATAGGTGCAGGAGCAGACCATTTGGCCGTTCGAGCCAGCACCGCCATTCATTGTGATCATGGCTGGTCATCCACAATCAGTAACCCGTGCCTACCTTCTCCCCGTACCCGTTGATTCCACTAGCTGCTAGACCTCTATCTAGCTCTCTTTTAAATTCACCCAGTGAATCGGCCTCCACTGCCTTCTTTAGCAGTGAACTCCACAAATTCACAACTCTCTGGGTGATTTTTTTTTTCTCATCTCAGTTTTAAATGACCTCCCCTTTATTCTTAAACTGTGGCCCCTGGTTCTGGACTCCCCCAACATTGGGCACATTTTTCCTGCATCTAACATGTCCAGTCATATAACCATATAACAATTACAGCACAGAAACAGGCCTTCTCGGCCCTTCCAGTCCGTGCCGACCATTCATTTTCCCCTAGTCCCATCTACCTGCACTCTGACCATACCCCTCCATTCCCTTCCCATCCATATACCTATCCACTTTACTTTTAAATGTTAAAATCGATCCTGCCTCAACCACTTCTGCAGGAAGGTCATTCCACACAGCCACCACTTTCTGAGTAAAGAAGTTCCCCCTCATGTTACCCCTAAACTTCTGTCCCTTAATTCTCATGTCATGCCCTCTTGTTTGAATCTTCCCTACCCTCAATGGGAAAAGCTTATCCATGTCAACTCTGTCTATCCCTTTCATCATTTTAAAGACCTCAATCAAGTCCCCCCTTAACCTTCTGCGCTCCAAAGAATAAAGACCTAACTTGTTCAACCTTTCTCTGTAACTTAGTTGCTGGAACCCAGGCAACATTCTAGTAAATCTCCTCTGTACTCTCTCTATTTTGTTGACATCCTTCCTATAATTAGGCAACCAAAATTGTACACCATACTCCAGAATTGGTCTTACCAATGCCTTGTACAATTTTAACATTACTTCCCTACTGCTATATTCAATGCTCTGATTTATAAAGGCCAGCACACCAAAAGCTTTCTTTACCACCCTATCTACATGCGATTCCACCTTCAGGGAACTATGCACAGTTATTCCTAGATCCCTCTGTTCCACAGCATTCCTCAATTCCCTACCTTTTATAATTTTATATTTTTCTATGATCCCCTCTCATCCTTCTAAATTCCAGTGAATACAAGCCCAGTTTTTCCAATCTTTCCTCATATAACAGTCCCGCCATCCCGGGGATTAACCTAGTGAACCTACGCTGCACTGCCTCAATAGCAAGGATGTCCTTCCTCAAATTAGGAGATCAGAACAGCACACAATACTCCACATGTGCTCACCAGGGCCTCGGACAACTGCAGAAGGACGTCTTTACTCCTATACTCAAATCCTCTCATTATAAAGGTCAACATGCCATTAGCTTTCTTCACTGCATGCTGTAACTGCATGTTTCCTCTTCTGAGGAACCAACACAAAAACACTCCATGATCTCATCTAGGCACCCTTTGTCCATATGTACACAATCATTCAGGTCCTACTGAAAATCATATTTCTGTTTTTCTACTAAAATATTCCCTTGCTCTAACTCCTTCAATTGATTTTTCTTTTCTTGCTAAATTTTGAAAGATAAAGCCTAACTTCACTCCTTCAGGTCAATTCTGAAGAAATGTCTCGATCTGAAACGTCACCTATTTCCTTCTCTCCAGAGATGCTGGCTGTGCTGCCAAGTTACTTCAGCATTTTGTGCCTATCGTCAATGTTGCAAATGTAGTTTTGTGTTAATGAAAAGTTTTCAGAAGGAGAAGTTTGTTTTCATCCCCAGTGCACAACAGCAGAGCATGTCAATTAGCATCATCATTAAAATGGTGCTTAGAAGCTACTTGATCATTAACATATTCTCACATGGACAATTTAACATTTGTTGGTGTTAATAAGGGTTAATGTGTCAGGAACTGTTTTGCAAACATGACAGTCTCCACACTTCCTGCACGTATCTGAGCTGAGAACTCCAAAGGGCCATCCTAATTGGACCTTGGGGCTTGTGAGCATCAACCTCATGACGGTGGCTTGTGGTGAATAAGTCCATTCACCTCATCGTCAAGTATACAGTATCATTTCTCTTGTTCTAGGCAGAGAAAAAGAGTGGAAGACGTTGGAAGCAGCCTACATTGTGCAGCGATTAAGGGGGTGGGTGGGGGGTCAAAGATTAAGAGACCACCAGGTGGTTTACTTCCTCTCTGTTTAACTATTTTTTCTTTAGTTCAGAGATACAATGGAAACAGGCCCTCATATTTGTAAAGTAGACACAAAATGCTGGAGTAACTCAGCGGGACAGGCAGCACCTCTGGAGAGAAGGAATGGGTAACTTTTCGGGTCGAGGCCCTTCTTCAGAATCGACCTGAAACGTCACTGAATTTTTTTTTTTTTTAATTAAGCTAGTGATAACAATAGCCCTTGTTGGAATTGCTCAAACCACCCAGGTCATTCCCTCCTTGCCATCTTATTTCTTTAGTACCGGTATCACAAATAGCTGACATATGATCATTCAGAATATAAACACAAAATCCTGGAATAACTCAGCGAGACAGGCGGCATCTCTGGAGAGACGGAATGGTTGACGTTGTGGGTTGAGACCTTTCTTCAGACTGGAGAAGAGTCCGAAAAAGGGTCTTGACCCGAAACGTCACCCATTCCTTCTCTCCATGGATGCTGCCTGTCCCGCTGTTACTCCAGCAGTTTGTGTCTATCTTCAGTGTAAACCAGTATGTGCAGTTCCTTCCTGCGCATATGATCATTCAGACTCTGCACTGTGAAATTCTGATTGTTATTCCTACCAAGTAGGCATGGTCCAGGGATTGTTTCCTGTAATCCAGCTCCTCCTCCAGGTAGCCCTTCTGCTTGCTAAACAGCTCCTAGTGAAAGAGAATAAAACATTCAGCTCTTAACAAACAGCCTGAGTTACCTGAATCTGCCAAGTTTCATATTAAGAACTGCTGTAAATACTTAACACGTCAGGCAGCAGATGTGTAAAGAAATGTGCTTTATATCAATATCTCATCTAAGCTTGAAACCATTAAAACAAAATTAAGTTGCAGAGAAGGGGAAAGGATGGAGAGTACAAAAGAACTATGATAGGGTGGTTTGTGAATGAGAAGCAAGATGCTGCTGCCTGCAGAGGATGTGTGGTGAAGGCTTGTTCATCACCTCGGATGAGATGAAAATAGGTGAACGAGAACGCAGCAGATAGAAAACAAAACAGAATGTAACAAAAAGGAGTTGCAGATGCTGGTTTATACCAAAGATAGACACAAAATGCTGGAGTAACTCAGCGGGTCAGGCAACATTTCCCCTACTCTCCCTACTACAATTATGCTGAAGAAGGATCCCGAACTGAAATGTCACCCAGATCCATTTTTGCAAGAGATGCTGCCTGACCCGCTGAGTTACTCCAGCATGTTGTGTCCATCTTTGAGAACAAAACAGAGATTAAATTATGAGACACAGACGAGGCAGTTGCTGGAAGCGAAATTTCTGGCAGAACGGCCGATACCTTTCGTTTTATTTCTTCACTTGTTTTGAAGTACTCATTAATAGCCCATTCAGAATGATTTTTGCTGCCATCCTATGGACGATGGCGGTGTTGCCTGTTGTTTTGTACCTTACATCCTGCTTCTTTCTGTTCTCAATGCTACCATGCAATTAATTCACTATCATGCTACCATTTTTTAATTGAACTTTTTTTTTGCATGCTAGGCTATTTGATTTGTTTGGGCCAGCATTAGGGCTTTTGGGGAACCGTTCTTGTGCTGTCATGCCACTGTTTCCGTAAGACTTCAGCTGCCGGCATCTGGGATGGGACCTTTCCCATGTGGGTAAATGTGGAGAAGGCAGATGAAAGAGACAAAGTCAAAGAATCGCACACCTACCCCCACATAATTAGAAACATTGAAAGGATATTCCCTTCTACACCATTTCCTCATCAGATACTGCGGCAATCTAAACCAGGCGAGGGAACAAGTTCAGGGGCTCCATCGTTAGAAATGCAGTTGGTGATTACCAGCGACTGAACAGCCCACAGGAGCTACAAAGTCTGGCAATGAGGATACTGCCTGGGGCTGTCAGGATCTGGAATCTGGAGAGACGCAGATAGACCAACAAGACCACTGAGGTCGATAAACCAGGAGGGCAGAGTTGATCAGCTCGCGACCAGCGTCCCTCTGGAAACCGATCAAGCCTACATTTCAGATGGGAGGCAGCAGAATCTCCCACCAAGGTTAACGGCCAATTTTGCCACAAAAATCTTCAATACACATCTTTCATTAAAAAGCTCCTCTGACAGCATGTGGATGTACTAGTTTTGGCACACAAGGGAAAAAATTGTAAGGAGAAAGCATTGCTTTTGAACTGTGGCTTTCAAATAGAATGGCCATTGTATAGGGAGGGTGACCTAAGAAATGTTGCACATTTTTGGCTGAGTGATGATTAAAAATACCAAAAAGCAGATTGTTGTGTGTTGAATGGAAGTATTGATGACCAATTTAAATGTGGCAAAAAGTTGGATATGAAATTGAAGATCTCAGTGGTGGTCTCTACACAGGGGCATGGATAAAATGGAGGTATCAGTCTTTTTCCCCAGGGTCGGAATCTAAAACAGGAGGGCATAGATTTAAGTTGAGAGGAAAATATTTTATAGCAAACCTGAGGGACAAAAATGGCGGGCATATGGAATGAGCTGCAGAGGAAGTATTAGAGTTGGTTGTACTTACAATTGTTAAAAAACATTTGGCCAGGTTCATGGATAGGAAGGTTTAGAGGAATATGGGCCAAATTCAAGTGCAGGAAGGCACTTTGGTCTGAGTAGACGAGTTGTGTAACAAGGGTCTGTTTCCATGCTGTATAAATTCCATGACTCTATAAATAGTTTTGCTTCTTAGCAAAGTACAAATTATTATGGACATTGACACTGTATTGAGAATAGCAATTTATAGCAGAATAACAAGCTCCTCCTAAACTATTGCATCAGTGAATGCATTTTGTTAAAGTACCCTAGGATCGTCTCCCTTATCTTTGTTTCTAAGTGGGGTCACTGCCCAGTGGAGTAGAAGATGGCCTTTGTCCCCATGCTACCAGCTGCTAATTCTATGTCTAATTCTATGACCTCTTCGTCATTCAGAGTTGAATTGCAAGGAGTAAGCATATTGTGGCATCATTCAAAAGTGTATGGGGTTATTGCTGGTCGGCACAGACTCAGTAGGCCAAATAGCCTGTTTCCACGCTGTATCTCTAAATTATCAATGCATTTGATCCACTTGTCTGGCCAGAGTTAAGTAGATGGTTGTTTTTTGAGTGGAAGGGCCATGGGTGGTGGAGGAGGGGTTAAGTGAAGTAGTAATCTGCCAATGGTAATTCTTCACCGGATATTTTCTCCGCCTGGTTTGACCAATTCCAATTTCAAGATTCAGGCAGCACAAACCTTCCTTAAGCCAAATCAAGCTCGTCATATGTGTCATAAACAAGGTGACACTCTACAAATTCAACCTGATGACTGTGCAGGATCAGGCAGTGGGATTGAAGGAAGTAGTGGCATATTTGTTTGTTGGTCAAATCTGCTGGGAACTGTACCAGTTTGTTTTTCTTCATCTTCCTTGCAGAACCTGGGTCTCCCTTGCAGTAGGTTTTCATACTTGTTAACTCTCTCCTTTCAATCCAGTCGGATTGCCTTCCTATTACCTTTGCTACTCAGTGTCCCCTCCCGCAGCCACTAGCTGCTTAGTTTAGTTTAGTTTAAAGATACAGCATGGAAACAGGCTCTTGGCCAACCGAGTCTGCGCCGACCAGTGATCACCCTTACACTAGTTCTATCTCACAGGTTTTATCTCACAGGGACAGGTTACAGAAGCTAATTAACCTACAAACCTGCACGTCTTTGGGATGGGGGAGGAAAATAGAGCACTAGGAGGAAATCCACAGGGAGAATGTACAGACAGCACTATAGTCAGGATCAAACCTGAGTCTCTGGCGCTGGAAGGCAGCAATTCTACCTCTGCGTCACTACGCCGTGCTGCTCAGAAACCTTGCCCAGCCAGTTGATTCCCGCAGGAATCCAAATCAAAATATTTACATGGAGTACAGCAGTTAAACTTATGAGCCTCAGGGGTTGAATTTCCTCCATTGGAGCTGCAGAACCTTAACATTTTATGGCTAATAATTTGGCCATTATGTTGTGTCATAAAAATGGAGCCCAAGTGTATTTGCAGCTACAAAGAAAGCCATGAGATGAGATGGAGATGGCTGCAAGTCCCCATGCAGTAGATGGTGGGGCTTTCTCTTTTGAGGGCAAATACTGAGAGTTGATATCACCCTCCCCTTAAAACACATAGGTTCCTCTTTCATTCCATTGTGTACTACTCCTCCACATCTCCATTTCATGGAGGACCTGCAGTAAATAGCAAAATCTTATTTTATTACAATACAACCCTTCACGTCTTCCTGTTCTAAGCTGAATTTTAGCAACTTTTTCACCACTTAGTCATTCAGTCCTAGTCTTTGTACACATATTGTTTGATACCAAGTTCAACGCACCAATACCAACACATTATAGAAGCAGAATTGTATAGTGGTGACATTCTGGACTATTGATTCATAGATAACAGGTTAAAACTGTGTCATTGTACTTTTTTGGTTAAAGCTAGTTACAAAAGCCATGAAATGACTGAAGTATTGGTAAAATTCTATCTCATGCACAATTACCCTCCAAGGAAGAAATCTCTCATCCTTATCTTGTTTGGCTCAAATGTGACTCCGGACCAGGAATTAATTTTCTACTGACTACAGTGCAGGGCAAATAAATGCCAACATTGCCTTTGATAAACACATATAATTAACAAATGAATTTAAAAAAAAATATATATATATATGTTATAGCTGCTGTGGATTGATTAGGTGAATCATTGAAATGGTAAAATTACATTGAAAACTCTGGGTGGGGGAATTTTGTGGAATGAAAAAAAAACTAATCAGATTAATTGTTCAATATTCCATGGAAATCCTGTACAATCTAGTGTCCAATTTCAGAACTTAAATGTTTGCAATTGTCACTGTTTTTCTTGGAGGGAAAATACAAGAGTACAAACTGTCTTGCTGGTAACGGAAAGCAATATTGGGCACAGTGCACAATGGGCGACCAAATCAAATCAGTCTCAGGACACCCCACCCAAGGGAGGCCCTAGGGAGACACAAGACACGACCAACGCTGAATGTTGAGCAGAAAACAAAGAGCACGAAGAACTCAGCAGGTCAAGCAGCATCTGTAGTGGGAATGGACAGGCGACAATTTCGACTGAAGGTCATAACCCGAACATCATCTGCCCATTCCTCCATTGATGCTGCCTGACCAGTTGAATTCCACCAGCGCTTTGTTGATGGCTCATTAATTTTGACCCAGCAATATTCACTTAATTTCTTCCCTTTCTTCATGTGCTCCAGTGATTAACCAATTCAGAAGGATAAGGGGGAAATCTTAAGGATAAAGGGGAAATCCTTTAAGACCGAGATGAGAAAGACTTTTTTCACACACAGAGTGGTGAGTCTCTGGAACTCTTTGCCACTCTCTGTCACAGTTGAAACCAGTTCATTGGTTATATTTAAGAGGGAGTTAGATGTGGCCCTTGTGGCTAAGGGGATCAGAGGGTATGGAGAGAAGGCGGGTACAAGATACTGAGTTGAATAATCAGCCAAGATCATATTGAATGGCGGTGCAGGCTCGAAGGGCCGAATGGCCTACTCCTGCACCTAATTTCTATGTTTCTATGTTTCTAGAAGAGTGGGAATTTTGATCATCTGCATGGTTAAGTATTTTATGGTAATCAACTGATCTGTCTCAATATGTAGAGAAACCAATTTCTCATAAGAAGCATTTGGATTTGTATAGCACTTTTCAGAACATTTCAAATCTTTTTCCATTTAATGAAATTAATTACCACATAGGAAGTTCCCACAAATAGCAATGTCACAAAGACCAGATATCTTGTTTTCACAAATAATGTCCAGAAGAGCAGGTTTGCCAGTCCCTTGCTGTTTATGGGATTAGTGCCGTAGGCTCATTTATGAAGCTACGTAAGGTTTTAGTTCAGCATCTCATCCAAATAAAGGCACCTCCAACAGTACCGAACACCCTCCGTGCTGTTATAGACTATCACCACAGATTTCTATGGTCAGCCTGCTGAAGATCAGCCTTGAACTTGGGACTTTGCAACTCAGTGGCAAAATGCTACCATCGGAGCCCCACCTGACAATTGATCCTGAAGAATGGTGCGGATTTTCTAAATTTTGCACTCGACTTATCAGGAACAATTCCGAATGATAGCAATGCAGTGAACACAATGCATTTAATTGAATTTGCCATTCAAGGAGAAATAATGTACCTGTATAACCAATACATTTTCTGTGAATGTCGAATGCCAGGTTTGTTTTATTTGACTCGGTTAACATTCCAAATCTTTAGCAAGTCCCATTCCTTCACCTTCAATGTCAACCAATGGATTTCTATTGGAGGATAATCCTGCTCTTGTGTTAACACATGTAAACAGTACCTTTTCATTCTCCAGATCCAACATCTTCTGATGGAGAGCAGTCTCTGTGCCTTCAATCTGTTTCAGCCACTGTATTGTTTCAAGAAAGCACATCAAAGGAGATGAGTCAGTACACTAATACTGTGAATCCCAATGGACATAATTAGCTAAAAGGTCACAGAAATGTACTCCACATAAGGGAGGTGACATCTGACATATCTGCAGAAGCATGTGAAAGGCATTGGTATTTTCATTTTCTACATTATGAATATTTTTATAGCACTAAATTGCCCAGAGGAAACAATATTTGATTGATTGATTGATTGATTGATTGATAGATACAGCATAGAAACGGGTCCTTCGGCCCACCGAGTCCATGTCGACCATCGATCACGCTAGTTTTATGTTATCCACTTTCTCATTCATTTCCAACACACTAGGGGCCATTTAGAGAGGCTAATTAACCTCTAGACCCACACATCTTTGGGATGTGGGAGAAAACCGGAGCATCCGGAAGAATTACGGATGCTCCGTAATTACATGCGATTACAGGGAAAAGCATCCATGATCAGAATCAAACCCGAGTCTCTGGTGCTCTTAGGCAGCAACTCAACCAGCTGTGCTCAATTTATTATTGCAAACATTTAACACAACACAAAAAGGTATAAAGTGCTAAAGTAACTCAGCACAAAAGGCAGCATCTCTAGAAAACATGGATAGGTGGCGTTTCGGGTCGTCTTCAGACAAGGCTGTCATTCAAGACACGTTACATAAAAGGATTATTTTCCCTTTGAAGGATGCTAACCAGATGAAATTTGGAGACACTTGTTTTCTTGCGGGGGGTTTGAAGAGTCAGGTGTTCCCACACATCGTATAATGCCTAGCGGGCACACTAGACATTTTGTAACATTACACCATGTTTGAAGCAAATCATGACAGGCTTATACAATTTTGTACTGAAAAGATCAAAATAAAAGGAAACCCGTTTCATGGAGAATGAACAGTTCAGTCTCCCTGACCAGGGTATGAACCCAGATCTGTCAAAATGATGCATAAGATTAAATGATGCATATAGAAAAAGCTAGCAAATGACGAGCGTTTGACAGCACTGGGTCTCTACACGCTGGAGTTTAGAAGGTTCAGCAGGGACCTCATTGAAACTTACAGAATAATGAAAGGCATAGATAGCGTGGATGAGGAAAGGATGTTTCCACTAGTGGGAGAGTCTAGGACCAGAGATCATAGCCTCAGAATTAAAGGGTGCTCTTTTAGAGAGAAGGCGAGGAGGGACTTCTTTAGTCAGACGGTAGTTAATCTATGGAACTCATTGCCCCAGAGGACTGTGGAGAACATCAGTGGGTAGTTTTAAGGCAGAGATAGACAAATTCTTGATTAGAATGGATGTCAAGGGTTATGGGGGAAAGGCAGGAAAATGGGATTAGGAGGCAGAGATCAGCCATGATTGAATGGCGGAGTAAACTCAATGGGCCGAATGGCCTAATTCTACTCCTATAACTTGTGAAATTTTTTTACTTGTGAAATTTAAACTTCAGTTCTGGGATGGTCCAATTGAATTGCAGATCATGTTCAAGGGGATGCTATATTTTACTCATTTTACTGATCGTCAAAGGGAATTTGCTTCACTGGATGAAGTAAATAACAGTCCAGCTTAACAATTGTATATGCCTGGCATTGCTGAATCAATCTCATGTTGCATTGATGGATATCCTTATCACTAGGATGATTCACATTCCATTTGAAAAAATTCTGCATTTCAGCACGACATTTAACTGGCATTTAACATTAGGTTTTATAGTATTTTATAAACACTGCCGTGCCTTCAAAGCTCTCTAAACCATTAAGAAATCATATGACATTCTTGCAATAACATTAAAAATATTTGAAAGCGAGTCAAGTTTTTGACTGCTTCCTGATAATTCAATAATAAGGAAGCTACCCTTATCAGTTTATTGTCACGTGAACCAAGGCAAAAAGCTTTTGTTGCGTGCTATCCAGTCAGCAGGAAGACAATACATGATTACAATCGAACCATTTACAGTGTATAGACACAAAAAGCTGGAGTAACTCAGCGGGACAGGCAGCATCTCTGGAGAGAGGAAATGGGTGATATCACTCCTGCTTTTTGTGTCTATCTTTGGGTTAAACCAGAATCTGCAGTTCCTTCTTACAGTGTATAGGTACATGATGAGAGAGTAACGTTTCGTGCAAAGTAAAGCCAGGCCAAGGATAGCCCGAGGGTCACCAAAGAGGTAGATAGTAGTTCTCTCTGGTTGTGGTAGGATGATTGCTAGACTTTGTGCTGCCCTCATTCGGGTTACAAATTAGGAGACCCAATAGGAAAGTTATGTGATAAGACCAGGCACTGCATGTCCATCAGCATTTACTCCTCTCCTTTTTCTTCTTGGCCAATCCCCTGGTTTTGAGATTTATTTGCTCCCACTTAGCCTCTGTGGGCACTGGGAAGGCCAATACGGAACCTGCATTGTCCCGTGGTTGAGAGAGGACGTGCCTTACAGAGTACCTAGTTGTGAAGTGCCCCCCACCCCCCCTTCCCCTCCTGCCACCAGTGTAGGGCTCCTGTTGCATGGATTCCTGATTCTACACAGAATGCTCCCTCTCCACTTCGAGTGTCATGAGCCAGGGACTCCCAGGAGCTAGTGGTGACGTTAGATTTTGTTCCGAGGCTTTGAGACCTCCATAAATTGTTTCTCTTTGGCCGCCTGGTAATCCCTTCCCAGGCAGAACTCAGAATAAATTGTCTAATTGGAACTCAGCTTGGCTAATCGTTCCAGAGGATTAAGTAGGATTTTGCAGCGACAGCATTGTCTCATTCCAAACCGTTGTCTGCAATCTCACCACAACTCCCCTACGAGTTGCCAGGACTACCAAGACTTTGACGCAGACACCAAATACCAGGTGGTGTATCTAAAGGGAATGGGCATTTCACCCAACCCCAGACATACTCCACTTACCTTGGGCTTTATTCCTTGGCGTGCAGCAGGCTAAGGGGGTGATCACTTAGAAAGAGTATAAAATCACGAGGAGAATAGAAAGAGTGAATTCAGAGTCTTTTCCCCAGGGTGTGGGAATTAAGAACCCGAGGGCATGGAGTTACGGTGAGAAGGGAAAGATTTAATAGGAACCTGAGGGGCATCTTTTTCACTCCGAGGGTGGTGGGTGTATGGAACGAGGTGCCATAGGAGATAGCTGAAGCAGAGTATACAGCAACATTTAAAAAACACTTGGACAGGTACATGGATAGGAAAGGTTCAAAGGGATATGGGCCAAATGCAGGTAAATGGGACTAGCTTTTGATGGACGCGTTGGGTCGAAAGGCCTGTTTCCGTGCTGTATGACGCTATGACTCCACCAAGTCATAAGGGATAGGGCTAGAATTAGGCCATTCGGCCCATCTAGTCTACGCGGCCATTCAATCATGGGTAATCTATCTCTCCTAACCCTTTCTCCTGCCTTCTCCCCATAACCTCTGACACCTTTACTTATCAAAAATCTATCTATTGCTGCCTTAAAAATATCCACTGACTTGATCTCTACAGCATTCTGTGACAAAGAACTCCACAGATTCACCACCCGTCTTCGGCAGCAACTCCACCTGTCCCCCGACAAGCAATCTTTATCCCAATTAAACCACAGTCTAAGCCACTGTAGGCTTAATGCCTGAACAGAAGGTTTTCTCAATCAATCCTCCAGTTAATGGACCAATATCAATTTTTGTCTCCCTATTCGTGAAAGAGTTTAGACTGGATATTAAAAGTATCTTGGGAGGGGGATGTCATTAAAATTTGTAGCTCCTAATCCCAGCTGGGAAGGTTCATCATATCTACAGCAAGGAACCCTGAAAATCGGACAGACACAAAATGCTGGAGTAACTCAGCGGGACAGGCAGCATCGCTGGAGAGAAAGAATGGGTGATGTTTCGGGTCGAGACCCTTCTTACTCCAGTTTTTTGTGTCTATCTTTGGTTTAAACCAGCAGCTGCAGTTCCTTTCTACTGATTGAAACTTCCTGTTTCAAAGATGTTGCTAGAGTGATAGATATTATAACTCCAAATAATGGCATGGGATTTTTCACAGAGTGATTTAAACGCTCAGTCAAAAAGACACATCCCCATTAAGTACTCCCTCAATGTTGTTCTCAAATATCAACAGAGGTCAAATCTCGGGAAAGGGATGTGAACCAACAATATTTTAAGAAGTAAGAGTAATGTTCACTGATGTTGCATCAATCTGAATAGACAGTGATGCCCCTAAGGTTTGGACAGATTACCTGTCTAAACAGCATTGATCCCAAGACATTTGGCATGAGGAAATCGGGAATATCCATGGTCTTATGGTTAAGAATGAGTCACTGCCTTCAGGGGAAGAAAGGGGGAGAGAAGATGTTTTTTAAACCAATATGACAAACCTGAACCTGAATCAGAATTCTTTGCTGTGACTGGTTTCATCATTTGTTTAGTAGTGGTGATTGTACTGATTTCTCTATCTCCATTGCTGAAATACCTGTGTTTTGGACTTGTCTATTTGGATCGTAACATAAAGAAACTGAAGAAGAAATGAAGCCATTCAGCCAGCTGTGTCTGCTCCAGTGCTTATTGAAACCGTGGGAGATCTTTTACTCTATGCCATTTTCCTGCACTGCATGTCCCATTCCTACTCTGACCTCTTTGGCTTTAGTCTCCTACTCTGCTCCAATGAAGTATAGTATAATGTCAAGAAATAACAGATCATCATCTGTTTAAGCATGTTGCCTGGATGACAAAACATAAGTTATTCTTCAAGTGTCAATTGAGATTATATTGATTCCATTCCTTTTCTCCAGAGATGCTGCCTGTCCCGCTGAGTTACTCCAGCACTTTGTGTCTATCTTCGGCGTAAACCAGCATTTACAGTTCCTTCCTACACGTTATATTGATTCAATGATATATTCAACCATTTCAGATAACCAGCCATTTCTGCTGATACTGGCCAGCTCTGACACAAGGTCAACCACATATAACAATCTAACCCTTTGTTACTTCTCTCAATATACAGTAGGCCATTCAGCCCTTCGAGCCAGCACCGCCATTCTATGTGATCATGGCTGATCATCCCCAATCAGTACCCCGTTCCTGCCTTCTCCCCATATCCCCGGACTCCACTATCTTTAAGAGCCCTATCTAGCTCTCTCTTGAAAGTATCCAGATATCCACAGATGATTCCTGATATAGGTATGTTACAAAACATACCTTCAGCGGCGCTGCAGTTCTGTCACTGGCCGTGTGCGGGACTTTGGCGCCTTTGAGGAATGGGGGGGGGGGGGGAGGGCGGGGTTAAAATGCGGTTTTCCCTTGCCATCCGGAATTATATTTTCTCAGAGTGTGAGCTTTTTCTGGAGATTCGTTCGACTGACTATTTCAGCGCTGCAGTAAAATAAAAATTAGCTCCTAATGCCGTGAACGCCGACAACGGGGACGGATTTTACGTAGAGGACAGGTAAATGAAAGCTGTTTATTTTTTCATATATACCTGCTTGTTTAGATGACATTGATCAACATTTCATGTTGCGAAATGGTGATTTATTCCCCATATGAACCGGCAGTATTTTTCCTGCCGATATTGGGTTTAAATTCACCGCAACCACAACGTTCCAATACATTGCGTTCCAGAAAATCCCACTCGCAAGCTGATTTAAATGGCCATAAATTTACGGGGATTAAACACATTCAATTAAAACACATTCCTTCAATTTGGCCAATAAATTCATAACATTGAGAATTAAAAATTATGTTAAATTGTGAATTCTTGTGTGAATGTTATTTGGACACTTAGGCTTTAAAAAAAAGTTAATATTTTCTTAAGAAATGGATAGATGTTTAGATCTAGTAATTGAATTTTGTAATTAGCTACAATGGGGTAACTAATTAATGATATGCTTTAATGTTTCATATTTGTTTCAGAATGCTTCAATCTATAATAACTGAAAATTTCATTCAGTTCTCTTAATTTTTAAGAAAGTTATGGGCTTTTGACTGTCCTCGACCACAACTTTTGTGTTAAGTCAATGGAAAAGCAATGGGGAACAAGATGCTAATTTCCAAGTATGAAAATGGCCATAACTTTTTTAATACTGAAGATATGAAAGTGAATTAGGTGTCAAATTAAACTTCTTTTTATGCTTTATCTGATGGGATGAATTGCAGACTTGATTTTTAAAATCTCAAAATTGTGTAACATTGCTACCTGATATGCTGAAGACTTCCAGCAATTGCTCAGTTCTGCATCTCACCTTTCCAGTATTGTTTCCTTTTCTCTTTGGCCTTAGTTATCTCCCACCTTTTGGAATTTCCTCCAGGCATATCAGCAATGATTAATAAACGTGAACCAAAAAGCAGTCCTGAACAGTATGTCAGGCTACAAATCTGTGTCTCGGATATGGTAGTGAGCAACACAGGGGCCTCACAGGGGACAGTCCTCTCTCCCTTCCTGTTCACCATCTACACTTCGGACTTCAGATATAACTCGGACTCTTGCCACCTGCAGATGCTTTCGGATGACATCAGTTAAGATCAATGAGGGGAGGGAAGCTGAATACAGAGGCGCAGTCAGCGACTTTGTTGAGTGGTGTGGGCTGAATCACCTGCAACTCAACACCGACAAAACAAAGGAGTTGGTGGTGGACTTTAGGAGGAGAGGAACGCCCCTGTCCTCTGTCTCCATCAACAGTGTGGATGAGCAGTTTACCAAGGAGTACAAGTACCTTGGAGTTTATCTGGACAGTAAACTGGACTGGTTCAGGAACGCTGAGGCATTGTATAAGAAGGGACAGAGCCGTCTGTACTTTCTGAGGAGGCTCCCCTCTTTCAATGTCTGCAGTAAGATGCTGCAGATGTTTATCAATCAGTGGTGGCCAATGCCATCTTCTATGCTGTTGTGTGCTGGGGTAGCAGGGCAAAGGCCGCGGACGCCAACAGAATCGACAAGCTCATCAGGAAGGCTGGTTCCGTCCTGGGAGTGGAGTTAGATTCATTGGAGGTGGTCTCGGAGGGGAGGATGCTCCTCAAACTGCAGAATATCCTAACAATACAGCTCACTCCCTCCATGACAAACTGGTCAACCTGAGGAGCACCTTCAGCAACAGACTTGTTCCACTATGATGCAGCACAGAACACCACAGGAGATCCTTTTTCCCTGTGGCTATCAAACTGTACAACTCCTCCTGTCATGGGGCAGACTAACTCCCCTTCGACCCCCCATCCTCACCCCCTCCCCCCTCCAATCTTTGTACATCCCCAAACCTGGATCATTTTAATTTCATGTATCTTGTTGTGTTTCAGGACTGTTGGCAGACCAATTTCCCTCCTGTGATAAATAAAGTTCTATCGTATCGTAACTACTACCCTCGGACTTTCCTTGATCGTACTTTGCTGGCTTTACCATGCAGTAAACACTATTCCCTTATCACTGATCCATACACTGCAAATGGCTCGATTGTAATCACGTACTGTCTTTCCGCTGACTGGATAGCACGCAACAAAAACAAAAGCTTTTCACTGTACCTCGGTACAAATGACAATAAACTAAAATAACTTTGCTGTCCTTCCTTTCATGGAATCAATGGCACAGAGAGGACAATATGCAGTCCAATAAATCCTTGCTAGATTTTGAAAGAACCATTCTCTTTCCCTGTAACTCTCCAAATTATTTTTGTCTACCAGGTATATAATTTCATTTTGAAAGCCACCCTTGCAAATCCTGAGTTTGGAAACTATCAGCTTTTTGTCTGGATCTGGGTCTGGATTTAGTACGCTGAAAAGCTCTAGGTAGAGCATCACTCAGCACTGGAAGTTGGACAATTTATACAGGACAATTTTTATTTTTTATTTTGTTTACATTTTATCAAGTCAATTAACCTACAAACCTGTATATATTTGGAGTGTGGGACAAATCGAAGATCTCAGTGAAAACCCACACAGATCACGGGGAGACCGTACAAACTCCATACAGACGGCACCCCTAGTCGGGATCGAACCCGGGTCTCTGGTGCTGCATTTTGCTGTAAGGCAGCAATTCTATTGCTGTGCTTCCGTGACTGCCCGGTTATTATATTATTTTTTAAATTAAAATAAAATGTAGCATTTTATGACTTGTAAAGAAGATAGCGAGCTGTTGCTGCAGGACATAAATAGGTTGGTGGAATCGGCAGACACACAGCAAATGAAGTTCAAAGCAGGGAAATGATAGATGATATATTTTGGTGGGAAGAATGAGAGATATTGTAGGGTAAAGAATACCGTTTGAAAAGGGATGCAGCAGGAGAGAGGACAGAGGGCATGGTTGCAATTTGTGCATCTTTATTTTGTATCATTCCACCAATGCACCTTGGCTCTTATCTGCAAAATTCCCTCCAATACTCTCTCTCTCTCTCTCTCTGCATTTCTGCTCCTCGCTTCTTTATTGTTCCTTAAAGTCCGCATCTTTTAAAAACACTTAGCTACTACTAGTATCTCTTGATATGGGTCAGTTTCAAATATTATTTGAAAATGCTCTTCGTAAGTGCTTTGGGGTATTTTAATCTGTTTTGCTGTGAAGCAGTAAAAATAACATCAGTCGTGAAGATGCGTGGCCATGGAGTGTACAGTCCTGTGAGTTATATTAGTATCATGTTAAGTTACAAATAACCCCTTTCCCATACATTCAATTCCCAATGTTGAGCAGAATCCCATGGTCATACAAAAACAATTTTTCTCAATCTCAATTGTTGTCATGCTGAGATGGATGAACAAACATACAATATAGATGAAAAAAAAAATGTTTAACACTCAATAAAGGTGTAGGTGCAATATGGTTTGATCTAACAGGGTCACGCTTGTCACAGCTGATCCACACCATCAAGTTTCACAGTGAAATGGTGGTGACGAATGCCCTTAGCTCATCGCATCAATTAATTGCAGTCCTTACAGCAGATAAATACATAAGTACAAACATATTTTAAAAAGTTTGAACAAAGCAGACAAACAGCTGATGCTTAGACTGAAAGTGAGTGGTCATGCGGCATATACGCAGCAGAGTGTTCAATGACTTTGTTACACACTGTCGTTTGCACAGTTTAAGAATCCAGAGAGTCATCAGACTATACTGAACATTTTACACTTGACCCACAGATTCTGCCAATTTTCAAAGATCACAGGATCTCTAGCGACTTTTTGTTGAGCATTAGAGCACCTGGGTTTGAACAAGTACAGGTCTACCACCAATTTTCTGGCATCCTTAGTTCCAGAGCCTTGCCGTATTATCCATTTTGCCGGAGCAGAGGTCACGTAATAATGATACAACAATTCTTCTGACCCACTAATTATATCCCACACATGTCTCTGAAGCACCATGGAATGCTAGAAACTTAAATAAAACAAATATTAAATGTAAATTAATTTTACAGCGGAACTTGCATATCTTGCATGGGCAGCCCGGGTGCCAGTTAACAAGTTGCTCTTGGAAGTCAGAATGAGGGCTGGATCAGCGGCAACCCGCGGGGCAAATCGCCACTTACTCTGCAGGACTACCAGGCCAATCCCCGCTGATCCAAGATTTGCCGAATCTGCCAAAAATGCGCGCCCACCACCCAGCCGTCCAATGCAGGCCTCCGAGAGGTGTCTAACAGTACTGGAAAGGTCTGCCTAGGCCACCAGTAGCCCAGGAAAGCAGCCCATAGTCAGCTATGGAAAAAGATCTGCCAGCTCTGGCTAGGCAAAAGCTCCAGAGCTCTGGCTGCAGGAAGCAATTTCCACCCATCGATCAGCCGCGAATGACCTAATGAGTTTGAGATCATCCGCCTCTCCTGGCCTAGGCACCAAATTTTTTAGGGGACTTCTGGTGGGGGGGGGGGGGGGGGGGGGGGATGAGGGGATTTCAAGTGTAATATTATTCAGGTTCAAAGGTGCTGGACAATCAGTTGTCTGAAAATTGGTGGTGGACCCGTACGTGTAAACCTGAACTCAGGTTTGTCAGTCACTGACTGTCATTGTTACATGCACATGTAATGCCAGGGATTGATCATGGCCTATTTAGACTCTCTAGCCTACAACTTGATTGACCTCAGGGTCAACTCTCGAGTACGTCCATCTGTGCAAATAATTTACATGGATTGCGGACTCTACAACCTGCTCATTGGGAAACAAGGCAATAAAATTACCAACTCATGATCACCAACTTTGCTTTTCAAAAACAAAACCTCACCAAAAAGGTATTGTGCCAAGATTGGTGACAGACAAGATGAACAACTTTATTTCAGGAAAGAGATTAACATATGTTGTACAGTGTCAAGAGATGAATGCACCTCCTGCTTCCCTGAACAATGATTTGGACGTGTACCTTCTCACACAGTGAAAGCACAGTTCGAGCTTGAATTACTGCAACCTGTTCTTCATTTCTTAGATTCTGAAATACAAAGATGGGCAAAATATTGAAACTGAATTTACCAGAACACCATTCCAATTTTAAAGTAACAGCTTGTTTTGACTTGCCAAGTAGAAACTACAAGATGAACAGCTAACTGCACCTAACTGTCTCATTTCAAACTAAATTCTACATATTCAGAGTAAAAACTAATATTACACATTCATATATGACAAAATAGGCCCTTTAAGTTTCTAAAACAAAAGACACAAAGTGTTGGAGTAACTCAGAAGGTCAGGCAACATATCTTGAGAACATGAATAGGTAACATTTCAGGTCGGGACCCTTCTTCAGCCTAATTTTTTCTAAGTCCTTTACAGTTCTAAGTCCACTTCAAAAGACATCAGGACATCCTAATGTGCTTTATCTCCAATGAACTGCCACTAAAGAGCAGTGACTTTTGTACTGTAGGAAATATCCTAACTAATTTGTACAAATCCCAGAAATAGCAACAAGATGATGACCAGAAATGTGTGCCACATGGTGGAGAAATAAATTTTACATCAACAGAGTTGCGAGACTTTTTCAGAATTGCACCATTTACTCCTTCAAGCCAATTTTAGAATGGTTAGTACAGTATTAGAAAATGATGTTTCCAATTGCGTCAATACACTTCCTGGAGCATTGATCTTTAACTCAGGGATGTCTGAACGTTACCTGGTCGTTGGGGCAGAAGTTGATGGTAAAAATAAATTGAATTATAGAAACTAAACTTAAGGGCGGCCACGATGGCGTAGTGGTAGAGTTGCTGCCTTACAGCGCCGGAGACCTGGGTTCGATCCCAACTACAGGTACGGAGTTTGTGCGTTCTCCCCGTGACCAAGTTGGTTGTCCCTGAGATCTTCAGTTTCCTCCTGGCTTGGTGTATGTGTAAATTGTCCCTAGTGTGTGTAGGATAGTGTTAATGTGCGGGGATCGCAGGTAGGTGCGGACTCGGTGGGCCGAAGAGCCTGTTTCCACGCTGTATCTGTAAACAAAACTAAAAAAGGAAAATAAAAGTGACATTTCTGGGAAAAATGAAAGAATCCTATCATGTGACACTTGATCTGAGAAAGCCTCCATGGCATAAAATTTAAAAGTGTTTCATTTCACGTGTAATTACTTACTTAGTCCTTTGAGAATTACTTTTGAGCATTTAAAAGTGATAGATTTGCATTCGGCTTTAATCAAATTTTATCGCAGATTAAGGAACTAAGGGGGTCACAAACAAGACAGAAGAAAGGCACAAACAATATGTGATGCTGGGAGTAAAAATAATGTATATGCTCCGGGCTGATTTCCATTTTCTGAATTAGTCTTACCCCATTATCTCCTAGGATATCAAGTTTCTTCATTAGGTCAGGAATTATCACATCCTGAAAGAAAGGATTCACATCATTAATAAAGAATTAGAACTTTGCAATGACTGGGATATCAAAAGGAGAGATCAGTTAATTAAAACTAAGAGTAATGTAATTATCTTTGGTTTATAGTGCTGCAGAGGATTCAATATTAATTGCTTTTCTAAGGTGTATGCATTTTTACTGTCTATCTGCGAGGGGGTCTTTAATTGATAACCACATGGTGAGTCACACAGAATGAACACTGATTCATATCATAGAAACATAGAAAATATGTGCAGGAGGAGACCATTCGGCCCCTCGAGCCTGCACCGCCATTCAATGTGATCAATGCTGATCATCCACAATGAGTACCCCGTTCCTGCCTTCTCCCCATATCCCTTGGTTTCACTAGCCCAAAGAGCTCTATCTAACTCTCTTTTGAATGTATCCTGTGAATCAGCCTCCACTGCCTTCTGAGGCAGAGAATTCAACAAATTCACAACTGTGTGAAAAAGTTTTTCCTCATCTCAGTTATAAATGGCCTACCCCTTCTATCATACTACCAGACCTTATGAAGTGAAATTTTACAGGGATTGAAACTTGCAGAAATATTTAGCCTCTGCAGAGGTAACAGTTGTGAAAGTTTCAACGATTTTGAAGGAGCTCTAGCTAGTTGTCAGTTGATGTCAATTCTTCCAAATAATTTTAAGGACACAAAGGGCAATTTCCATGGGATCCCATGGATTATCCCTCTTCCTGGAGAAAGCAAAGCACAAAGCATTGACAGAATCAATGATACTCCAACAGTTTCCTTTGGATGCCAAAATGTGTTGAGGCACTTCACAACAGCACTATCGACCAAAACCCGACACCAACCTATACTTGGTTGCAAATGGGATCTGTTCCACAACTCAATTAAGTATTTGTTATATTGAAATGGAGGACATGTGGCCACTAATTTGTGCACTGTAAGCGTCGTCAAAATACTATATCAACCATGTTTAACACCCATGAACTACTTAGAGTACACAAAAGGCTGGAGAAACTCAGCGGGTGCAGCAGCTTCTAAGGAGTGAAGGAGATAGGCGACGTTTTGGGTCGAGACCCTTCAAGGGTCTATCTCCTTCGCTCTATCTCCTTCGCGCCTATCTCCTTCGCTCCTTAGATGCTGCTGCACCCGCTGAGTTTCTCCAGCCTTTTGTGTACCCTTGATTCTCCAGCATCTGCAGTTCCTTCTTTAACTACTTAGAGTAGATGGCAAAGGATTTTTATCACCTACTGTATTGGATTAAGAGAACAGCACTCAACAGCGAGATGCATTAGCAGAGCACAAGTTCTAACCATCTCTATTTGTGTTGGAGATTTAGGTTTAGGTTTATCATTGCCAGATGTACCAAAGTATTGTGAAAAGCTTTGATTTATTTGCTATCCCAACAGATCAAGTATTCTACACTTAAATATAATCAAGTCAAACTCAAGTACAACAGAGTAAAAGGGTGGCATCGAGTGCAGAATAATGCAATTCAGCAACGCAAAGAGGAGGAGGAACTTGCCCCTGAATGCCTTGGGAGCTCGCATAATGCAAGAGTCAGCTTTTGGTGCCACAGTTTACAAGTGGTTGAAATACTGTGTAGAGGCATCCATGCATCCTCCTGCATTGAGCAGTCAAGGTTAATGGCATCAAAAGACAGACAATGCAGGTTGTGACAACTATCGAGCTCACCTTGATGCCCTCCTGCTGACAGTAAAGCTGAAGGGCACTCCCAGTCTCAGAAAAGGCTGAAATGTGCAAGTTGTAAGCTGGTGACCTTCTCTCCCGCTCCTATAAGCAGGAAAAAACATCTGATCAGCTTGACAGTACAGATTTGAAGGCATAACACAAACCTATGCACAAAACGTAGGAACGCTAAAAAAAACTCGATATGCAGTGTTAACAATTTCACACCCAACGTTTTTCACTTTCTCAAATTCAGACTAATTTTGACATTATATATTAATATTTAAAATAAAAATAAACTATTTTACACAACAATTATCAGAGCGTGGCATGAAATAAATTAATACCACAGAGATCTAACTTACCTTTTTTTTAACAGCAGATCACAGCATTAAACAAGATTATCAGAGTAATCTATTTTGAGGATTTAATAATAATTGTAAACTGGCAATCTGTTGTTTTCTATAAAGGTGGAGCTATCTATTATCGCATTTATGTTTTCCATACTTACTTTGAAACTTTGTTATGGATGATGCTACTGAAATGAACCAGATGGAAAAAGAAGGATATTGGAACTAAGTAGATTTCGGTTGAATCTTGGTGAAAAGCAGAGTGGCTCCCGAAATGATTGCCAAATAATAGACCGCATTAGCTCATGCAACAAAAAAATACAAAGCTATCAGGTTAGTGATACTGCACAGCCATGAAAAATGCAGTCACATCAATACGAATATTAATTTTATTGTACAAACCAACAACATAAGTACAAAACAAAAATCAGACCATGAATTCTGATTTCAAACAACGTGATGGATATACTGCAAAGTAACTGGTGCAAACAGATCCCTGAAATCCAAACATTAGTCAAAAAGAATGAAACACTTTTGTCGTGAAATTTAAGTTTGGACAGACCGACAGGATTATTTTCTCAGCATCACAGATACTTTGGGGGCAGTTGCACCAGAGTATATTGCTGTCTTATACTTCCAAACTTCTTTGCAGATCCAGCTTTGGGATGTATGTGGAATGCATTGTAATCATGTGTGGAACAACATGGGCACGACGTGAAGCACCTAGTTCTCAACCAGATTCTTCACAGTAAAATAAAATACAGAGGCAAATTGAGTATGTTAGGAAACTGAATATGTAATTGAAGCATGATAACATAAGCAGAAGATAGACACAAAAAGCTGGAGTAACTCAACGGGACAGGCAGCATCTCTGGATGTTTCGGGTTGAGACCCTTCTTCTGACATTTCGACCCGAAACATCACCCATTCCTTCTCTCCAGAGATGTTGCCTGTTACTGAGTTACTCCAGCTTTGTTTGTCTATCTTTGGTTTAAACCAGCATCTGCAGTTCCTTCTTACACATAACATAAGCAGACTCATTCTCGCTTCTCTGAATAAGCTGATGAATAATGCAGGGTTATGAAACAGAAATGATGAATGCAAGTAGTAGCAAAAAAAAATCTTTTATTCAATGCAAAAAATATTTCACCATAAATTAGATCTATTTATATAAATTATAATCTATTTATACATCTCGTGTTTCTGTTAAAATCTGTTGTAATGTATTCAAAGACTTTCTCTGACATCAAAACCTCAGGCGGTGAAAGAGCTTCTCATCTCTTCCAAAGTGAAACACGTACACATTGATAAACGGCAGAGTTCATTAACGCTGGGGGACAAGTGACTGCACACCACATCACTATACAAAGGTTCTCCTTTTTGACTCAAACACCTCCGGTCCATTTGACACTTTACAAATGGAATGCCTTACTTCAAGCTCCAAGATTCTGAACTCCAGCAGCTCATTCTGGTCCTTTGCATCTTGCATTTCATTCTGCAGTCTGAGCTCTTCGAGTTCTAATTTATGAATCTGCAAGAAAGTTAGAAGCAGATATAAATATTTTTGGAACCCACCTAATGCCATTCAGCTGTGCAAATAACATGGTTTATTGATGACCAAATGCTTTATTTTGCAACCTTAAGAGGTTTTCCCTGTAATTAATAAACCAATAACCAAGTCTAGATGATGGTGAGGATTGAAAATCATGGCAAAAGTTGCAACGCACATGAAGCTAGGAAACTTAGTTCAATGATCAGCGTAACTTCAACGCAATCCAAAATAATCACCTTTCCATGATTTTTGATGCTTGTTCAAAAACCAGAGAGATGAATCATTCACCATTTGGAATTTTGAACAAAGCTTTTGAATAAAACACATATAAATGTATCAAAACTGATCACTATGCATCAGTACAATGAGGTTACATGGTTCACTGTAGATACAGGTCCACCACTGATTTTCCAGCACCCTTGCTTCCAGGGCCTTTCTGGATTATCCGTTTTGCTGGAACAGTCACAGTCTGCAATCGGAGTCCAGCGGTACCGGATTAATCCATCCAGACAGCCGAGGAGCCAAGATGCAAGCCCAAAAAAATCGGCTTTGAAAGTCGGCTCCGGGGACGGATCTGCCAGCTCCGGCCGGGCAGGAGTTCCAGAGCCCTGGCCGCAGGGAGCAAATTTGACCCACCGATCGATTACAAAAGTTGGCTATGGGAACAGATCTGCTGTCTGTGGCCAGGCTGGAGTTCCAGAGCTTTGGCCACACGGGGCAAATGTGACCCGCCGATATGCGCGGAGGTCCCGATGAGGTCAAGGCCAGTCGCACTATGTGTTCGGAGTGACTTCAGGGTGGATTTCAAGAACACTCTTGTAATTTTGTTCGGATTAAAGTAAGTGCCGGATCTCCAGTTGCCAGAAAATGTGAACCTGCACTTCAAAACCATTGTCAGTTCACACAAAATCAGGTTACTCACTTGTGTTTTGTGATGAACACATTTACAGGCGAATCAATTAACATCCAACAATTTAGAGCTCTTAACAATACCAAGCAGCACTCATTGTGACAAATGAAATTTCTAAAATATTGCCTGATTCCACAGATTTGTACTAAGTTTTGCAGTTACATTGTCAGTAGTGCCTAAAGCACAGGTTCTTATCTAAAGGTTTTGTGCTAAGAAATTGTATCAGGTCGCACCTGTTTTTTTTGTGCAAAATGTTATCTGGTGTCGATCTTATTAGAAATCATCTCTAGTGAAATCATGCAAATATATATATATTTTTAAACAACATGATCCACATTGGCTAACTGCAAAGCAATCTCATCAATTTCATCACCCATTTTATTTCCCTGCAACATATTCTCTCTTAGATTCTCATTAATTCTCCTCCTATTCCATTGCCACTATCTCTCAAGTGGCAATTCATGATGGCCAATTAGCCTACCAGCACACCTTTGGGAAGGTAACCCAGGAAACCTGAGCGTACACAGGGAGAACATGCAAACAATGCACAGGCAGTGTGGGATCATGGGGCAAAGTCTGGCAGCTAGTAGATAGATACAGGAGAGAAGGAACAATTGGCGGTTAGGTGGAGGTAGTCAGAGATAAAAGAAAAAAAAGAGGATAAAAGGGTGTCAGATAGGGAAAGGAGGAGTGAAAGGTAGAACTGGAGGGACTGGGTGGAGGGTACAGGGTAATGTGGGGAAATAAACAGGAAAGTGGGACCTGGAGTATGCAGGGGTGTGAGAAGTAGGAAGGGGGAGAAGGAGGGGAACGGCATGGGGTGATAGGGATGGTGAAAGGTGTGTGCACAGAGGATGGGAATTAGATTGGGTGTTTTCATTGGCACAGGTTTTCCCAAGGCTGAGATAGGTGTGTGCTGTAGGAAACCTTCAGCCATGCTCCCGAGCCCGGAATTCTCTCTCGATGAAGGTTAAGTTAGTCTGGGCAGTGATAGACATCGCTGCAGGGTGATCAAAAACTTAAAGGCCAGGGGATGTGCTACAACCAGCAGGACATACTGGCTTCAGAATGTGGTGTAGAGAATCAGAATCAGAATGCCTTTTATTGTCACTATACACATGTACAGTGAGATTAAAAACTGCTCCTACTCAGTGCAAAAACAAGACAAAAATGGTGGGGGGGGATAAGGTGCACAGTTTCTGCAGCGCTATATACAAATCTATAAAAAGACAATGGATAATAGAATGGATAATGTTACAGTACAAATTACAGTGGGTGGATGGATGAAACTCCGGGGGTTAGGCTGTGAAGTCAATGCATGTGTGAGTTCAGGGAGATGATGGATTTTGGGAAGAAACTGTTCTTGAGTCTAGAGGACCTGCCTCCTGGCAATGACCAGTCTGTGTGTGTCCTGCTGTGAATGTGGGAGCTCTTTTTCTCACCCATGTAGCCTCTGCCTTCTTTGTGACATCTACAGAATGTGTTATCGTGCCCTAGCTTCTGCATAAGGGCAGATGCCTTTCTCTGATTGCTGCACGGCAACATGATGAGATCTGCTATGAATAGACTGAGAACATGTTGGCAGCCATGCAGGTCCATCTAATTCCAAGTATTAACGATCCCAACACAATTTCACATGGAATTCGGCCAATTCTGCAATTGTAATTTGAGGTCCAATTGGTTTTAGCTCTAAAAGCAACAATATCTTGGCACATGAAAAATAGGTGAAATATTTCTGGCCAATTATTAGGGAGATAGAAAGTACATCCTTTTGTCAAAATGTATATATTGATGGGATGTGTATATCACAGACTAAAACAGCATTTATCACCATTCCTGATCAGCCACTAAATTGAATTAGATATGAGTAATTTCAGATGGCAATTAGGAGAGGACCTCATTGGTGTGTTTGGAGATTGACTGGATAAGGATAACAGATTTTCTACTCTAGAGGGCAATGTGAATTAGATAGGTAAAAAAAAAAAAAAAACCTTCTAGAGGAATAATAGATAACCGGACAGGGACCATGATCATGCAGCTATACAATGGTGGTGCAAAATCCCAGCAGGTACAGAAAGATACATTTCACCACTTTGGAATATTGAGGACACATATACTGTATATATGCATAGATGTAAAAGAGTCTGAGTGTTTTGTTGATTATTAGGGGGGGTCTTGTGCCTCATACTCCACACATCCTCAGGAGCAGGAGCCTTCATTAGAGTACAGAATGTTTAAAAACCATCACCTTATCAAAGAGCCAGAGGAATGAATGAACAGAACGAGGCCAATCAATGCCTCATGGCGACGCAAGGGATTGCAGATGCTGAAATCTTGAACAAAATACAAAGTGCTGGAGGAATTCAGCAGGTCTGACAGCATATTGCGAGGGTTCTGGTCCCTTCTTATGCCTGTTCCACCATTTAATCTCATCATGGTTGATATATAACGTAACTCCATTCACCTGCCTGTTGTTCTGTTCTTTATATTACAAAGATAAATATGTGCCTGATGCCAAAAATCATTTCTTCACATTGTTAATAGTGATGACCTAGAAATCGTTTCCTTCACAAGATTGCCTAGCCTTGGTCAACTGAACATTTCTAAACCAAAGCTGATACACATTTATAAAGTAACAATTTTTAATAATAGCTGGTGTTAAACAGTTTGCACCATGTTGCTGCTTCATCAAAATCTCTTTCAAGATCATGAGTGTTTATTTGTCACATGTGCTGGATATGAATAGGAATAATGAAATGCTTTACTTGCTGCAGCTTTACAGGCACATCAAATGCAACAACAACTATAAATGTGTAGGAAGGAAATGCAGATGCTGGTTTACACCAAAGAGAGACACAAAAAGCTGGATTAACTCAGCGGATCAGACAGCATCTCTGGAGAAAAGGAATAGGTGACGTTTCGGGTCGAGACCCTTCTTCAGACTGAGAGTCCGGGGAGAGGAAACCGAGAGATATGAAAAGGTACATAGAACAAATCAATGAAAGATATGCAGAAAGACAGATCAAAGCCAGCAACGATGATCAAGGAAAGGTGGAGCCCACAATGGTCCATGTTGGCTGCGAAAAAGGTGATAACGAGTGATACAAATGGTGAAACTCAGCAGGACGACAGTGAAATCGTTTGTTATTCTAAGTAAGCTAGACCATAACACTACAAAAACCTTAGTATGTATAGCAACCATAGTGGTGCAAAGTCCATAGTGACTCGGTTCTGAGATATGCTTGCGGCAGGTGCCCTTTTTAAGAGCATGGCCTTGGACTTGGGGTGCATCCTTTTCACATCAGGGCTTCCACTTGTTACATTTTTCTTCCAGTGCTTACAAGTCTACATGCTGACACTGTCCAATTATTGTGGGTTCGAAAATAGCCCAAGGATCACTCAGGGACAACAATAAACAAAGGTAAACCAACTACAAAAGCAACGGTTCACTCACCCACCAAAAATTGAAAAAATATAATGAAATTAAAGTTCAGTTGTCATGAGTGTGAAGAAGAAATACCAGCAGGTTTTCAACAGCATATGTTGCAAAAGGATCCCACAAACTCCCAGATGACAAAGTAAACTGATCCTCACATCCTGAAAAATGAACACACTAAACTGCAGCAAGAACAATGTAGTTTGGTGGACATCATTAAAAAGTTCTTCCATGGATAGGCCAATGCATAGTTTTTTCAAGATGATATTAATTGCAGTTAATTTTAGCTCCTGCAAGAATCTCTCCATAGCACATTGATTCATAATGTATAATGCAATTTCTGATGTAGATCACGTAGATAGGACAACTACAGGCCGTAAATGTGAACTGAAGAATGGTGGCCCTTCAATCAGTCTCTAGCCTCTTGAACAAAACCCTCTATGCAAGTGGTCAAGGTGCTAGAAATAAACTAAATATATTCATTATATTATGCTTCGGAGGTAGGACGAGGTAGAAGCAATGACTGCAGTTGCATGGGACATTGAAAAATAAGTGTTTCTATTTCAGATAGATACAAAATGCTGGAGTAACAGCGGGACAGGCAGCATCTCTGGAGAGGAGGAATGGGTGATGTTTCGGGTCGAGAACATTTCAAAAGGGTCTCGACCAGAAACATCACCCATTCCTTCTCTCCAGAGATGCTGCCTGTCCCACTGAGTTACTCCAGCATTTTGTGTTTATCTTCGGTGTAAACCAGCATCTTCAGTTGCTTCCTGCACATGATTCTATTTCAGGTTGTAATAAATCGTAATAACTACGCTACTCTTCAAGGTTAATTGCAAAATAACTATTTACTGCTGTGAGACTATCCCTAATATTGATTTGCTGGAAGATTGGTGGACGTCCGGAGACAACACATTATATTTTTCAAGACTTTTTGCTGACTCTCTTGAACTTTACAGGTATACAGTAGATTGACTGGTTGCATCACAACCTGGTTCAGTACCTCGAACGTCCAGGAACAAAGGCGGTGCACACTGCCTGGCCCACCACAGGTACTACCCACCCTTCAAAGGGATCGATAGGAGGCACTACCACAAAAAGACAGCTAAAGTCACCACGGACCCACACCACTCTGGCCATACTCTCATATCACTCCTGCCATTGAAAATATGACATGGAAGACTGAAAACTATGACCTCCAGGTTGAAGAACAGCTTCTTTCCACCAACCATAAGGTTCTTGAATACAAAAAATGCTAACTAAACTATGAACTGTCTTGGTTGCTCCGAAGATTTCAGGTTTTTTGCAACAATATTGTTTTGTATTTAATTAATTGAATATTTTTAGTTATTATGTTATCTATGAGTGTTGTATTTATAGGCCTGTTATGTTGCTGCAAGTAAGGGTTTCATTGTTCAGATTTCATTACTTATGACAATTCAACACTCTTGACTCTTGAGTATTAGGAGGCCTCAATACGACAATCCTAACTTAACATTATTCCGGGAAGTGCTATTCCTTCAAACATTTAAATACTCATTGCTTTGAATGAAATGGATGGAGGGGAGATGAAGGCTTGCTTCCTCCATGAAAGACTAGTTGGAATAAATTTTGAATGAAAATACTTCTCTCGCACATTGCAACGCCCGTCTTGCATCATTATTATACCCCACAAATGCCACTATTCTGCCCAGCGGTGAGGTTCCATTATGGACAGGAATTCCCCACCATAAACGTGACTGAATCTCAAACATATTAACAGAGACCAAAACTCCGGCTAATACAGACAAAAAAATGGATGCAATCCCCACGGGTTGTTGTGAGCAGTGGAGTGAATGAATGATAAGGTGAGAGGTAGACCAAGAACAAAGAAAGAGGGGAAGAACAGATAGAAAAAGATAGAAGGATAAAATATATGAAAGATATGTTGATATTAAGATACATTATGTAAAGTTTCCTTGACTTTGGATTTGTTTTGGGGCAAAAATAACGACTAACCTCAGCTCAAGGATGTCAATGTAACATCATTAACACATTAAATGTGACGTTCACATTTAGCAGATGTGAACGTCATACACGTCTGCTAAAGTTCTCAGCGTCTCCTCTCAAGCCAAGATTAAATTTGCAAATACTTAGGGTGCGCGGGAATACAAGGTGGTAAAGCTATTAATCTTTCAGATGATTAAGATTGATTGTATTACTGCCTGAAGAAATGTCCTTAACAATTGCAAAATATCAATGGAACGGAGATCTCCATAAGAAAAAATCAAGCAAGCAACCATTCACTAGCAACAAGTTACTATATTTTGGTTTATTACCACGATTAGCAATTATCTTCTCCCCATTAATTAACTCAGTCAGTCGTAATTATACTAATTGTCTGCATAAGTAGTTATGTAGGGGGAATTTAAAAAGTGGAGAATTAACGAAATGTGTGAAAATACTACCATTGCATCATTTACCTTCTCAACCAGTTCCTGGTTGCTTCTAAAAAGTAACTGTTTATCTTCCACCCATTTTGAGTCCTAAAATAAACAAAATAGCAAGAAACAAGAAAGAAAATGCATTATAAAATTCCATGTGCAACAAAATAAAATCTTAAAAGATGAGCTGTATATAACCGTGGGTGCAAAGAAAGAAACATTTGAAAAAACTGTGATCATTGTGGTTTGTAAGGAAGTTACAATTGGGTTTAGATTGAGCTGCGTGATATTAACATGCAAAAGCGAAACAATTCTTTAAAGAGGGAAATACATCTTGGACTGTTTCCCGTTCATGGGAATTGTCACAAGTTACTGTCCCCTCCTGGACCACAAGATCCATCACAATTAATGGAACTGAATGTGTGGAGGACAGTAATGCTTGTGACCAGAGGGATTTCTACCTTTTGAGCTTGGGCATTAGCTTCTAGTCATTTAAATAGGTTGGCAGCCAAAGCATATTCTTGAAGAACAGTGTATATCAATATCACACAGCACAACTTCTTTACAAAAGGTCTTCATGAACTTGTAGAAAGTTCATGGTGCTATTCTGAATGTATTCTCTCTATTGATCTAACTAGACGTGGCAATCAGAAGAAATCCATTTCACCTTATAACCATGACTTATGCAAACACTACATTTGAGGCTGGAAGTCGACTTTATGCAAAGTAAAAATGCATTGTTTTTACATTTTGGTTGAGCTCAGTAAGCCTGGAGAGCTGGGGTTACAAATGATAGCGAAGCATTGCAAATTACTGCCAGTGAAAGTACCCTCATCCACAGTTACTAAAACGTAGTTGATTAAAGTTGATTTTAATTTGAGGAAAAGGAACATTTTGATCAGGGAAGCTACTCTTACTATGTACTGACTGTTATTAAGGTTTGAATAAAGAACTCTACTTACACATCCAAATAAACGGAGGGACAATTATGAGATTGTGGGGGTGGTGAGGAAGGTGGAGGGAGAAGAAAACATTACAGGTAAACTGAAATAATATCACATATGCAAATTAAAATTACAATAAGCCAAACGAAAATACTGCATGATTATAGAAAAAGATAATCACAGCTTATTCAATAAAGTTAGAAAAGCCTATTTCAATCTGCAACTATTAGGACTATTTTTGGACAGTTTATATCATTAATAGAATTGTTGCTAGATTATATGTTACCAATGCCGAAGGATCTAAACCACAGGAAGTAGGGTGTGGGCAAAATCACTTCACATTTTGTACTGCAGTGATACCTTCAAAGCTGCTGTGAAGGCACTGTGCAACTTTTAATATTGAACCTGGTCCGATCAGCCATGGTGATGAAGAGTATAGAGTATGGCGGGGAAAATAGAACTCACACTGGTTGCATCCCCATTTTCCTACCAGGCGGGTGATGCAAGAAATTGTTTCAGTGGATCAATTAAGTAAGTCTATAAAGGTGGCACAAGGGATGTCAGATGCTGGAAGCAAAAGAAGAAAAGCAGCTAGAGGAACTCAGCGGGTCAAGCAGCATCTGTGGAGGGAGATGGACAGATAATGTCTTGGGTTAAGGCCCATCATCTCTTTTCCAAAGATGCTGCATTTCTTTTATTTTTGCAAATAAGTCTATAAAACTTGCATGCACTAAAACGCTTATTCTATTCCCTTCATCAAACAGTTGTTGACCTGCTATTGGCAGAAACAGCGGAATGATTTTATGCCCTGCTTGGGACATGAAGTTTGGAGATATATGCAGGCAGAATGTAGATGGGTGACCACCAGAAAGGGTAGAAGTAGTAAGCAAAGAGTGCAGAAATCTCCTGTGGCAATCCCCCGGGAAAACATATATACTGCAGTGTACAAAGGAACGGCAGATGCTGGTTTAAACTGAAGCATATACTGCTTTGGATACTGTTGGGGATGGTTGGCTGTGCAGGGGAAAGCAGCAGCAGCCAGGTGTGGCTCTGAGGCACAGCAGGGTAGGGTGGAGTCGGACAGGGCTAGAGAGATTCCAGACTCCTTAATTAAGGGGACAGGCAGGATATTCTGTTACCGCAAATGGGATTCCAGGATGGTGTGTTACCTCCCTGGTGCCAGGTCCAGGATGTCTCAGAGCAGCGGCAGAATGGGGAAGGTGAACAGCCGGAAGTTGTTGTGCACATTGGTGTGAATGCTACAGGTTGGAAAAGGGATGCGGTCCTGTAGACTGAATAAATGGAATTAGGAAAGAGGTTAAAAAGCAGGACCTTGAAGGTGATAATCTCTGGATTGCTTCCAATGCCATGTGTTAATGAGGGAACAAGGTAGGGTGAGTGGGGGAGAACTTTGGGACTAGTGACCATAATTCAAATAGTTTTAAAGTATTTATAGAGAATTTTGGACTGGCTAACAAGTTAAGGTCCTAAATTGAGGCAAGCAGATTTTGGAAATATTTGACGGGAAATTGCAGAGAATGACTGCTGGTGCAGGTATGGAGTCAGCTGGCAAGTGGGAGGCTTTCAATAGTGAGATGGCAAGAGCACGGGTTCAGCATGTTCCTGTAAGGATGAAGGACAAGGCTGGCAAATGTCAGAAACCCTGGGTGACAAAGAGATGCTGAGGCTCTGATGAGGGAAAAATAAGACATATGCTAGATTTGGGCAGTTTGGGATCAAGCAAATCCCTCAGGGAGTAGATGTATAGGAGGCAATCAGGGGGGGCAAAAAAGGCACATGGAGCAGAAAGGTAAGCTAAAGGAAAATCCCAAGAGATTCTACATGTACATGAAGAGCAAAAGGGTGGCTGAGGAAAGACAGGTCTGGTTAAAGATCAGCATGTGCAGAGGGGATTCTGCAGGATGTTTCATGGGATGGATCACTTTGGTTATGAGGAGGGATTGGATGTGATGAATTTACCTTCCTTACAATGGAGGAGGATGAGGGGCATCCCAATTGAGGCATACAGAATTAGTACGGGGGAGGTGAAACCTACAGATATGCATAGTTTTTGTCTGTGTGAACTGGGAAATAGGGATGGGGTGTGAAAGACAGAGGGAATAATGCAACGTAGCAATACACAAGTTTGTGTCACACCTGTTCTAATTCTGCCGGAGTAACGCGAGTGTGGATAATTTAAAAACATCAGTCAGGCTCACCACTCCTTCCTAAGTCCTTATTAGCCACTATTCAATTTCATCGGATTGCCACTTTTCCTGGAACTTTATAACTGTGGAAGACATTCACCTCCTTATTCACTCCTTTCTTAATATTTTCTAGCCTTTAAACTGCAGGTTGTATCATTTCTTGATTTAACCAATGCCCACTCATTTATAAGGATTTTCTTTCAAACTTAGTGGGAAAATTTTTTTTTGTGGATGATTTCTAAAATGAGCACATAGTCATGGTTCTATGTTTTACTACACTTTTGCGATTCAGTTCCATTGAAATCAGTGCCACATCATTTATCTGTATTTATCGTAGGGTGCAGAATACAACTTTCTATTCTGGTATCTCTTTAAACAGAATATCTCAAAGCAATCTGGAACCTCATGCAGGACTGGTCTGTAGTTTCCCATCAGACCGTTATCTGCTCTTGATCTACAGTAATAGATAATAGTTTTGTTCCCTATCATTATTATATAGAACACTTCACATTACTTAAAAATGATCCACATCATGTCACCTACACAATTGACTAAAGTCTTTGTGATTATTAAAAGATCTGAAATGTAATTCAAGAACTTTAATTCAACAACCTGCCAGCCGAACATTCAAAATACAAGAAAACTCCCTGCTTGGGCAAATATCATTTATTAGGTATATTTGTTCTCAATTTAAATTGAGGACGGGTGGAGGGTAACAAATGAAAAACAAAACAAAAAAAACAAACTACCATTCCGAAACCTGCTAGGAGTAAGATTACTAGAACTATATTGTATGAAACAGGCCCTTCAGTCCACCATATCTGCACCAAGCATTACCCATTTTATTCTTCCCACTTACCCATCAAGAGAGGACAATTCACAGGGCCTAATTAACCAATTGAACTGCACATCTTTAGGACGCAAGAGAAAACCAGGGCATCCATGGGGAAATCCATGGAAAATGTGCAAACTCCCCACAGACAGTGCCCGAGGTCGGGATTGAACAAGGGTCAATAGACAAGCAAGGCAACAGCACAACAAACATTGCCACTGTCTCACCCTATTCAGCATTGGGGTTGGCAGGCAGAGCAGGAAGGTCAAAATAAATTCATTTAATTCCACAGCTTTAAAACGAACCTGAACAAATATCAGAGCGCGAGTCCCACACTGACATCTCAACATTAAGCAATATACCTCCAATGGTCAAACAGCTCCCCACAGCCATTCAAGAGCCCAGGTAACATCTCACAAACAAAAGGATAATTTTGCATTTATAAATGAGGGGAGCAAAGCAATGACATAGCTTTAAATTCACCATAAATTAACACAAAAGTCTTAGTTTACTTTGTACAATTCATTCTCTAACGCATTGTTTAGTTGTGCTGTTTGCATACCACAGTCAAATTGTGTGCAAATGACCTTTTAATTATTTGGGAAAGTTAAAGTTGTGTTTACTGATAAGAAGGTTGGCCGCATTAACTTTCATAAAGTCTACAAACAAGTTAAGAGCAGCTGTTCATGAAAAGTAAGCTAAGAATGCCAGTGCACGATAGAATTATTGCCATTTCCACATGGAATTGCTCAAAGCCTTTTACCTGTCCTTTCTCGGCAAGTGACTTTTCCAAATCTTCAATTTTAGCTTGACAGCGGAGGAGATCGGCTTGGAGTTGTTCACGTGTCTGTCAAAACACAATTGAACATTTTATAGAATTTACAGCATGAAATTCGTCCATTTGCTCAAGTGTCAATGATCCTTATTCCATACTGCAGTAATAATAACCCCAGCCGCCCCCTTTACTCTTCCTCTGGAGAATGCTATGGCTTTACTTGCTCAAAAGACACTCCATACTTCTCAACTAACACAAGTTTCTCCCAACACCCCTTTGCACCAATTCAAAAGTGACACCATTTGTTGCTGGAAGATTTTCTCTGCAAGCCTATTGTAACCTTCCATCATTTAATATAGAAAACAACCTATGAGTAATTTGCATCCCATCAATAGACACACAGTAAGTTTTCTATAAATAAGAGTAAGTATGTAGCTGAGTATCATGCTGAAGCCCGTGAAATCATGGGCTATGGCAGGTACTCCCAGACAGGGGCCTGTGTTTGAGAACAAGAAGCTCACTAATGCAAGATATAAGAATGCTGTTCGCTTCAGCTGTAAACATGAGCAAGCTATGAGGGCTGATTCCATGCCTAAGAAGCTGCTAAGTAACAACGCTACTGATTTTTGGAAAGAAGTGAGAGCTCTTAACAGTTGCAAAAGATCTCTACCGTGCACTGTAGATGGAATCTCCGGTACATCTAATATCACGGAATTATGGCGACAACATTACTTTATTCAACTGTGTCCAAGGTGATTTGTATAGGGTGGATAATATTGAGAGTAATGACTCAGTGGTGATTATGTCACATGAGGTGTATCATGCCATGAACAAGCTGTCCAACAACAAAGCAAGTGGCTTTGTTCATATTTCTACTGAACATCTTAAGTGTGCGAGTATGAGGATAGCTCCTCTCCGAGCTATTTGTTTTACTGGCTTTATGATTCATGGCTTGTTACCAGACTCAATGTTGTCTGTTCTGTTAGTGCTGGTCATTAAGGACAAATCTGGTAAAGTAGGCAGCCTAAATAATGACAGGCCCATAGCTTTAGCCAGCATATTGTCAAAAGTATTAGAAAGAGTTCTGCTGGATAGAGTAAATGAGTTTGTTAACTCCACAGATAACCAGTTTGGCTTTAAAGCTAAACATGGCACTGACTTATGCATATATGCCCTAAACGAGATTGTAAACAAATATAGAGGCAAAAACTCTTCAATTCTTATGTGCTTTATTGATGCTTCCAAAGCCTTTGATTGTGTTATTCCCAGAAAGCCATTAGTTAAAATGAGTCAAAGAGGGGTGCCTATATAGGTTGTGAGAATTCTGGCTTACTGGTATGCACACCAGACTATGCAAATAAAATGGGGCAATAGGGTCTCAGCACCATTTGGGGTTAGCAATGGTGTTAGACATGGTGGAATTTTGTCCCCAGTCCTTTTTAATGTTTATATTGATGATCTGTCCAATTGAAAGCCTGTAATACTGGGTGCATGATTGGTAATAGTTCAGTGAACCATATTATGTATGCAGATAATCTTGTGGTCTTTAGTCCAACTAGCGCTGGTCTCCAGCAGCTACTTACTATAATGTTATGTGCATGGTGTGGAACACGACATTAAATATAATGCTAGTAAGAGTGCTGTTATGATCTGTAGAACCAAAGAGGATAAATGTCTAAAATTTCCTTATTTTTAATTGTTTGACAATAATCTTAGTGTCTGTGATAAGGTAAAATATCTTGGGCATTTTATTACAGAACAAATGACAGATGATGAGGATATTTATAGGCAACAACATATGCTGTATGTACAGGCGAATATTCTCTTGCGTAAATTTGGTACGTATACAGATGTGGTGAAGATGTTGCTGTTTAGAGCATATTGCACACCACTCTACACCACACCTGTGGTCAAACTACGGAAAGACAAGTTTGCAAAGACTGAAGGTGGCCTATAATGATGCCATGAGAAAACTGCTAGGGAAACCTAGATGGTGTAGTGCTAGTAACATGTTTGTGGCTGCAGTAGTCAGTACTTTAGAAGCTATCCTAAGAAATCATATGTATAAATTTATTTGCAGGATAAATGACGCTAAAAATGTAATTATCGTGGCCTTGTCAAACATAAGGTTTAGCACTACACGCTACGAATCCCAGTTGTGGAGACACTGGTATCGCTGTCTCGTTTTTTATTCTGAATTTTAAATCATGTATTGTGGTTTTTTTTAATATAAAAATAATGATGCTTTTATAAGTGATATACTAAGATTTTATATGTATGTTATGATGTTTTTATATGCAATGTATTTTTATGTAATGTTGTCCTTGTCTGGACCTTGAGTCCAAAATAATGTTTATTATTATTATTATTTAAATTCACTGAAAACTCTACAAGATAATTAATTTGCTTCAGAAAGCTGTCATCATTCAACATTAATATTTTAAGAAACTGCATCATTTGGCAATATGAAGCACAAATGCGAGAACTAGATCCTCTGTTTTATGAGCTAAATGCATGTTGCAGCAATGTTTGCAAGAGGAACTGTGTGTCCGATATTCCATATATTAATATTACTGAATTTCAGAAGCATGGTTCAGCACTGTGATGTACCTCACTACATCACAGCTTTAGCACATAAAGCAGATAATACATTTTATCACACAAAATTTTAATTACTTAGGGTAGATTTGTTCCTGCAATGAACAATGCTGGATTTGGTTTTGGAAGAGGGCATCTTGGAACGAACACTTCTTTTTCTGTCAACTCGTGTTCAAAAAAGGTGCAAGTTTTAAGGATTTATTTGTACCTGTATGCTGAGTGATTTAGTTTAATTTAGTTTAGAGATGCAGCTCGGAAACAGACTCTTTGACCCACCCAGACCACCCCAACTAGCGACCCTGTACACTAGCACAATCCTACACATTAGGGGCAATTTTACATTTTTACCAAAGCCAATTAACCTACAAGCCTGTACGTCTTTGGCATGCGTGAGGAAACCGGAAAACCCAGAGAAAACGCATGCGATCATGGGAAGAACGTACAAACTCCATACAGACTGCACCGTAGTCAGGATCGAACCCGGGTCTCTGGCACTGTAAGGCAGCAGCTCTACCATTGTGCCACCGTGCCGCCTGCATTTGAATGATGCAACATATCTAAAATGTACTGCTTGATTGATTGAATTGATTGGAAGATGCAGCATGGAAACAGGACCTTTTGCCCACCAAGTCCATACCAGCAATAGACACAAGAAGCTGAAGGAACTCAACGGCGGTATAGGCAGCATCTCTGGAGAGAAGGAATGGGTGACGTTTCGGGTCGAGACCGTTTCTTCAGACCAAGTCCACACCAGCCATCGATAACCCATTCACACCAGTTCTATGTCATCCCACTTTTGCATCCACTCACTACACACTCGGTGCAATTTACAGAGGCCAATTAACCTACAGACCCGCACATCTTTGGGATGTGGGAGGAAACCCCACGCGGTAACAAGGACAGCACCTGGTGTCAGGATCAAACCCAGGTCTCCGGGACTGTGAGGCAGCTGCTCTACCAGCTGTGTCACTGCACCACTCCTACTATGCCACCACGCTACCCCCAAGTACCATGTTACGGCCAGGAAAGATAAACCCAGGAACAGAGAAGATTTTGACAAACAAAGCCGCTCTAGATTTGCACTGCCTCTGTCACCTACCCGTGTTTCTCTCTCCACATCCAGTGTCCCGCCGACTTGTTCCTGAAGCAGTGCGTAAGCTCGCTGCAGAGCCTGATACTCTCGAGTAAGCTGGCGGAATCTCAGTTCGGACTCTTCTCTGTTTAGGACCTTTTAAAAAAAGGAGGAAATGTGTGGAATGGTTGTCAATTAATAATGCAAATCAAATACAACTCGCACATTTTTTTCTTTTAAGTAGGCAATCGAACAGCAACACTTCTCGCGTAATTGAAAATTAAAAAAAATTCTGTAGATACTGGAAATCTGAAATAAAAGTAGGAAAGGAGAAAAATCAGTCACCTTAGCTGCTACTTAGATTAATTGGTCTTTACATCATGTTGGCTCAACATTTCTCATCCAGCTCGTACAGGTTTATTCTGCCAGGCAGGTCCTCCAACACACTGCACAGACCAAGAAGATTAACCTGCTGCTAACTGCGCACATTAATCACCGGCTCATTCTATCACAGACTATCCTTTATTCCACCCATTCCTCTCCCACCTTCTCTCCTACTGAGAACTAACATATCTCTTTCTTTCCCCTGTTTAGCATGGTTTAGAGATACAGTGTGGAAACAGGCCCTTTGGCCCACCAAGTCCACACTGACCAACGATCACCCGTACACTAGTTTCATGTCCGACGCACGAGGGGCAATTTACAGAAACAAATTAACCTATAAACCTGCACGTCTTTGGAATGTGGGAGGAAACCGGAGCACCCGGACAAACCCCACGCAGGCACAGGAAGAACATGCTAACTCCGCACAAACAGTTCAGTTTACCGAGGTACAGTGCAAAGCTTTTTTGTTGCATGCTAACCAGTCAGCAGAAATATAATACATGATTACAAGTGATCCATTTACAGTGTATAGATAACTAATATAAGGTGCAATAAGGGAATAACGATTCGTGCAAATAAAGCCAGCAAAGTCTGATCAAGGGTCACCAAAGAGGTAGTTCAGCACTGCTCTATGGTTGTGGTAGAATGATTCAATTGCCTGCTAACAGCTGGGAAGAAATTGTCTCAAAATCTGGTGGTGTGCGTTTTCACACTTCTATACCTTTTGCCTGATGGGAGAGGGGAGAAGAGGGAGTGGCCAGGGTGCGACTTGTCCTTGATTATACTGCTGGTGGCCTTGCCGAGGCAGCGTGAGGTGTAAATGGAGTCAATGGAAGGGAGGTTGGTATGATGCTGTGATGCATCCCGATAAAATGCTTTCTATGGTGCATCTGTAGATCTTGGTGAGAGCTGTCGGGGACATGCCAAACTTCCTAAGCCTTCTAAGGAAGTAGTCTCGGTGTGCTTTCTTGGTCGTTGCTTCAATATGGAGTGGTCCAGGAGAAGTTGTTGGTGCCTAGGAATTTGAAGTTTTCAATCATCTCTACTTCAGCAGCATCAATGCAAACTGGGGTGTGTGTACCACTTCGCTTCCTGAAGTCGATTACTATCTCCTTTGTCTTACTGACATTGAGAGAAAGGGTGTTGTCTCAACACCAGGACATGAGGTTCTCAATCTCTTACCTGTACTCCGTCATCATTATTTGATATCGAGCCCACAATGGTGGTGTCATCAGCAAATTTGAATATTTGTACATGGCTGCACAGTCGTGGGTGTACAAGGAGTAAAGAAGGGACTGCGAACGCATCCTTGCGGAGCACCAGTGTTGAGGATAATCGTGGAGGATTATTTATCCCCTATCCTCACTGATCGGGGACAAATTGGTCAGGAAGTCAAAGATCCAGTTGCAGAGATGTGTCCTGACACCAAGTCCCACTAGTTTGGCGATAAACCTGGATGATATTAAAGGCGGAGCTGTCGTCTATGAATAGGAGTCTGACATAGATGTCTCTCTTATCCAGGTGTTCTAGCAGCAGCTGTACTTCTGTCCCACATTAACATTTTTAAATACACGTAAATTGGAAGAAAGCCCTTCTCACCTGAATCTCTCCACTTTGATTCTAATGGTTTTCTAAAACTAAATTATATTCCCATAACTATTTTTTCATTTTTCAGTCAGGAAAACACCTTAGTGAGAGTTTCAAGAGGTCCTGCACTCCATGGAATCCATCAATAGATCTTGAAGGTTCTTCACATTAATCTGACTCTCCTCATTCTTGGCAACCAGTGTCAGATTTGCAAAGTGGCAGTGAAGATGCATTGTAGGCCTCTTCCAAAAATATGTTCCAATAACCTAGACCTTCTGCCAGCAATGAGCCAACTGATCTTACATTGAGCTGCCGTTCAGCATGTCAACTAAGCTCTTCTGATTTACCAGGAATATGCAATTTCCTACTTTGATCACTTTGCATGTTCCTTCCTTTCCTGACAGACTCTGGTTATCAAAACTCATTTTCCTACTCTGCACAATACCTTGTCCATTCTCATTAACTTTCTAAATTTGCCCTCAACACAACCATTAGCCCCATGATTTAAGTCAAAGTCTTCTATTGAACCCTAGTTAACTGATGCACTGGGCCCATTGTGTCTGTAGTTCCATGTTCCTAGTAAACAAATAACACCATTTATTTTATTTTCCTCTGACACTTTTGACTACTTATTTTTGAATTTGTCATCACACCTTGTCACATTGAGCTCATTCCCATTTCCTTTGTGTGCATGTCTCTCATTTCCACCTGCATCAGATTCAGAGCCAGACAGTTATACAGCATGGAAACATGTCCTTTGCCCAACTAATCCATGCCATCCAAGAATCTCCATCTGAGCTAGTTCCATGTGCCCACACCTGGACCTAAACCTTTCCTATCCAAGTAACTGTCCAAATGTCTTTCAAGCCATGTCTTTCAGCCATGATCATATTGAATGGCGGTGCAGGCTCGAAGGGCCGAATGGCCTACTCCTGCACCTAATTTCTATGTTTCTATGTTTCTATAAATGTTGTTATAATCTCTGCCTCAACTACTTGCTCTAACAGCTTAGTCCATATACCCACCACCATCAGTGTGGGGGAAAAAAATTACCCTCAGGTTCCTATTACATCTTTCACCTCTCACATGAAACCTACCCCCTCTAATTCTTGATTTGCTAACCCTGGGAAAAATACTCTGTTTCTGCAGCCTATCTATTCCTCTCATTATTTCACAATCTCTATAAGATCACTGCTCAGCCTCCTACGCTCCAAGGGATAAAGTTTGACCCTGCTAAACCTCTCCCTGTAGCTCAGGCTCTTGAGTCCTGGCAACATCCCCGTAAATGAACTTTTTCCAGCTTACTGTTATCGTTCTACAGCAGGGTGACCAAAACTAAAGACAGTACTGCAAGTGCGGCCTCATCAACGACTTGTACAAATATAACATAATGTTCTAACTTCTATACTTAATTGACTGTAAGACAGCATGCCAAAGGTATTCTTCACCACACTTGCAGGAGACTATTTTTTGATCCCTCAGACTACAATAAACCCCGAGGGCTCTATCATTCACTGTGAAGGTCCTGGCATGGTTTGGCTTCCAAAAATGCAACACATTACACATGTGAATTAAACACCATTAGCCATTACTCAGCTAACATGCCTAGCTGATTAAAATCCTGCTGTAATTTTTGATAACCATCTTCACGTATCATCTGCAAACTTACTAATCGTGCCTTGTACATTCTCACCCAAATCATTGGTGTGGGTGACAAACAGCAATGGGCCCAGCAGTAACCAGCAGTAATCGTTGAGGCACAACACGGGACACAGGCCTGCCATCCGAAAAACAACATTCCATCACCACCCTCTGTTTCCTACCCTTAAGCTAATTCTGTATCCAGTTTGCTAGTTTTCACTGTTGCCCATGTGATTGAACCTTCCAGAGCAGCCTATAATGTGGGACATTATAAAAGGCCTTGCTGAACTCCACGTAGCCTATGGCCCAGCCCTCATTAATCATCTTGATTACCTCTTCAAAATATTAAATCAAATCAGTGAGACACGATCTCCCGTACACAAATCCATGCTGACCATCCCTAATGAGCCCGCCTTTCCACATACATACATCTTATCCTTCACAATCTAGTAACTACAAAAGTATGTAAAATGAATACCTAAAGATTACTATTTAGCAGGCAATACATGATGATGATGATCCACAATATAAGTTGATTGACCCAACGTGTGCCAAGCAAAACAGGAGATTGAAGACACTGTCGCAGTACACAGCAGCAATAATAATGAACTAATTCTCCCCTTGTCTGGAGCAGAGCAGGTAAATTATTCGCATCAGTGATTCCAAATTGGACTCTCAGTAATAGTAACACATGTTCTCACATTCATAATTACACTCACAACAGCTACTGTCCCTACATCCAGCACAAGAGGCCAATCATTTGTTAATTAGACAACCTAATCACTTCACTGCTGTTCTGATTGTCAGGCTCTCTTCAGATTTAAACAGCTATGTCAAAAAATTATCCATCCACTTAGGAAAGCACCACCTGGTGTCCTGAGTGATGTGGCCAGCCAAGGAAAAATGAAATGGCAAGCAGATTACACTAGACGTCCTCTCCCTCTCCCTTTTCTCCCCTCTCCCCTCTCCCATTAGGCAAAAGGTATAGAAGTGTGAAAATGCACACCTCCAGATTCAGGGACAGTTTCTTCCCAGCTGTTATCAGGCAATTGAATCATCCTACCACAGTGCTGAACTACTCTCCACCTCGTTGGTAACCCTCAGACTATCCTTGATTGGACTTCACTGGCTTTACCTTGCACTAAACATTTGCAACAAAAGCTTTTCACTGTACCTCGGTACACGTGACAATAAACTAAACTGCCTCGCTAACTAATTAAACTAGCACCATCGGGACAAGAACGAAGTAAACCTCTGTGTCAGCACGGGCATGAGAGCTTCTCGAAGAGTCAGACTATGCAAAGCTTTCAATACAATTGTACAGAGTGATGTCGAAGCCACATCTGAAATACTGTGCACAGTTCTGGTCTCCTTACCTAAAAAAGAACATTGGAGTCCAAAGGAGATTCATCAGACTAATCCCTGGAATGAGAGGAGTGTGAGACAAATTGGTTCTGTATTCCTTTGGAAGAATGAGGAGTGACCATATTCAAATAAAAACAAACTGAATGGGGTTAACATTGAGATGTTTTCATGAGAGGGAGAGTCAGGGACAAGGGCACTTGGCTCCAATATATGGCAGTCATTTGCAACTTAAATCTGTAGAGGCTTCTGCTGCTGCTTGAGAGACCACTGAAGCATACTCCTGCTCCAAATTTCTTGAGTTGTTATGCCCTTGCAGCTTCGTTTTTCTAGGTTAGAGATATAGTGAGGAAACCGGCCCTTTGGCCCACCGAGTCGGTACTGACCAGCGGTCCCCACTGTTGGAGGATGCCTCATGCAGAGTTTAACATCTTGCTCAGCTTTCCACTGTATCTGCTGACGGAAATGCCAGGTAAAAAAGAAAGAAAATTTTAGAAAAGATATTCCCAGCAGTACAGAATATTTGCCAGCAGATGTCTATTTAGGGCAGAGGCTCTCTTAGAGTCTTCAGCAGTGTTTTCAGATGCTCTCACATCTTGTGAATTTCTACGAATCAGCGCCCTTATTTCACTATTTTCAATTATATTCCTTTTAAACAAGTACCAATGTCAAAAGAGATCCATTGTTTGTTAGCTAAGTTGTATCTCCACTTCATTTTAAATAAATAAAGTCAAATTTATTAGGAAAAGCTTTATAGGTCTATATTCAACCATCATTAGTGTTTGATGCATTTCAATATCCATTCAAAGCTTAGTTGGATTGCTGAACAAATAAAGTAAAATCACTCACGTCGTCCAGGTCTTCTTCCGGAGTGGCTGGTGTTCTATCAGTTGTACACGAACCTAATGAGGAGGTTTCTGAATCTACTGATTCTTCATCAAATCCAAAAAATGTCTCTACAACATGCCTCTGAAAGAGAAGGGAATAAAACACAGATAGAAGTTTATTCATTACCAAGGCGTTGCCGAACTTCACTCATTTTGTCAGACCCTGCTTCAACTCTCCATTGCGTTCCCAACTCAATTTCAATGCATTGCAGAGTAAGTCATGTCTGGCGATGAGTTTCAATGTGTAGGAAGGAACTGCAGATGCTGGTTTAAACCAAAATTAGACAATGTGATTCAATGTTTAGCTCACGTACAACATTGGTACAACTGCTCGGGTGTAACCATTGTCATTTGATCAGGGGAAAAAACTTTGTCCTGATAGAACATGACAAAGGGGAAGTATTAAGCGTGTTTCACACCCCAGCAAAATGAAAGTGACCTCTTTGAACAGTCTATTTCAGAAAGTCCATTTAAAAAAAGGTGACGAAAGTTGTGGCATAATGGTTACATTACCTTTGAAATTATGCAGAGGCCAAGAGCTTTAAAACTTACCTAACTTGAAATTCACTAACATTAATCATGAAAGTGCCAATCGCTTTACAACAGATTTCTCATTGAAAGGATAATTCAAAGTCTTTAAGTTAATCCTAAATAGACTGAAGATGCAGAATAGATGCGAGTTACACTGCACACAAAGTTTCCCATCACATTTTCTGTTATTGCTGCTCCAAATGCCTCAGAAATTCCAAAGGCTCAGGACAATGGGCAGAGAACGTGTAGAAACTCATGAAAAGCATCTTTGGTTTTTAGGCTTTCTACTGACTGGTTCAGTGCAGGACAGGCAGAGATCTGAAAGGATCAACCAATTTTCTGGACAGTGAGAAGGGCAAGGACAGTGATAAAGCCATCCTTATGAAGGGTATCAGAAATAATTTTAGCAAGTCATACCCAGCTGCGAACTGTACTTTATAACCTGGGCAGCTGAGGCTGATTAAGACAACAATGAAGTTGCCCTTCACATTAATCAAATGTTATGCTTGGCTTCTTGTACACAGAATGCTACCAGAGTGCAATGGAACTTTTGCAGCAGTATTGTCAGGTACCTACAGAAACATCACATGAAGGCTAAGATGCTATAAAGCTAGAAATATTGTTATGCCCATCAAGCAAATTTATTATATATTAGTTTTCTTTGATTGATTCCTGAAAACTTCACTTACACCCCCAATGGTATGAACGTTGAATTCTCTATGGTATGAACATTGAATTTTAGCTAATTAACCAACCACACCTATTTCTTCCCCCTCTCTTCCCTACGCTACACCTGAATGTGCACCCAGTTTTCCCACCATCCCACCCCCATTTCCTCTTCCCATGCCATCTACCATCTATATTACTTCCTCTGGCCTCTTATTTCACGATTCTTCTCTCTCTATCTGACAACTGTTTGTCTTCTCAACTCCAGCCTTTGTCTACCTATCTGCCAAACAAGACCCCCTCACCTGTGTCCACCTCTCACTTGTCTGGCTTTGTCCAACCCCCACCTATCTTCCAGCTTTCTCCCACCCACTAAAATTACTCTTAAAAAAGGACACAACCAAAAATATCACCTAAGTCCTCCAGAGATGCTGCCTGACTCATGAGTTACGCCAGCACTTTGTGTCTAGTTTATAGTAAAATGTTATACGCAAAGCATTTAAATCTGTCGCATCTCAAAGAAAGGATTATATTTGAGTTGCATGAAAGATTAAAACAAATTTCATGTATCTTGAATGAGCTGATTGTACAGTATGTCATAAGAATGTATACAGTCTCTCAAAGGCTTTGAACATTTTTACAGAACATGGAACATTGAAAATTTCAGCAAAGGAACAAGCCCTTTGAAACATAGAAAATAGGTGCAGGAGTAGACCATTCGGCCCTTCGAGCCAGCACCGCCATTCAATATGATAATAGCTGATCATCCAGAATCTGTACCCCATTACTGCGTTCTCCTGATATCCCTTGATTCCGTTAGCCCTAAGAGCTATATCCAACTCTCCCTTGAATATATCCAGTGAATTGGCCTCCACTACCTTCTGTGGCAGAGAACCTCCCCCCCCCCCCCATTTATGTGCTATCATGATGCATACATTTCCACTTGAATTCTCCATTCCCTCTGCCACCCTGATTTATCTTCACCTTCACCCTTCTGCCCTGTCCCAAAACAAGTCCAACAGTTTGAAGGAGGACAGACACACAATGATTTGTGGCCCACAATGTTTGTGCCAATCATAATGTCAAGATAAACTAATCTCATCTGCCTGCACAGGATACATATCCCATCCTTACATATCCAAGTGCCTATCTAAAAGCCTCTTAAATGCCACTATCGTATCTGCCACCATGCATCCACTGCCCTCTGTGTAGAAATCTTGCTCTTGTACATTTCCTTTAGACTTTGCCCCTCTCACCTTAAAGCTGTGTCCTCTTTGACATTTCCACTTTGGTGATAAAAATTCTAACTTTAATATTAATCTCTGCCTCTCTGAAATATATACACATCTATCAGATCTCCCCTCAACCTTTGGTGTTCCACAGAAAACAATCCAAGTTTGTCCAACCAATCATATGGTCATTACTGGTACTTATACCCTTCATTATATATCACAGACAACATATTGTACTTTAAATTGTACAACATGTTTTAATGGAAATAAGAGTCCAGAAATCTCTCCAGTAATACCTGTTGACATCCCTTATCATTGGATCCTAGGATAGAGGCAACACAGCTAAATGACGATTGTCCTAAAAATGTAATGGTACATCTCCTTCTTGACCCACTGCAGACCATCTGGTGTTGGAGCCCTCACAACATATTGAGTAGGATATTGTAGAAATTTGACCGGGGTAATAAAGGAAGGCCCAGCCTGTCCAAATAGGGATCATACTGTGAATGATGTGAGGAAACCTGGAGTGATGGAGCTCTCATACCCCCACTGCTCCTGCACATCTCCAAGTCTGTGGTTTCAGGGCTCGCAGTAAATTGTAGCAATAAACTTGGCAAAGTGTTGCAGTGAGTCTGTCCTTTGGATAACACACCGTGCCACTGGAGGGCACAATAGACAATAGGTGCAGGAGTAGGCCATTCGGCCCTTCGAGCAAGCACCGCCATTCAATGTGATCATGGCTGATCATCCCCAATCAGTACCCCGTTCCTGCCTTCTCCCCATATCCCCTGACTCCGCTATTTTTAAGAGCCCTATCTAGCTCTCTCTTGAAAGCATCCAGAGAACCTGCCTCCACTGCCCTCTGAGGCAGAGAATTCTACAGACTAACCACTCTCTGTGAGAAAAAGTGTTTCCTCGTCTCCGTTCTAAATGGCTTACTCCTTATTCTTAAACTGTGGCCCCAGGTTCTGGTTCTGACACAGCTATTGGAGCAATGAAAACTAGGTGCTCCGTTTTGAACAGTAATTGGCCAGGAATTCCCAGACGTCAGTGGAGAATTGTTTCCACTTGGCCAGCATTCATGAATCACTGAAAACCTCTTCTCATAATTCTTGGGAACATAATAATTCTTGGGACCTATGAATAGCGAATTTGTTTCCAATGTCATCTCTGTTGACTGTGATACAATCTTATCAGGAAGGCATGAACAGTGGTTTCTTTGCTTCCTCCACAGAGTGTGGTGAAAAATAACGGCAGACATGAATCGCAACTGGAACAAGAAAGATTGCGATCATGATTCCATTTCATGCTAAAACTGTTGAAGGTACTGACTAAACGGGTCACTTTTGGAGTGTGCAAAGGACTAGATTTCCTTTGCTTTACATATTATCTGCATGCAGTCACATTTATTTTATTCTGTGAGCAAGAAGTAGGTATGTTACAAAACTTACCTTTAGCGGCGCTGCACTTCTGCCGCTCCCCGTGTGCGCGACTTTAGCGCCTGTCAGAGGGGGGCGGGCTTAAAGTGCCGATTTTCACCAGACCAGGATAATCGATGAATGTCGGGCGATTTAATTGCGGAAGAAAAATCGCTCCGACATTTCATCCATTAAGGTATTTTTAAATTACTCTAGATTATTTATTAACTAGAGTAATTTAAAAATCACCTTCAAAAGCCGTGACCGCAGACCACCGGAAGCATTTTCCGTAGGGGAGAAAAAAAGGTAAATACTTTATTTTTTTATTAAAAGTTGGTTTTTCGGGAGGCATTAATAATATTTTTATGTTGCGAAATGGGGTCCCCAAAAAATGTATGAACCCCCAGTATTTTCCCCCCCGACTTCACCGCTAACCGCAACGTTCCAATCCACCGCATTCCGCTAAAACCCACTCGCTAGTTGATTTAAATGGCCATTAATTTACAGCATAAAACACTAAATTCCTTCCATTTGGCCCAGAAATTCATGAAAATGAGATTTAAAAATTATGTTATATTGTGGATTATTGTGTGAATGTTATTTGGACACTTAGGCAATTAAAAAAAAGTTTATCTTTTCTTAAGAAATTCATAGATGTTTAGATCTACTCATTGAATTTTGTAATTAGCTACAATTAGATAACTAACTAATTATATACTTTAATTTCAGGTAATCCAAGTAAGATTGTTTAATATTTGTTTCAGAATGCTTCAATCTATAATGACTGAAAATTTCATTGAGTTCTCTTAATTTTTAATAAAGTTATGGGCTTTTAATTTTTCCAGATCACAGCTTTTGAGTTAAGTCAATTGAAAGGCAATGGGAAGCAAGATACTCATTTCCGAGCATGAAAATGGCCATAACTTTCTTAATACTGAAGATATGAAAGTAAATTAGGTGTCAAATTAAACTTCTTGTTATGCTTTATCTGATGGGATAAATTGCAGACTTGATTTTTAAAATCTCAAAATTTTGTAACATTGCTACAAGAAGGTAAAGTGGTAACTGCATATAGTTGGATTCCATTTGATTTCCCATGTACCATGGAAAATTATGTGTACCTTGAAGCAAAAGAATGAAATAGTGTTTATATAATATTTATGACAAGATGCATAAATCTGGCTTTCTAATTTTACCTCGGGAGACCATACTACAAGCAATAATTACTCTATGAACTCCTTTCAGAACAAAAGCAATTTATTATTTTAGCTAATGTCAAGAAAGAAACAGAAACAAACATCAAATAATCAATCAGAACTAAAGCATACCGACACATAGTAAAACTGCTACATTTTCCCATCAAAAAATTGAAAAGTATGAAATCAAATATAGTTTCCATGGTGGTGGTGATATCAGAAAATAAAAGTTCTACATTAAACTAGGCAACAAACAAACACCAACAGGATTATGTTACATGCTCAATTATGTTAAGTGCTCTCATGGGTTCCAATAACCATACAAAGCACATTAGCTTCCCTCTTGGGATTTTGCCACCCTGCTCAAAGGGTTTTGGAGCCACATCAACAATAATTAACGTGAATACTGGCTGTGGGTTTCTCCCGTAAATCTCCTGAAACTTACTTATACGGCAAATGGTATATTGTAGCGACACCATTATGATTTAGAGCTACATGAGAACTTAATTATTTTCAAAATTAGAAAAAGCAAAATGAAAATCTATCCCTATGCAAAAATATTCTAATTTCCCACCAAATATATGTTTTTCAAAAATTCAAACTGACAAATTTAAACAGCACAAAGCTCCTCAATCGAGTAAAGTACAAAAAGCAGATTCAACAATAGACCTGAAACCATGTAGGAAAAAAAGACAATTTAAAAATAATTGAGCTATTTCTTTGATTAGACTTTGATTGGGCTTGGATATAATTAGCAGGTTTTTGACTTCAATTAGATTAAAGCTGGAGAGGCAAACATTTGTTTAATCATGTTTTGCAGAGGACAGCAAATTCAAAGCAAGCTGTCAGGAGTCCAATCTTATCAATAGACAATAGACGCAGGAGTAGGCCATTCGGCCCTTCGAGCCAGCACCGCCATTCAATGTGATCATGGCTGATCATCCCTAATCAATACCCCGTTCCTGCCTTCTCCCCATATCCCCTGACTCCGCTATCTTTAAGAGGCCGATCTAGTTATCTCTTGAAAGTATCCAGAGAACTGGCCTCCACCGCCCTCGGAGGCAGACAATTCCACAGATTCACAACTCTCTATGTGAAGAAGTGTTTCCTCATCTCCGTTCTATATGGCTTACCCCTTATTCTTGAACTGTGACCCCTGGTTCTGGACTCCCCCAACATCGGGAACATGTTTCCTCCCTTTAGCGTGTCCAAACCCTTAATAATCTTATAGGTTTCAATAAGGTTGCCTCTCATCCTTCTAAACTCCAGAGTACATCAGAAATAGTCAGCCAACTAACACAGTGATAGTGATTCTAACAATTCATTTTGACTGTAATCAGAAATTGTTAGACTATCATCCAAATTATTTGAATGGCCTAAAATGCAAAGTTTGAATTTAATGAGGAAGCCACATGATAGACTGCTTATATAAAATTGAAGAAAATCTTAACTCACTCCTTGGATATCAACGCTCCTTTATTTCTGCATAACAAAACAACATTTCATGCTGTTTAATTTCTATCTCCAAAGCGTAACAGACATCAGTTCAATAATCATTTTTGTGGAACAAAGATAGAATTGACAGGCAGATTCAAGATGAGACACATTGAAGTGTGAACAGCCATATGCTAAAGGCACACGTCAGCGAAGAGACAGCTAGGGATGAGACAAGAGCGGGGAGGGAAAACTGATGAAGCAAAACAAAGAAAACAATCGTATGCTGCATCATGTAGCTAAGATTTAGCACAGTGATGAATTTAGGGAATTAAACCCAAAGGATAACTGAAATCTCAGTTCTATTCTCCACAATTCACTGGTGCCATAAGTTTTTTTCTTCAGAGGTGATCTAAGGATCTTTTACAAAGTGAACACGAGAGAAAATAGAGAGGCAAGAATGTTCAATAAGTTCATTAACTAGGGCTTCACAGATATTTATTCATATGTAACACAGCACATTATAACAAAGCACCCTATTTACTTCCTACATTTATCTTGCAATTAAAAAAAACATTTATAAATTACATAGAATTACTTATAAGTGAACTGGTTTACTGTCAATGTATATATGTTGATGATAATACTATTGGCAAGTGAGCCATGTAAGAAACAAGAATTATATGATGATATAACAATTAAGATTTAATGATTTTGACTGCTTAAATATCTTTTTGATTAATAATTTGTACATCCTCTCAATGAGACATTTTTACAAACAGATGTAATATTTTGATCATCATTTATCTAATTGTAGCCTTTTGGAAATCAGAATAATACATATTTATCTGCACTTATCTGTAGTTGAAACACTAAATTCTCACCTTTCTCTTTTTTCACTGCCTTTTCTACTCATGTTTGGTATGATTTTACTCCTCATGGTATGATCTGCCTGGATAATATGCAAAACTAAAATATGCTCACTGTATCTTGGTACATGTGACAATAATAAACCAATGCTCAATACCAATATCAAGGTTTGGGTACATACTGAGGTTTGGGTTTTTATAATCGAGTTCAGAGATGTTACTACTAAAGATGGAGATGCTAATGTCAGTATTAAGTGTTTTCAAGTCCAAGAGCATGGGGTAAACTATAAACCTCTATCCTTATCTAATCCTGGGTGGCATCCTATCCATACTATTCTAGATGCAGCAGTGGCACAGCGGTAGAGTTGCTGCCTTACAATACCAGAAACCCAGGTTCGATCCTGACTACGGGTGCTGTCTGTGCGAGTTTGTATGTTCTCCCTGTAACCGCGTGGGTTTTCTCCGGGTGCTCCGGTTTCCTCCCACACTCCAAAGACGTACCAGTTTGTAGGTTAATTGACTTCTGTATAATTGTAAATTGTCCCAAGTGTGTAGGTTAGTGCTAGTGTACAGACTCGCTGGGCCAAAGGACCTGTTGCTGTGCTGCATCTCTAAGGTCTAAAGCCTACTTTGATAACAGACCTCTAATTTCTCTCATCAGCAATGAGAGTTATATTGCCATTTTAGATTTTAATGATTCCACTCATGATTAGGTACATATGGAGGTTAAGCATACCCGATTTATGATGCTCCTAAACTTCTGCACCAGATGTGAATTATCTGAAAAGTCAATAGCAAGAATATGCTGGGCAATAATACCTGTAGGTAACTAAACTCGTTCCACATTGGACTTCGACAGCAAGCAGGCAAAAGGAATCACATCTGCTGGATCAAAACCAGAATAGGTCTACAAGTTAAAAGCAAAAGGCTGCCTTGATGTACAGACTTGTTCCAGAACACCACTTGTTCCAAACTCCGAGCTGAGGCTGACAGTAGCAACACTCATAGAATCACTGGGAGATTAAATTTAGGTCTTGGATTCATTTCTAATGCCCTCAGTCAAGGTACCAGTGCACAGACTGCTTTAATAATTAAACGTTATGCAATTTGCCAAAATACATAAATCCAGTTCTTTGTACCCAGAATTCAAAGACTAGTTATGCATTTCCTACACAGTTCACCTCGGTAGCCAGAGGAGAGCTGTTAAATAATACAGCTCCCAGCTGTCCGGATGGAATATGGCAACTGACAGAACTCTTAGATGTATGCTAACGTGAGTATTACTTGCAAGTCTACTTGACCTCAGAGAGCAGCTCCCCAGACAAGCACAATCACCAACGGGAATAATCATTTTTCCAGTTGTTGCTTAAACTCATCCATAAAAAGAGCATTTCAACTCCCCCTCCCATTCCCTATCTGACCTTTCTGTCCCGGCGCTCCTCCATTGTCAGAGTGAGGCCCAGAGCAAATGAGAGGAACAGCACCTCATATTTTGTTTGGGTAGTTTACACCCCAGCGGTATGAACATTGAATTCTCTAACTTCAGATAGCCCTTGCTTTCCCTCTCCATCCCCTCCCCCTTCCCAGTTCTCCCACCAGTCTTACTGTCTCCGACTACATTCTATCTCTGGCCTGCCCACTCCCCTGATATCAGTCTGAAGGGTCTCGACCCGAAACGTCACCCATTCCTTCTCTCCAGACATGCTGCCTGACCTGCTGAGTTACTCCAGCATTTTGTGTCTACCATAAAAAAAGTCACATGGAAGATGTGATTGAGTGCACTGAAACTACCCAGTCCACAAGCAATGCCGTTCATTATATCCTTTTTCTTCCCTTCAACCGTACATCAATCATTCAACGCTGTGATTTTACTAGTCAATTTCAGACAAGATTAGCACTTCTGAGCACATCAGCAAAGTTCAATGAGATGCAATTTCTTTTAAAGAATCATTTACATTCTCTGATGGGTCTTAAATTCAAATGCCGTACATGTCACATGGGATTTTCATTCATTTCAAACAAGATGAAAAAGCTAATTTCCATTTGTCAGTTTGAAGATGTTGCCTCTTCTGTGATTACATTGCGTTTTTGTATTTTCAATTCATTTTTACTTCATGTTTCAGCAAAGGAAACACAAACTGTTGGTACTTCACTTAACACAAGAAAAAACCTAACAAATAGAAGGTGGTATTTCAAATACATACTAATTCAGAACAGTATTTTTATCTGACTATCCTCCAAAAGAACCATTTCTATTTAAAATGAAGAACAACCCAGAAGAGAGAGGATCCCAGCATTTTGCGTCTATCTGTTAGCAATACACCAGAAGATGCTGTTTCACACTCTGATCAACAACTGCATCTCATTTTACTCAATGAAACAAACACATCCTCATTTGCTGGAAGCACAATCTTACCTTCGTGCTTGTAAGTCATTTCTTGGCAGCCAGAGAAATACAGACAAACCAAAGCACACAAACAGATGAAACAGGAAAAATACAGAACTACGAATAAATATTCCATTTTAACGTGTGAAATACTTTGCAATGTCTCTATTATTGAGACGCTGTTTACCCTGCATTAATACAAGGAAGATGCAAAAAACAATTTATATCTTATATATAACGTAGTGATGGAAGAAAACTACAGATTTTCTCTGGCTGCAAATCTCAGTGCAAAAATCTTCAGCTCTGTCTTTTTCGTCCTTGCTTTGGTGCTGCTCGATTCGGACTGAAAACTCAGGAATTGAAAACATGCATTTGCAATGCCAACACTACTCAAGGCTTCCGGAAAACATCCCCTTGGTTCGTCTGGCTCCTCCTCTTGTCCAATAGCATCACTGGCACTGCTGATTTTGTGGAATGAGTCTCTCATCGCAACCAATTTCCCACACCCCGCTTCAGTCAATTGGTGCGGCCAGTTCTATTATGTGCAGGGTAATATGAAGATTATGCACTATAGCAATTAGTCAAAACAGAAAGGAGGCATCAAATTTAGAAACAATTTTTAGTCACTTTTAGCGACTTAAGAAAAAGATCCAAGAGGCACAAAAATCTTCAAAAATGTATTAAAAAGGTAAGGTGATTAGGAACTGCAAAATTCAGTTGTCATTGTACAAAACTAGACCATAAGACTTAGGAGCAGAATTAAGCCATTCGGTCCATCGAGTCTGCTCCGCCATTTGATCATAGCTGATCGATTTTTCAATTCATTTCAACCCCATTCTCTTGCCTTCTCCCACAGTTCAGTCTCGCACAGATAATTAAATTAAGGAATGGCAAATAAAAACGTTTATAGGTAATGACTGTGTAATGGCAGAAATGGTAAGAAATCACTTTGCCTTAATGTTCATCAGGGAGATCAATAAAATGAACACATTAGCATTAGAAGAACAGATTAACAAAGACAAGACTGGGTTTTCTGCCCAAATTCACTGTTTGCTGAGTTACAGGCTACCTGAAATGGATTCCCAACTGCAAGATCCCCGCTGCATGTTGAAGCTCACTGCATTGCAAAACAAAATTGCGGTCATAGCTGGTTTCAGCAACACTCCCCAGAGTACAGCAGCTGTCGTTGCTGTTACAGAGACCGAATGCTGGTGAAGACCTGGAGCCGATGTGGTATTACCAGGTCTGGGGCCAGTAAAGAAGGAACATGTATTCACGCTTAGCTAGTCACGAAAGATATTACTGAGATGCAGGCACATCGTTTGGTCGGCCTGTTTTACTGAATCAAAAATCTGCAAGCAAGATCATTCAAGCAAGAAGATACCTTCAAGATGGCGGAGACGGTGGATGAAGGAGAGGAACGGTGCTGGTGAGCGGGTTGGGGGTTTACCTCCTGAGACCTCGCAGACACTCTGGGTGCTCAGAGGTCAGCTGCAGGAGGTGCCCCGGGGCACAGAGGCTGAGCGGTGGCCATGTCAGGTGAGGGATGGAATGTTCGTAGGTCGATGTGTCCAGATCAAAGTGTTGGTGGACTTCATCTTCTTCTTTTGTGGCACGTGCACAGCCTAAAGTTGTTGGACAACTTGTTGTATTTGATCTTCCATTTGTGCACGTCAAGTTGATTGCATTAGTCGAAACAGGGCGGACCATGTGAAGGTTGCAATCTTCCAGTTGGTGGACTTAGCCAGTGGAGGCCCTGCAGCAGCCTTGGGCTTGATTGGATCAGGCGCTGTGGCCAAGTGTACAGTTTGGACACGGCCTGCAGTGGCACAGCAGCAGTGAAAGACATTGGTAACATGGTCTGCCCAGGCCACTACAACCCAGTGCCACCACTCGGACAAAGGACCAAGTTATGACTATATTTTTAGCAAGTCTGAACTTGAAGGATACAAGCTGGCACCAGATATGTTGGTACTCCTATGTACTGCTTCAGTGTAATCTACTATTCTTGCTCTTGTGCTTGAGTATAATTGTGCCAATGTCTAGCAAGATTTTTACTGAAGTGCATGCAAGAAATGGATCTCACTATTCCTAGGTACATGTGACAACAAAATACCATGTTGGCATTGCCAAATTTTCAAAAACTAATGTATACACAGGCAACTGGCACACAGTTTGAACACGGATTTTCCGGCCACACCGGAACACCAGGGTCTGCACACCCCTATAATCTGGACAACATTCTGAGGTGCTCAGTTGAAATTCCCCGAGTGGCCACAGGAGGTAATGCAAGTGGCAAGCGCTCTTTCCAGTCGTGTGTCTGTAAACCCTGGTTTTAAGACCCCTTATAATAGATGTTGGATACAGCGAACAGACCTGCCGTCCCATCCCCGGCTCACACTGTCTCCCCGCCCATTTAGATCCCTGATTCTGACACCACGCCGACTCGCAAGGTGCACCAGAGAGCACTTGGAAGGGGGTGGAGAGGGTGGGGGTTGAGGAGAGAAGGGAGAGGGGGAAGGAGGAGGAGGAGGAGGAGGAGGAGGAGGAGGAGGAGGAGGGGGGGGGACTGAGGAAAATGGCACGTCTCCAATGACTCTTAGAAACTTGTACAGATGCACCATATAAAATAGTTAAGTTGGTTTGGGATCAGCTTTGCCCAAAACCTAAATAAATTGCAAAGATTTGTAGATGCAGCCAAGTACGTCATGCAGACCAGACTCCTCACCATTGACTGCATCTACACTTCATAATGCCTCGTAAAAGAAGCCAACAAAATCAAAGACTTAAGCCACCCCAGCCATTCTAACTTCCCCTTGCTCCCGTCGGGTAAAAATGTACAAATGCTTGAAAATGTCCCCCACCAGATTCAGGAACGGCTTCTCCCCTCTGTTATCAGGCTTCTGTACACTTCTTCCATAATGGGCCCGAGGCATCTCTACCCCATTGCGGACATTGAGGAAGAAAAGAACCTTGGATTTTGTTACTTCTTCAACGAATTCAACCAATTTGGACAGATTCTCCCCCTGATAAAACATTGTTCATTATCTTTAATTACTTCCTGCCTTTCCAAGAAGAGATTAATTCTGCCCTTCAGAATTTTTTTCCAATAACTTCCAACTGATTGGACTCTATAGTCCAGCAATTACCTGACCTATCTTGCAGCTCTTCTTAAATATAGGTATGACATTGCAGCCGGAGACTTGATGGCAAGTATCCCGACAGGCTTTGGGAGGATAATGCGATCGAGAGAGGCAGCGAGAAATACTGGGACCAAAGAAGCATGGTGAATACAGTCACTGGATTGACATTTGACGAGAACACAGCTGAAGATAACGTCAGACAGTTTCCTCGAGAAGATAAGATGCTTGGGAACTGCCATTATGCAAATAAAAAGGAAAATATGAAGAGGCAACATTATTAACAACTCTCTAGCCTGATAAGAGACAAAGAAGTGTTTGATTTATTCTGTGCTTGGATGAATGACAACTTCAAATGATGGATTTCAGAGTCGTGAGAGCTGTGGCGTCAGCTGATACACAGACCACTTATGGTCGAACCCTCGTCAGTAGCTACGAAGGCTGGCACGTGGCGTCATGGGCTAGGGGGAGTGTCCTGCTACATAAGCTTATCTCACCTTGAGATCTAGGGAGTCAACAGGTAGCTGAGCTCGAGACAACACCCTCGCTCAGCTACAGCAGCAATGACAATTATGTTAGTGGACCAAACCCGAATAAAAACTACTGTTTGAACCTGCCTGACGTCTGGCCTTTTCCTGGCCACGTTTGGTGCCACTGCAGAGCCTTTGTTTAGAACAAAGGTTTCCTTTAGAAGAATTGAAGGATAAAAAAGAATAAAAGGACTGTCCACAACATCGGCAATGACAACCCAGGAACAGCCATCACAAGCCCCTGAGTTCAAAGCTCAACGTAGGCTATTCCCTACCAGCAAAGTGATTCTCGTCAATTCATTCACATGGGCATTATGAATCTTGAGATTTAGTTGTTTAGTTTAAAGATACAGCACAGAAACAGGCCCTTTGGCCCATCATGTCTGCACCGACCTGTTAACACCATCTTACACACACTGTGGACAATTTACATTTATATCAGGCCAATTAACCTACAAACCTGTACGTCTTTGGAATGTGTGAGGAAGCGAAGATCTCAGAGAAAATCCGCACGGTCACAGCGCGAATGTACAAACTATGAACAGACAGCACCTGTAGTCAGGATCAAACCCGAGTCCCTGGCACTGTAATCCCTGGCCAGAGAATCATGGGGTGACGGAGGAATTGAAGGAAATCCACATTACGCAGAAAATGGTGTTGGATAGACTGATGGGAGTGAAGGCTGATAAATCGGCAGGGCCTGATGGTTTGCATCCCAGGGTACTTAAGAAAGTGGCTCTAGAAATCGTGGATGCATAGGTGATAATTTTCTAATGTTCTATAGACCCAGGTTCCTTCCCTGTGGAATGGAGGCTAGCTAATGTTATCCCACTTTTTAAAAAAGGCGGGAGAGAGAAAACAGGGAATTATAGACCAGTTAGCCTGACATCGGTGGTGGGGACGATGCTGGAGCCAATTATAAAAGATGAGATAGCCGAACATTTGGATAGCAGTAACAGGATCGGTCCGAGTTAGCATGGATTTACGAAGGGAAAATCATGCTTGACTAATCTTCTGGAATTTTTTGAAGATGTAACTAGGAAAATGGACAAGGGAGAGCCAGTGGATGTAGTGGACCTGGACTTTCAGAAAGCATTTGATAAGGTCCCACGTAGGAGATTAGTGGGCAAAATTAGGGCACATGGTATTGGGGGTAGAGTGCTGACATAGATAGAGAAGTGGTTGGCAGACAGGAAACAAAGAGTAGGGATTAACGGGTCACTTTCAGAATGGCAGGCAGTGACTAGTCAGTTGTTTGCATGTTTAAGTAACTCAAATGCTAATAAAGATTTAACTGTACCACACAATGGTTTGGAGTCTTTTGTGTTAAAGAAGGAACTGCAGATGCTGGAGAATCAAAGGTACACAAAAGGCTGGTGAAACTCAGCGGGTGCAGCAGCATCTAAGGAGCGAAGGAGATAGGCGACGTTTCGGGTCGAGACCCTTCTTCAGAGTCTTTTGTTTGACATGTCAGTTGATACCCTATTCAGGTAATAGGGTCACCAACATTTATATAGGTGCTACGTTTTCTGACCTCCAGTCATCTGACGCTTGCCCAAAAGAAAATCGTCATCAGAGCCCAAGTAATCCCTTCCCTTACCTCCCATACCAGCCTGTTGGGAATACGTCTGTTCCTAATGGATGCAGGTCCTGCAACATAAATCCTTTCCTGATGCATTGATCACTGGCAACATCATTCAAGAATGGTCACCAGCATATGGGACATAATTGGCAACAACACTTGCACCTCGCAATGGAACATCTCAAGGCAGTATGGTCACTCCCTTGCTCCACTCTCTCTACACTCGTGACTATGTAACCAGACACAGCTCCAATGCCATCTTTAAATCCACCACTGTAATGGCACAGTAGTGATTGTTTTACACTTTACTTGACCAGAATATCTTTGACAATCTATAAGTAACTAAAACCTTTATCTTGTGCTCTTCCGTTTTGCGGGGTTTTTCTGTTTGCGCAAAAATGAAATGTGATAGCACTACGATTTTTCGCCGGGTTACTCAGTTTTCCTATGCTGTGAGTGCAATACGTTTCATTCCGATCCATGGTATATTGTAAAAGTTATCAAGTTTTAAAAATCTTTAAAAAAACGCGCGTGTGCAGATTCTGTCAGGCAGCGCCACGCAGATTTGTCTCTTCTGGATGAGGGAATTGAATGCAACATCTCCAAGTTTGCGGATGACACGAAGCTGGGGGGCAATGTTAGCTGTGAGGAGGATGCTAGGAGGCTGCAAGGTGACTTGGATAGGTTGGGGGAGTGGGCAAATGCATGGCAGATGCAGTATAATGTGGATAAATGTGAGGTTATCCACTTTGGCGGCAAAAACAGGAGGGTAGACTATTATCTGAACTGTGGCCGATTAGGAAAGGGGGAGATGCAACGAGACCTGGGTGTCATGGTACACCAGTCATTGAAAGTAGGCATGCAGGTGCGGCAGGCTGTGAAGAAAGCGAATGGTATGTTGCATTTATAGCAAAAGAATTTGAGTACAAGAGCAGGGAGGTTCTACTGCAGTTGTACAGGGTCTTGGTGAGGCCACACCTGGAGCATTGCGTACAGTTTTGGTCTCCTAATCTGAAGAAAGACATTCTTGCCATAGAGGGAGTACAGAGAAGGGTCACCAGACTGATTCCTGGGATGGCAGGATTTCCATATGAAGAAAGACTGGATGAACTCGGCTTGTACTTGCTGGAATTTAGACGATTGAGGGGGGATCTTATAGAGACTTACACAATTCTTAAGGGGTTGGACAGGCTAGATGCAGGAAGATTGTTCCCGATGTTGGGGAAGTCCAGAACAAGGGGTCACAGTTTTAGAATAAGGGGGAAGTATTTTAGGACTGAGATGAGAAGATCATTTTTCACACAGAGAGAGGAGTCTGTGGAATTCTCTGCCACAGAAGGTAGTTGAGGCCAGTTCATTGGCTATATTTACGAGGGAATTAGATGTGGCCCTTATGGCTAAAGGGATCAGGGGGTATGGTGAGAAGGCAGGTACAGGATACTGAGTTGGATGATCAGCCATGATCATATTGAATGGTGGTGCAGGCTCGAAGGGCCGAATAGGCTCCTCCTGCACCTATTTTCTATGATTCTATGATTCTCCTGTCAGTCAATGCCACGGCCGGGATGGCGACGCCCCTTCCTGCCCCACCGGCGGCGGCCTGTCCCGCTTCAATCTCAAACTTCTCTCTCCCCTCCTCACAGTAACTTGTTTATTGTCTCTCCCACCACCGGCGGCGGCTGCGGGGGGGTTCAGTGGAGGCCCTGATCCCGTCTCTCTCTCCCTCATCACTCACCCTCTCCCCCACCAGCCCTCTGCAGCAATGGCGGTCGTGTCTACCTGTCCCTCCGGGTCCGTCTCCTCCGCCACCGCCGTTGGGGTATCTCGCCCTCATGGCCTTCTCAGAGGAGATCGTCTCCACCTGCTCGTCAAAATACGCGGTGACCACCGTGACGGACACCGACTCCATCCCCCCCCCCCTCCCCCTGTGGCCCGGCGGCGGCCGCGAGCAGGCAGGCATGGGACGGGCCGAGCGGCAGCAGACGGCGGTCGGACAGGACGGGCCGAGCGGCGGCTGAGTCGGAGTGGGCAGAGGGAGGGAGGGAGGGAGGTACAGGTTGCAGAATGGCCGAGCAGTTTGCACGGAGTTTGAGTAATTTTCACACACACACACACGATGCAAACTGGTCCAATCGTCAAGTCTATGGGATCTAAACCACAGTTATCAATGAATGACCTGTGAAGGAAGGAACTGCAGATGCTGCTTTTTATGGATGGAGGGAGGGAATGACTGAGGGTAGGGGAAAGGAGAGGGAGGGACAGGTGAGGGAGGGTGCAGGGGATGGGAGGAGGAGAGGGGAAAGAAGAATGAGGGTGAAGAGGAGGGGGAGGGAGTGCTGGGGGTTGAGGGGAAACGAGCTGTGTCTGCGCAGTTGGGGCTATGCGTGAGTGGTGCAATATTGCATTGGGGGGGTGGGTTGCATTGGGGGAACAGGTGAGTGGTGGAATATTGCATTATGGAACGGGTTGCGTTGGGGGACCAGCTCCCGTGTGACAAGGACTCAACAGGTCCCACTTAGTCTAATGTTGGTTACAAAATTATGTGTTCAATTTCTTTCCTCACCTTGTGAAGCATTTGCAGAGTAATTATACATAATTTATTTTGGAAACTCTGCTATGAAAATGCTAGATTATGCCAGCTTTATGCATTATGAATGCACCACTCTTAGCAAACCTAAATGTGGTCATGCTATTACATTTATATGGGTGGCACCACTTAGAAAAGGCAATGGACTGGTGGGCAGAGTTCTGATGTGTAAGGAGGAACTGCAGTTGCTGGTTTAAACCAAAGATAGACACAAAAAGCTGGAGTAACTCAGTGGAACAGGCAGCATCTCTGGAGAAAAGGAATGGGTGACGTTTCGGGTCGAGACCGTTCTTCGACAAAGGAAGAAGGGTCTCGACCTGAAACGTCACCCATTCCTTCTCTCCAGAGATGCTGCCTGTCCCACTGAGTTCCTCCTGCTTTTTGTGTCTATCTTTGGCAGTGTTCTGATCATTGATCCAGAGATCTATACATAACTAAAACTCTGACCTTGAGCTCTTCCGGTTTGCGGGGTTTTTCTATTTTCCGCCAGGTTACTCACCATTCTCCTGTGCTGCGAGTGCAAACTCGTGGTGCCCACCATGACGAACACCAACTCCAGCCCCCCCTGCGGCCTGGCCCCGCGGCGACAGAGAGGAGGCAAGCAGGTAGGCGGGTGGGCAGGGCAGGGATGGGCTGAGGGGCAGCAGCGGGCGGTCAGACAGGACAGGGCGGGCCGAGCGGCATCTGAGCCGGAGTGGGCAGAGGGAGTCAAGTCAACGGGATCTAAACCACAGCTAACAATGAATGACCTGTGGAGGAAGGAACTGCAGATGCTGCTTTTTATGGAGGGAGGGAGGGAGTGACTGAGGGTAGGGGAAAGGGGAGGGAGGGGAGGAGGAGAGGGGAAAAATCCTGGAGAGGTGAGGAGCGAGAATGGGGGGTATGAGGGAGAAAAAGGGGTAGGGAGGGAGAGGGGGAAAGTGGGGGAGGTCAGGAGGGATAGTGGGGGGGGGTAGGGGGAGGGAGGGAGTGGGGAATATAGGCATAGGAGGGGGAAGGGAGGGGAGAGGAGTTATGGAGGGAGGGAGGGAGTGATTTCGCGTAGGGGAAAGGAGAGGGAGGGAGAGGTGAGGGTGGGATTGGGGAGGGGAGGAGGAGAGGAGAAAGAAGAGGGAGGGTGAAGAGGAAGGGGAGGGAGTGCTGGGGGTTGTGGGGAAATGAGCCATGCCTACGCAGTTGGGGGAAAAGGCATGAGTGGTGCAATATTGAGTTGGGGGACGGGTTGTATTGGGGGAACGGGTGAGTGGTGGAATATTGCGTTGGGGAACGGGTTGCGTTGGGGGTCAAGGCCTCCCGTGTAACTGGGACCCAACGGGTCCCTCTTAGTCTAAATTTGTTTAAATCCCAACGTAACCTGCCGGATTTGAATTCATGCAGAGTCGAAACTCAGTTAATCAGAAAACCCATTGATTCAGGATCTGCTTCATCAGGGCTCAGTTTCCCATGGTTCCTTTAAACTCACCAGGATCTCATTTCAAAGGCTCCCTTTAAACTCTCTAACACCTATTTGCAAAGCTCCCTTTAAACTCACGGGGCCTCTGTTAATCTCACTGGTTCTCTGTTTCCAATTCTCCCCTTAAAGTCACTGGACCACTGTTTTCCACATTCCCTTTCAAATCACCAGAGTCCTGTTTCGCACATTCCCTTGAAATTCACTGGAGCTCACTTTCAACTAACTGGGGCAGTATCAAAATGGCCTAAAATATCTGCTGGTCCAAATGGTGCCGGATTATCAGATCTTTACCGTTATTAAATAAATCCGGAATTTTATTGAAACAATGATATCAGCAACGGCAACCATGGATTGTTGCAAAAGTCCACCTGCCTTGCTAATGTGCTTCACATATGAAGATCTGCCATTCTTGCTCATCACTCAACTCCAAACTTAGCAATGTGGTCATCTTTTAACGTGTCCCCTTGCCAATAACGTCCACATCCCAAGAACAAATGAGATTTGAAAACAAAGGAAGTATCATAGCAGCAACATTTATTAACAGGGCTCTGTGAATTCTTGTCAACTTCCAATTCTGTCTGGCTTCAATTGCACATGGTGAATGTAACAAAGCTCACTCTTTGATGTTAATAAACTCATAGGTATAGATCAGGAATGTTAGCTCAATTTAATTTTTAGTCATGTGTATTGAGATGCAGTACATCAAAAAAACATTTTGATACAATTTTCTGTTTCAAAAAACAAAAACAAGTTTTTTGATACAAAACCAACAACCAAATTTGTTGGTTAGCATGCAACAAAAGCTTTTGTTGTATGCAAACCAGTCAGCGGAAAGAGTATATATGATTACAATCGAGCCATCCACCAAATTGGTCTTTTTGAAGTCAGTGACCCACATTTGAGATACTGGCCTAGATTCTAGAAACATTATGTGGCAAGTTTCTTACCTATTGCACAGCTTTCAGCAGAGCTGCTAGTCCATTGTCAGCCAATCGGGCACAATCAATTAAATAATTTACAGTTAAGTTATACCTATGCTAATTAAAATACTGCCAGGTTCATACTGGTTTAAATAAACGGTGCTTGAAGCTAAGCTCCCAGGTCAACATAATGTTTTACTAGCAAGATTCCATTAATTACATCCATTTGGCATTCTTTAAGTAGGCAATTCAGATTAATTAGTTTTATACATGCAAAGTGTATGTGTGCACTTTAAAAGAGTTTTATTACTGTTACAATGATGCTTTAATGAGTGTACACAATGACTCTTGTACACAGTGCAGTTTAGCTCTTTCTTGAAGTTGTTATTTTAGTTCAAGTATTAGAGCAGACTCTTATTAAGCGTATCTAATCTTTGCGATAAACCCATTTACAGCTCTATCAATAATACTGTGGGATGATGCTTAAAAGAATATAACATTACAAATGTAATCAGCGGTATGCCATATGGTGTATTGAGCCTGTTTTGTCATTCAGCAAGATCGTGGCTAATTTTCCCCATGGCTCAGGAGGCCTGCAACACGCTTGAGGCTTGCCTAGATCAGGCACCACTCATAAGAACTTGAGCACGGACTGGACTATGCAAATTGCACCAAAACATGGCACCTCTTGCATGCAGGCACAGTGGACTATTCCAGTACACTTTGCTAATCAGGAGATCATTCTTAGGTATTGCAATACTCTACTGGACTGTTTTTAAGAAAGGAATTTCCCTGTGCGTTTGCACGTGACAATAAAGCACCGTTGAACAATTGATTTTTGTGGGCCCCACATTCCTTGATTTGCTTAATATCAGAAATCTGTTGATGTCTGTTGCGAATGAACATCACAGCGGAGCTTCCACCTTTTTCAGGGTTAGAGTATTTTAAAGACCCATTACCCTGTGACACAGGGGGCTGCCGAGAACAAAGAGCAGACCCGGCATGGGGCCACCGAGAACAAAGGGGGGTCCCGGAGGGGGGCAACCAAGAACAAAGGACAAAACCGGCGGGCAGCTGCCTGGTATGACAGCAGGCCTGGTTCATGGCTGCGAGCAGAAGATGAACGTCTTGTAATATTGTCAACGTCAGAATGTGGTGACTCTTGTGTACTGCCTAGATGAGTATGATATTACAGCAATCATATGGGTTGCATGCAAAAACAAAGCATAAAGTATCACTGAATCATTGAATGACATTTCTCTTCCTTTCAGTATTAAACAACTTACCCTTTCTTTTCAAACTGTAACCTTGTCTCACCGACTGCTCAGCCAGGGGAAACATCTATCAACTCCTTATGATTATTGTAACTTTTGATGAGAACACCCCTCATTCTTCAATACTCAAGAGAAAACGTTCCAAGCCAACTCAATCTCTACTTGTATGGCTAACCCATGTTTCTCTCAAAAGAAGACACAAAGTGCTGGAGTAACTCAGCGGGTCTTGCAGCATCTCAGGAGAACATGGATAGGTGATGTTTCGAGTCGGGGCCTTTCTTGAGGCTGCTTGTTGGGGGCGGGGGTGGGGGTGGGAGGAGAAGAGGAAAGAAACATGGAATAGAGGAGAGGCAGGGCAAATCCTGGCAGCTAATAGGTTGATGCGGGTGAGGAGGGTTCTGTAACAGCGTATGGTTGGATGGAAACCAGAGATGAAAAGAGAAAGTGTAAAGCAAAAGGATTAAGAGTTGCGAATTGTGAAACCAGAGGAAGGAATAGAAGTGGAAGGGGAGGGGGAGGAGAGAAATAGATGCAAGTCCAAGTGGAGCACATGGGAGAGAGGAGGTGTTATGGGGAAGAAAGGAATGGGGTGGGGATTATGTAGTTGTTTTCTCACACCAGTCTGATAACCCAGTCTATCAAAACTTTCTCAAACCACTTTAATAATCTTCACCCTCCACGCAGCCAAGAACCCCCTTAAAACAGGGAAACAAACACAATTCAGTTCTAAAATACTACTTATCTTCACTGGCAGATTTTTTTTGTTGAGATGTGCAAATGCATTTGAGCAGAAACAGAAACCACATGCGTCTCTCACACAAATTTAGTCTTTGTGCTCCCCGTGTATTTGTTGGAACTAATCATGACAATATAATCATGACTTATATGGGACATTTTCAGGATGAAAAATATATTTCCATAGAAAATTACATAAAATCCAAGAAAGGAATTACCCCCTTAAAATGTTATAAAATAGTTGGAAACTATAGAGTCAAAAACTATAGAGTTCTCCTGGGGAGCAGGATTTCAACACGCCAACGTAATCCCTTCTCTACCTACCCCAAGACCATGATCCAGGATCAAATTGATATGAACATCCGACATGGGCATTTAGCAGCATGTTATTTTGCTTGTTTAGGAGTGGATCCAGAAGTGAAATTCCTACAGCATTTTCCACGCTGGAGTGTGGTAAAAAGCATCAGTTGACACAATTAGAAATGTTACATTTTAATTTTCTCCATCTCATACGGTGATCTAATACCTTAGGCAAGTCAGACATTTAAACTTTAATCTCTCCTCATCACCATTCATACCCCCACCCATTCTTAACATTTAGAAATATTGGACTTTCTTTCACTCTTTAACGCAAAGGCGTAGTGTAGCTAATGTCTCACAGTGCCAAGGACCCAGATTAGATGCTGACCTCTGGTGCTGTCTGTGTGGAGTTGGCATTTTCTCCCTTGGACTTTGCACCGCATTCCAAAGATGTGCGGATTTGTAGGTTAATTGGCCTCTGTACACTGCCCCAAGTGTGTGGAGAGTGGCTGCAAAAGGGGCACTAGTGTAAATGCGTGATCAATAATCAGTGTGAACTTGATAGACCAAAGGACCTGTTTCCATGCTGTATCTTTCAAACAATTTGGATTGAAAAAATGTAATTCAATCCTAGCACAAATTCCCAGATATCGATATCAGGGAATTAGAACCTGTCTCACCTGCCAACAAGACCAGGTTAAAACTGTTTGTAAATTGGAAACAGTGAGTGGGGAATCAAACACAGTAGTGGGCTCAGAGACAAAGGGGATGCTATAGTTAAACTTGATTTCAAAATGTCATTCAACAAATACTGAACTTGATTTATTCAGTCACTGCAAAAATATTTTCAGTCAAAAATAAAGTTTCAAAGTCACTGTTGTTTTTCCAGGGAAGAAGTAGTCACAATCCCAATCAGGTGATTGAAACCCACTCTCATGACAATAACTCATTCCTGCCAATTGAAGTCACAACTTGTACAACAGAGCTATTATTATAGAGCATTAAAGAAAGAACTGCATATGCTGAAAAATCGAGGGTACACAAAATGCTGGAGAAACTCAGCGGGTGCAGCAGCATCTATGGAGCGAAGGAGATAGGTAACGTTTCGGGTCAAAACCCTTCTTCAGACCTATTATTATAGAGTGCTTTTACTGGATGTGTCCTGAAACTGGTTGCCTGCAGTACCTCCAATCTCCTGCCTGTTTACCAGATGAGCAAAATGTCTCAAAGAAGATATTAAACAATTAGATTTAAAATTGTTTGGGTATGCCTACAAACTATTGGCATCAAGTAAAGTGAACAAAGTCGCTAACAGGTGTTTCCTTAAGACAATCACAGCAATCAAATATGAATTATCCATTGTTTCTTCATGTGCATTAGATTATAATACAGTAACCCTTCCATCATCTTCTTTATTAACTGCTAATATATCATTGATCTCATTCATAATGATTGTTCCTAGTTTGTTGTAAGAACCCATCCAGTTTACAAATATCCCCCAGAATCTTTTGTAGACTTCTTTGGATGTGACTCCAGACCCATCAATGTAGTTGCCTCTTAACTGCCCACTGAAGTTGCCTGTGGTGCATTGAGGAATGGACAATAATTTCCATCACCATGCAATAATGTCCACATCCCTTCAACAAATAAATAGAAAATAGTAGTCGACTGTCTTATTTTTACAAATGGAATAGAAACTTTGAAAGGACTGTTGCCAGGACTTGAGGGTCTGAGCTATTGGTTGAAGTTGAGTAGGCTGGGTCTCTATTCCTTGGCGTGCAGGAGGATGAGGGGTGATCTTATAGAGGTGTATACAATCATGAGAGGAATAAATCGGGTAGATGCACAGAAGTAGGGGAATCGATGACCAGAGGACAATTTGCTATATTTAAGAGGGAGTTAGATGTGGCCCTTGTGGCTAAGGGGATCAGAGGGTATGGAGAGAAGGCAGGTACGGGATACTGAGTTGGATGATCAGCCATGATCATATTGAATGGCGGTGCAGGCTCGAAGGGCCGAATGGCCTACTCCTGCACCTAATTTCTATGTTTCTGTGTTTCTGTAAGTTCAAAGTGAATGGGAAAAGATTTAACAGGAATCTGAGTGGTAACCTTTTCACACAAAGGGTGGTAGGTATATGGAACAAGCTGCCAGTGGAGTTATAGAGGCTGGGACTACTCCAATATTTAAGAAACAGTTAGACAGGTATATGGATAGGACAAGTTTGGAGGGATATGGACCAAACGCAGACTGGTGAGACTAGTGTAGCTGGGACGTGTTGGCCGGTGTGTGCAAGTTCGGCCGAAAGGCCTGTTTCCACACTATATGACTCTATGACTGGTTAGCACATTCGTTAACAAATGTTTTTCACTGTACCTTGGTACACGTGACTATAAACTAAAACTGAAACTAAAGCTGGGTGAATTGTTCCTGTCAAGTCACTTATTGCTTTCCTATATCATGTCAATGTGCCAAAAATTGTAATTCTGGGACTTTGCCAATTTACCTTGTGGGGCTTTGCGCTTCTTCTTCTGTACTTCTTAGACCGTAAAAATCTTTCCCGTTCCTACAGGAAAGAAGAATATTGCAATAAAAATGTACAACTGAAATGAATTATCAATTTAATGAACTAAACATTCAGTAGCAACCATCAGGAATCACTAATGATCAAATAATTTAAATCAATTACAATATATTCCATTGATAAGTCCTTAATAAGAATATGTATGGATTAGTAAGCCATTTATTTTGTTTTATAAACATTTTATACAGTAAAAACAATCAAGACATGTCTTTCTCTACATTTATAGTACCATCAATTCAATACGTTCTCTTACAGTGGACCAATTTCATCCTTATTTCTTCCTTAAACAATGCCACATCATGCATTTGAAAGGCTGCTAAACTGGACACTTCCCTTCAGTGTTCTTCTTCACAACCTCCTTGCAGTGGCTGCACCGAGCTTCAGTGCATCCTCAGCACGTCCACCTGTACCTTAGAACATGCCGTTGGCAGCATTCAGAGGCCAACATCTTCTTACACTAGAAAACCATCAAAGTTTAGGCAGACTCGTGACACGGGTCATTCACCAAGTTGAAGATCTTCCAGTAACATTTGGTGTTTGTCTGGAAGCGTATCCCTTTGTTACAGCCCACAGAGAACAGAATCCTATATTACTCGGCTGCTCGGGGTGCTCCTCAACAAGATGCCAATCGTCCTCTTCCAGATCCTCTTGACAAATCCCACTGTCCCACTTACGCGACCTTAGCTTGCAAATTACGCGACCTGGTGGTCACTTGAGGCATACGGGCACCATATGGCCGTGCGGGGCCAGTCCCACTTAGAAGCGCGGAGTTGTGCGGGGCTGGTCCCAACATCGCGCGGGGCTCCGAAAATCTGACGGTGTCCGAAATCTTCGCGCACCAACGGCCTGTCGGCACGCAGGCGCATTGCGGTCGTACGCAGCGTCTTGACAGCGTACGCCTAGCGCGTGGCATTGCGCGATGACGTCACCTCCCACCGTGGCGTTGCATGATGATGTCACCGCCAGACACCGCGCAACACCCAAATTCAGTCGGCAGCCTCCTGCCCAGCTGATTGGTAAGTATGACGCAAATGATCTCACGCGCTTACTTAGCGCGAACTTTGCGTGAACTCCGCTTCCGTTTAGTCGCGCCAAACGCATGCAAGTGGGACAGGCCCTTAAGGCCTTGACTGTGCTTGACAGGGAGGGCCTGTCTCACTACCAACAGACCAAGTTGCATACCCGTAAATAACTTGGTCAATCTGCTCGGGAACTGCCCCACTGGAGCCATTCTCTCTCGGTTTTTCTCTCCGTAACATCTAAAGACAAGGTGAAAACTCACCCTGTTCTTAAATGCAGTCAGGTAACTACTTTCAGCTGTGCCCTGCACTGCATACAAGTGTTAAATTGATGTCTCACTCCATTCCTGCCTTGAAACTCAATCCATATTGAGACTAAATACAGCTAATTTAACCATTCTTGAAAAAGGTTACTGAATTAAAAAACATTAATTTTGTCCTTCTCCCTCTATTGACCCTGCCTAGACTATTGAGTGTGTGCCACATCTTCTGTTCATTTCATTATCTATTTTTGTCTGTAATTGCATTAAGTTATCCAATCACTGCTCCCATGCACAATCTTCTGACCTACAGACTCCAAGTGGAATTCGCTGTCGGCAAAACTGCGCATATCACAAATACCACCACTCCATGTGAGCAAGGCATGTTGGTACAGAATTTGAGATCATTTATCAATGCTGGTTGAAAGTCCCCATCTTCAATCCTGATCTTATTCTTCCTCCATTATGCAGACATGATTTTAACTGCATTATGGTAAATCCGACCATACCGCGGTGCTGCTTCTTCCTGCCTACAGGCAGCAATTAAAGAGCGCACCCCCAGAGGTGAGGACAGTACAGAGCTGGTCGGTGGGGGCAGAAGAACAACTACAAGACTGTTTGGAGTCTGTAGACTGGGCTATGTTCAAGGACTCGGCAACGGACTTGAATGAATACGCCACAGTCGTTACAGACTTCATAAAGAAATGTGTGGAGGACTGCATCCCTACAAAAACCTTCTGAGTGTTTCCCAATCAGAAACCTTGGATGAACTGTGAGATCCGCACTCTTCTGAAGACCAGACACCGGGCATTCATAGTCTGATGACACGGTGGTCTACAAGAAGTCCAGATACGACCTTGGTAAGGCCATCAAAAAGGCCAAAAGGTTGTTCTGCTCCAAGCTGGAGGATGAGACAGATGTTCGGCAGCTGTGGCGGGGACTGAGTGCAATCACCTCTTACAAGGCGAAACCAGGAGGAAGCTCGGATGTCGGCGATACATCACTCCCTGATGAGCTCAATGCGTTTTACGCATGCTTTGATAGGAAGAACACCGATGTGCCTTCCCGAGCCCCTATTCGCTGTGATGGTATTTCAGTCTCAGTCACAGAGGCCGACGTCAGGAAATCCTTCAGAGGGGTGAACCCTCGAAAAACGTCTGAACCTGATGGCATACCTGGTCGTGTCCTAAAAACCTGTGCGGACCAACTGGCGTGAGTTTTTACGGACATTTTCAACCTGTCACTTCTGAGGTCTGAGCTTCCCACCTGCTACAAAAGGGCATCAATAATACCGGTGCCCAAGAAGAGCAAGGTGACGTGCCTCAATGACTATCGACCTGTGGCACTAACGCCTGTGGTGATGAAGTGCTTCGAGAGGTTGATCATGGCGCAAATCAACTCCTACCTCGACAAAAACCTGGACCCACTGCAGTTCGCTTACCGCCACAACAGATCAACGGTGGACGCGATCTCGCTGGCCCTCCACTCCGCTCTGGACCACTTGGACAACAAAAACTCATATGTCAGGCTGCTATTTATTGACTACAGCTCGGCATTTAACACAATCATCCCCTCCAAGCTGGTTACCAAACTCGCAGAACTGGGTCTTTGCGCATCCCTCTGCAATTGGATCCTCGACTTCCTCATCCACAGACCACAGTCTGTTCGTATTGGTGGAAATGTGTCAGACTCGATAACAATCAGCACGGGAGCACCTCAGGACTGCGTGCTCAGCCCCCTGCTGTACTCACTCTATACTCATGACTGCGTAGCCGGTCACAGTACGAACTCCATCATCAAGTTCGCTGATGACACCACTGTTGTGGGACGTATCACTGATGGGGATGAGTCCGAGTATAGAAGAGAGATCGAGCGACTGTCCATATGGTGCCAGCATAACAACCTGGCCCTCAACACCAGCAAAACCAAGGAACTGATTGTGGACTTTGGAAGGAGTAGGATGGGGACCCACAGTCCTGTTTATATCAACGGGTCGATGGTTGAAAGGGTCAAGAGCTTCAAATTCCTGGGCGTTCACATCTGTGAAGATCTTTCCTGGTCCGAGAACACAGATGCAATTATTAAGAAAGCTCATCAGCGCCTCTACTTCCTGAGAAGATTACAGAGAGTTGGTCTGTCAAGGAGGACTCTTTCTAACTTCTACAGGTGTACAGTAGAGAGCTTGCTGACTGGTTGCATCGTGGCTTGGTTCGGTAACTTGAGCGCCCTGGAGAGGAAAAGACTCCAAAAAGTAGTAAACACTGCCCAGTCCATCATCGGCTCTGACCTTCCTTCCATCGAGGGGATTTATCACAGTCGCTGCCTCAAAAAGGCTGGCAGCATCATCAAAGACCCACACTACCCTAGCCACACACTCATCTCCCTGCTACCTTCGGGTAGAAGGTACAGGAGCCTGAAGACTGCAACAACCCGGTTTAGGAATAGCTACTTCTCCACAGCCATCAGGCTATTAAACCTGGCTCGGAACTCTGAACATTAATATCCTTCCATCTGCTATTTGCACTTTATTAATTTATTAATTCATGGGTGTATTTATGTATAGAATTGTAGTCAATGCCTTCTATGTTCTGTTGTGCTATGCAAAGAAAGATTTGCATTGTCCTGTCAGGGCCACATGACAATAAACTCTTTTGACTCTTTGATTATTTCTACTCACTAACCTTGACACCTGAATACAGATTATTTTGATCAAAGCGTGGAATTAATTTTCCTTTTACGCTGAAATTAAAGTGCATCTAATTCAAAATCAGACAAATGAACTGAAGATTCCAATTTCTATTGAGAACGTTTTTGTGAACTACATATTAAGCTGCTCGAATGAGACACTAACATTACATCGTCAGCAAATGAAATTGATTCTGCATAGATGTGATGAATTACAAAATAGCTCACCATTGTTAAATCATCAATGATATGCTGTTGCTCTACAACCTGGAGCCTCAAGAACTCCATTTCTTGCTCATCTTGCCCTAGGCTCAGATCATTCATTGAAGTATGTCGCCTGAGCAGTCCTTGTGAAGATAATTTTTCCTTCTGACAGACAAACAAAACATTATTGCACAACAGTATTTGATACAACAATTACTAAATTTTCACTCTGGTATAAATCATAAATAGCAACATCTACCATGGCAACTTCTGAAATTTCAATGGGTTGAATCATACAATTTGATAACATTGTTACGCTGGTGTCTGTGGAGTACTGCAATTTCATATTTAAACTGCACATCTGCCACTTATCCGCACCACTAGAACATTAATGCATATTAACAGCACAGACCAAGTGCCTCGTATTATTTTGTCAGTCACACTCCGAGTGGAAATTAAATTGAGACCACAATTATATATTTAAAAAAATCTAGAGACATGGATTTGCATTATGTACCATTTCGGCGTGTTCTCTGTTCAGCTTTTTTAGCTTGTCTTCCATCCTCTGCACAGAATGCATGACATCTTCGTTTTTCTTAGCTAGGCGCTTGTTTTTTTCTACAAGTGGTTTCAACTGGCTCTCTGTCTCTCTCACACGTTTCAGCTGGAAAAATAATTCAAAGTCACCTGGAGAAGATTGCAGCAAAAAAGATTTCTACAAAGCAATGAACTCACCAAATTTGTCATCTCTCACTTTGTGCATTTAATTTTGTATTTCTTTGCAATGATACACGAAGCCTTTCAGCTCATCACATCCAAACTATGCAATCTCGTCAGTCCAATTACCCTTCTCCTTATTTCCTTGTACCCCTTAAACTTCCTTCGATTCGGTTGCCATTTACCAACGCCAAGGTATTATTCACAAGTGCCAGTTAACCTACTACCAGATCTTTGAGATGGAGGAGGAATCCAGAGCACCTGTTGAAAACACCCAAGGTGGGGATCAAATTGGGCTCTCTGGAGCTGAGGAACTGCATCATGCAAACTTCATAGAAATTGTCTATTTAGTTTGAATTTATTTCACATTCTTAATTTTCCTTCAACTACAATAGCTGTATGCAATGGGTCACAGATTGAGTGAATGTGCACAGTATTTTCTCCAGGGTTGGGGAATCAGGAACATGAGGACAAAGGTTTAAGGTCAGAGGGGAAAGATTTAATAGGAACCCGAGGGGCAGCCTTTTCCACACAGTGGGATACGTAGGATGAGCTGCCAGAAGAAGTGGTTGAGGAAAGTAAAATAACAACATTAAAAAGACATTGGGGCAGGGTAGGAAAGGTTTAGGGGGATAGACATAAAACGCTGGAGTAACTCAGCAGGACAGGCAGCTTTGCTTGGGAGAAGGAATGGGTGACGTTTCAGATCAAGGCCTGTCCCACTGAGTTACTCCAACATTTTGTATTTATCTTCGATGTAAACCAGCACCGGCAGTTCCTTCCGGCACAATGTTTAGAGGGATATGGGACAAATCTGGGCAAATTGTACCAACGTATGGCATCTTGGTCAGCATGGGCTAGGTGGGCCGAAGTGTCCATGCTATATGACTCTAATACTCTCTGACAGCACAGCAACAGATACCTGCAGAATCTATTCATTTACTCAAGTGGATGAAAGGCGTGTTATCATATTTACCAGCTCATTCCTTTCATCTGCCAGCAGAGTGTTTCTGTCCTCCAGTTTGCGAATCACAGCATTCAGTTCAGCAATCTTTAACTGGAAACGTCGCAAATCCCTCTCATCCAACTGTGGTTCCTAATTCAGCATTTACAGGGAGAGATAAAACAAATTATCTGTTGCCAAAACAAACACAGCAGCAACTGGTGGTTGTAAATACATGGTAGAAATTTAATAATCCTGGTTAACTAGTCTGATAAAAAAAGTCAATCACCATCTACAGTTAATATTAATCATTCCCTACTGTTAAGCTACAGTCTCCGAACTCTGTTAAAGCAATCCTCTTGTCAAGTTTAAACACTAGCTGGAGGTCAAAATTATTACATTTAAATAGTTTGTTTTGTAACATTTTTAATTCAAACTTTTATTTTATTTTTTAACAGGAAGGGAAGGTCCAGAGGCCTAGATAGCACAGATCTATCAGCTGGATTTAAATACTGATCAAAGTCACAGGACAAGAACCTACTGTATGCAGAAAGGAACGAGGGAAGGCAGATAAATAAATCCCAGTTGTATTCATTTTCAAGGTGGTCAATGGAACAAGGACCTTTTTCACACTACAATGTCTGCATCCCAAAGAAACTGGGAAAAACATATTGTACTGTACAAGACAATTTCAGTCGCCCTAGCAGCCATCTTTAACAATCAATAGAACCACCATCAATGCTATTGAGATAATATATGGCTTAATAAATGATAACATAATAAATGCTTAAAGATTATTTCCTAAAATTGGACTGCCTTGCACTGGCTGAGCACCAGCTTTGTTATAATTAGTGTTGCCGGGAGCAGATGATGCCTTCTGTAAAGAACATTTCAGAAGGTGCCAAGAACAACAGGATGGTATCGGCACACTATAAATAGAGCATCATATTTTACTTAAGTACCAACGTATAAGACAGGACCAGTATTGCAATGTCATGTGATAAATCCCAACCAATAACAGCAAGAGAAACAACATGTTTAATTTAGTGATCAGGGATTACTAGGCTAACAGCAGCAGTGATGAACATGAAATGATTGGATTCCTGTAAATCAGATTCTCATCTGATTCATGAATGTATCTTTGAGGAACGATATCTACTGCTTTATGTAGTCTAGTCCAAGTGGCTCACTCTTAAATGACCAAACAAGGCGCGTATCTGAGTGCATGAGTTGGTTCAACAGCACTTTATGTGGGTAGACACAAAATGCCGGAGTAACTCAGCGGAACAGGCAGCATCTCTGGAGAGAAGGAATGGGTGATGTTTCAGGTCAAGACCCTTCTTCAGACTGATGTCAGGGGAGTGGGCGGGACAGAGATAGAATGTAGTTGGAGACAGTAAGACTGGTGGGAAAAATGGGAAGTGGGAGGGGATGGAGAGAGAGGGAAAGCAAGGCCTATTTGGAATAAGAGAAGTCAATGTTCATACTGTTGGGGTGTAAGCTACCCAAGCAAAATATGATTAAGAAGGAACTGCAGATGCTGGAAAATCGAAGGTAGACAAAAATGTTGGAGAAACTCAGTGGGTAAGGCAGCATCTATGGAGCGAAGGAAATAGATAATGTTTCGGGGCGAGACCTTTCTACAGACGCTGCCTCACCCGCTGAGTTTCTCCAGCGGTTTTGTCTACAAGCAAAATATGATGTGCTGTTCCTCCAATTTGTGCTGGGTCTCACTCTGACAAAGAAGGAAGCCCAGGACATAAATGTCAGATTGGGAATGGGAGGGGGAGTTAAAGTCCTGAGCAACCAGGAGATCAGGTAAGTTAAGGCGAACTGGACGGAGGTGTTCAGCGAAACGATCTTGGAGCTTGCACTTGGTCTTGCCGGTGTACAGACGTTGACACCTGGAACAGTGGATACAGTAAATAAGGTTGGAGAAGGTGCAAGTGAACCTCTGCCTCACCTGAAAAGACTGTAGTGGACCTTAGATGGAGTCGATGGGGGAGGTAAAGGGACAGGTGTTGCATCTCCTGCAGTTGCAGGGAAAAGTACCTGGGGAGGGGGTGGTTTAGGGTGGGAAGTGTTGGGTTGACCAGGGAGTTGCGGAGGGAACGGTCTCTGCGGAAAGCAGAAAGGGGTGGAGATGGGAAGATGTGACCAGTTGTGGGATCCTGTTGGAGGTGGCAAAAGTGTACAGACGTTGGGAGGATTATATGCTATAATGGATGGCTGATGGGGTGGAAGGTGAGGACAAGGGAGATTTTGTCCTTGTTGCGAATGGGGGGGGAGGGGGAACAAGAGCGGAGCTGCAGAATATCGAGAAGACCCTACGAGAGCCTCATTTATAATGGTAGATTTTAGAGATACAACATGGAAAAGGCCTTACGGCCCACCGAGTCCACACTGACAATCGGTCATTCTGTACACTAACACCATCCCAAACACTAGGGACAATTTACTATTTACAGAAGCCAATTAACCTACAAACCTGTAGGTACTTAAAATGTGGGAGGAAACTGGAGCACCCGGATTAAACCACTTTATCACAGGGAGAATGTACAAACTCCTTATAGACAGTGCCCTTAGTCAGGATCAAACCCAGGTCTCTGGCGCTGAAAGGCAGCAACTCTACCGCTGCGTCACTGTGCTACCCTGTGCCTCCTGGGAAGACATTCTGTTTGAACCTCAATTGCTAATATGGGCAATTTGTCTTCAGATGGCACATGAAACATAGGCCCATATTTAATCCAACCTCCTAGGTCAGAAGGGTTCTTGGAGGTCATAAAAAAAAACATATTTTCACCTCATGAAACTTTTTCATCGTGTCCCCACGAGGCATGAGCTCCCTGATTATATCTGCCCCTGATAAATAACCTTACAATACCTGGCGAAACGCGTTGGATGATATGGCAATTGGAAGTGCTGGCTGAATTTCTGAGGTAAAGCAATGGTTAAGTGATGTTAGTTAATCCAATGTTGACAATACTAATGTCAAGACTAGGCAACCCAAACAAGAAGCAGCTCATGTAATTTAGAAACATAGAAACATAGAAAAATAGGTGCAGGAGTAGGCCATTCGGCTCTTCGAGCCTGCACCGCCATTCAATGTGATCATGGCTGATCATCCAACTCAGTATCACGTACCTGCCTTCTCTCCATACCCCCTGATCCCATTAGCCACAAGTGCCACATCTAACGCCCTCTTAAATATAGCCAATGAACTGGCCTCAACTACCTTCTGTGGCAGAGAATTCCAGAGACTCACCACTCTCTGTGTAAAGAATGTTTTCCTCATCTCGGTCCTAAAGGAATTCCCCCTTATCCTTAGACTGTGACCCCTTGTTCTGGACTCCCCCAAGATCGGGAACAATCTTCCAGCATCTAGCTTGTCCAACCCCTTAAGAATTTTATAAGTTTCTATAAAATCCCCCCTCAATCTTCTAAATTCCAGTGAGTACAAGCCGAGTCTATCCAATCTTTCCTCATATGAAAGTCCTGACATCCCAGGAATCAGTCTGGTGAATCTTCTCTGTACCCCCTCTATGGCAAGGATGTCTTTCCTCAGATTTGGAGACCAAAACTGTACGCAATACTCCAGGTGTGTCCTCACCAAAACCCTGTACAACTGCAGTAGAACCTCCCTGCTCCTATACACAAATCCTTTCGCTATGAATGCTAACATACCATTTGCTTTCTTCACTGCCTGCTGCACCTGCATGCCTACTTTCAATGACTGGTGTACCATGACACCCAGGTCTCATTGCATCTCCCCTTTTCCTAATCTGCCACCATTCAGATAATAGTCTACCCTCATGTTTTTGCCACGAAATTTAAGAGAAAGTTGCTACGCTTGATGATAAGAATATTTCTTCAAACTATTTGAAATGTTGTATGTTCATAATTGGTCCATTATCAATCAAAAATGTGAATGTGAGGATACTGCTTGACTGAAATGTCATCTGGCAGCTAACCATGACATTAGCTCATACTAAAACTAGTATAAACCTTACAGTGTATAGCATTAAAAACTGGGATTATAAATTACCTTTAAAGTAACAAAAAATAAACTTCAGTCACTTGGATATTATGCCCCAATTAAGGTAAGTCATGAAGCCAGTGGGAAGACAGGGAGGCAGAGAGGCAGAGAGGCAGAGAGGCAGAGAGGCAGAGAGGCAGAGAGGCAGAGAGGCAGAGAGGCAGAGAGGCAGAGAGAGAGACTTACTTGCACTTCAGCCTACATTAAAGGGTCAATGTAGACACAAGTACATGACTAATGTAAAGGTAAGTACACATTGCTCATTGTACTCACCCTGACACTACAGTTCCCCTTTAAGGAATACTGCTCCTTTAATGGTTTAATCTGTAAATAATACAAGATATTTGAAAAGACTACAATATCCTTGCTGATTGTTCACTGTTAAAAAAAACTACAAATGTTATTATTCTATAAACTGTATTAGCACCAAACACTATGTCTTCTGAAATGATGTGTAACAAAATATTTCACTGCTGACATTCACACATGGATACGTGAATGCATTTATTATGTATAATTTTGAAAGTAAATTAAAAATATTTGGAGCCAGACATTTGCTGTAGCAGCTTCTGTGGTTGCAGTTTGACGCCAAGAAAGGCCAAGGCTGATTCTTGAATGCACAACAACCCTTTTTGGATGCAATCTGGATTGTCATAGTTTTGGATCAAGTATTCAAACCAAGATAGTTTTACTTTCTCATGATCAGACAGCAAGCTATTGTACTGCAGAGATATTTGTAATTAGGCAGATGGTGTGGAGGGAGCAAATGGTGTGGAGCAAGAAAAATCTTGGAACAAAAGATGTTGAAGCAAAAAATGAGTGAGATGGAAACTAAAATGATCCTGGATGTTAAGTCGTGGAGTTAATATTTACTTGTTCCGGAACAGAAAAACAAGAAAAGTTCCATGATAATATTCAGCAGATTAATCTCAATGCCAAGAGTAGATTATTAATTGGTAAATCTGCTTTTGGAACCAATTTATTGATTTACCTACACAGTATGTATTGTTTTCAGTTTAGATTTTATTATTACCATCCATAGCAATTCCATCTATAAAGCTGCCAGACTTTGTGTAAAGATACGAAGTAGGTACATCCCTTTATATTATTTTATTTTTTTATATTTTCTGTCTTCTATTTTTCTCTCTCTTTTCCTTTGGTTTTCTATTTTTATTCTTTCTTGTGTTTTACGCTTTTACGGGTTCTTCCTGATCACTCTTTCACGCACTTACTGTATAACCATATAACAATTACAGCACGGAAACAGGCCTTCTCGGCCCTTCCAGTCCGTGCCGACCATTTATTTTCCCCTAGTCCCGTCTACCTGCACTCAGACCATAACCCTCCATTCCATTCCCATCCATATACCTATCCACTTTACTTTTAAATGTTAAAATCGATCCTGCCTCCAGCACTTCTGCTGGAAGATCATTCCAAGCAGCCACCATCCATAGCAATTTCATCTATAAAGCTGCCAGACTTTGTGTAAAGATACAAAGTAGGTACATCCCTTTATCCTTTGTCTAACTTATCTAACTATCTTATCTAACTTTCTCTATTCTTCTTCTTAAAGTTTAAAATAAGAAGCGGTACAGGAAATGTATTATGTTATTTTTGGCTTATATCATTGTAATGTACATTACTTCTAAAAAATAAAATTCAATTAAAAAAAAAATTTTTTAAAGCTGCCAGACTATATTTCATCAAAACAGGCAGTGGTTCTTACTTGATTGGGTGGCGGTTCGGAGCTGTCCCCACCAGCACTGGGAAATTCCCGCTTCGGGCTGCTATGGTAGCGCTCTGCTTCTTTCACCTGCACCAACTGCTCATCAAGGGCTTCTTTCTGCAGAATTAACTTCTGGGTGTGGCCTGCTTGAACACCCAGGTCCTTCTCCAGGGCCATGATAATTCTGTCTTTGCCTTTTATCTCATCCATCTGGGGGAAACATAAAACAAAAGTTAGTGTGACTTTCAAGGCACCATATCTGGCATTTCAAGGCAAAGAAAAATGTAAAATGCTCACGGTCTGCCACAAGTTTAAAAAGCAAGAATACATTTTATTTGTTTTCCAAACCCATTTTTCTCTCTTTCAAGCGTTAACTATTTACCTTTCCCCAGATACCGCCTGATCTGCTGAATATTCTGGGCATTTTCAGTTTTACTTCGGAGTCACATCAGGCCGCATGCGCGTCATTAACGTCAGACGCACTGGCGCAGCGACCGGTTAGGAGGAGCAGCGCTCCTCCAGCGGCAAGGCCCATAGACTCCGAGAAGTCGGGCCAGGAAGGTTCCCCTCTGGAAAAGGATGCCGTTCTTACACGGTTATCCAAAGTAGAGCTCCTGTTGGAGAGGATGCTCCATCAGGATACATACCCGGAGGAGGGGTGGTATCCGCGCCGGCCTACAGGAGAGCCCGCGCCTGCAGCGCCTGGAATAGGGCTGCTCAATCGCTCCCTCTTGGAGGAGGAGGGCTTGACGGGTCAGGGTTATTCTGATGCCGAATCTGTGGAAGAACAGAACCCATGGGATGAAGGGCATGAGCCCGTAATACCATGTCCAGCAGCAAGATTTGCTGTCCCCAGAGTGGCTGGGGATCCGTTGGATGAGGAGTTGGCAACAACTATAAATTATTAGCTCTCCCATCAGCTGCAAGAGCTGACCATGGACAAGACGGTGAAAAAATGAGACCCCGGTTAATTGTCAACTATGAAAGTACCGGCGGTTAACCATGTGATATGGGGCCATATGGGCATTGGTATTTGGGCACAAGAAATGAAGCTCCAGTGGGTGCTGAAGTTGCTCGCTGCAGACATGACTGCGTTTGCCAGATCGGTGGACGAGAGGCCGTCTGTATTACAGCAGGATGCCTTAGCCTTCTGTGCCATGCCCACTTTTAAATAAACTGTTTCGCAAAAGTGCAATACGCCCTACGATACACCCTAAATTTGTGGCACTCTGCAAGCCAGGTAATACTCAACCACCAAATTTGTTATTTGGGGACCACCTCGCTATGCGAGTGAAAGAACTCAACCACAAGGCAAAGACGGTGGGGTTAATTACCAACGGGCTGCAGAGACCGGGCTCGTCAAGGGACCAGCCGAGCATTTACGAATGTGCGCAGTTGGCGCACTGCTACTGGAGCACGAGCAAACGTGACTCCTCCCACCAGGAATCGGGGACAACAAAATCCACCGGTAACCATGGAGGTAGGTGGGTCTGGTTCTGATGGGAACATATTAAGTGAAAGACACCTACAAGTCGGGGGGAGATTACACTGGTTCATAAAAGAATGGTCTGAGATAACATCAGATCCGTTTATACTGTGTGGAGGATGTTTGTGTTAAATTGTATTGTGTATTCTTTTTAAGTATATCGTTGCGGGCAAATTCATTTCACAGCACCTTCGGGTGCATGTGACGCATAAAATTGACTTTTACTTTGACATACTCTTTAGAGCAGAGGGTTACACAAAAAGTTGGAGAAACTCAGCGGGTGCAGCAGCATCTAAGGAGCGAAGGAGATAGGCGACGTTTCGGGTCGAGACCCTTCTTCAGACTCTTTAGAGCAGAGTTGAGAGTGAGAACTCATCTCAACATCACACTAAGCAACACAATAGGACAGGTCTTCCATGCTGTGGCCACAAATGCAAGGAGGGGAAGGAGAAATTCTGGTCTAAGATATTTGATGGTACAGTGTTTTATACATCCGAAAGTCACTCATGAGGTAACCATGAAGTGAAAGCTCCTGATTCTTCGGACATTTGCCCTTCACTGAAGCGAAAGCATCCGTACCTAAAATAGCTAGCATGCCTTTTGGGCTGTCATGTCTGTACTGGCTCTTTCCATTTCAATAATTTTATTATTCATTGGTGGCATTTATTGCCCATCTATTTGCTATTTCTGTCCCCACCTAACCAGTCCATTTACACTTTCCTGTCGGCTGGAGATTTCTTCATCATTATTAGACACTGTCAATGTAGGTATAATTAGCAAACTATTTAATTGTTGCACTTATGACCAAATCCTTTCCGTCAACAACATAAAATCCATTGTTTACAATGCAAAGCGTCTTCAAGTACAATCATGTCAGCTTTATTTTCCAGTTCTTCTCCCAAGGGCCGCATATTTTTTATTGCTGCATATCTATCCAGAGTTTTAACGTGCTCACACATAAATTCCAGTTCAGGACTGCATGGAAAATATTTCCTCGCATTATGCCTGGCTTTTTTAATTCATATCCTGTGGAACTTGACCCTTCTGCCACCAAGAACTGTTTTTTTTTCTGCCATTGATGATTTTGAATACATTTATTAAATCGTTTCCCTTCAGTGGAACAGCTTCAGCTATCCATAGAGTCCCCCAAAACAATTCTATTAATTAATTTTGTACATAGATTAGAATTTTCACATCCATCTCATTATAAGTTAACTGGAATTGACACAATTCCCTAGCAATCAGCTGAAACAGAGGTTCAATATAATTTATTTAAGAAGGAATTGCAGATGCTGGAAAATCGAAGGTAGTCAAAAATGCTGGAGAAACTCAGTGGGTGAGGCAGCATCTGTGGAGCGAAGGAAACAGGCAACATTTTGGCTCAAAACCCTTCTTCAGACTGATGTGGGGGGGGGGGGGGGGGTTAAGAAGAAAGGAAGAGGTGGAGCCAGTGGGCTGAGGGAGAGCTGAGAAGGGGAGGAGAAAGCAAGGACTACCTTAAAATAGAGAAGTCAATGTTCATACCGCTGGGGTGCAAACTGCCCAAGCGAAATATGAGGTGCTGCTACTCCAATTTATGGTGGTCCTCACTCAGGCCATAGAGGAGGCCCAGGACAGAGAGGTCGGATTTGGAATATGAGGGGGAGTTGAAGTGCTGAGCCACCGGGAGATCAGGTTGGTTATTGCGAACCGAGCTGAGGTGTTCGAAAAAGCGATCGCCAAGCCTATGCTTGGTCTCACCGATGTAGAGCAGCAGACATCTAGAGCAGCGGATGCAATAGATGAGGTTAGAGGAGGTGCAGGTGAACCTCTGCTGCACCTGGAAAGATTGCTTGGGTCCTTGAATGGAGTCAAGGGGAGAGGTGAAGCGACAAGTGTAGCATTTCTTGCGGTTGCAAGAGAAAATGCCCAGAGAGGGGGTGGTTCAGGTGGGAAGGGACAAATTGACCAGGGAGTTTCGGAGGGAGCGGCCTCTGCGGAAAGCAGACAGGGGAGGAGATGGGAAGATGTGGCAAGAGGTGGGATCACGTTCGAGGTGGAGAAAACGTTGGAGGATTATTTGTTGTACGTGACGGCTGGTAGGGTGGAAGGTGAGGACAAGGGGGACTCTGCGCTTGTTACGTGTGGGGGGGATGGGGAGTGAGAGCAGAGTCACGGAGTATAGAAGAGACCCTGGTGAGAGCTTCATCTATAGTAGAAAAGGGGAACCCCCGTTCCTTGAAGAATGAGGACATTTCCGATGCCCTGGTGTGGAACATCTCATCCTGGCTGCAGATGCGGCGTAGACGGAGGAATTGGGAGTAGGGGATGGTGGGGGATGGAGTCCTTACAGAAAGCAGGGTGGGAAGAAATGTAGGTTTATAGTAGATGGGTTTATAGTAGATGACGGTCAGTCGTCTATCACTTGCGATCGAGATAGTGAGGTCAACAAATGGTAGGGAAATGTCAGAAATGGTCCAGGTGTATTTGAGTGCAGGATGGAAGTTAGTGGTGAAATGGATGAAGTCAGTGAGTTGTGTGTGGGTGCAGGAGGTAGCACCAATGCAGTCGTCGATGTAACATCAATATAATTTCCTTCCGTTTGAATATCAGGATTCTGCAGGTTGTTTTTTAAATCATTTTTCAGTTTAACTTACCACTTTTAAATATTTTTGCACTTAAATACCCAGATCTCTATGTTCCTCTACCCCTTTTAGAATCGTGCCCTTTCTTCATTCTATTGATTCCACTGTTAAATTTCATTCCCCCATGATCACAATGAATGGCAGTGCTGACTCGAAGGGCCAAATTGCCTCCTCCTGTATTGTTAAAGAAGGAACTGCAGATGCTGGAGAATCGAGGGTTACACAAAAAGCTGGAGAAACTCAGCGGGTGCAGCAGCATCTAAGGAGCAAAGGAGATAGGCGACGTTTCGGGTCGAGACCCTTCTTCAGACTGATCAGGGATCAGGGAAACGAGAGATATAGACAGTGATGTGGAGAGATAAAGAACAATGAATGAAAGATATGCAAAAAAGTATTGATGATAAAGGAAACAGGCCATTCCTTTATCATCAATAAAGCTGTTTGTAGTGTGAAAATGAGAAGCTAGTGCAACTTGGGGGGGGGGGGGGGGGGGGGATGGAGAAGGAATGTCAGGGCCTGAGGGCTGAGGGAGAGGTGGGGAGGGGGAGGAGGCAGTCTGGGTTAACAGAATTGAGAAAATTCAATGTTTAAGCCCAGAGGATGCAGACTCCCCAAGCGGAATATGAGGTGCTGTTCCTCCAACTTGCGTTGTTGCTCACTCTGGCCGTGGAGGAGGCCCAGGACCGAGAGGTCGGATACGGAATGGGAGGGGGAGTTGAAGTGCTGAGCCACTGGGAGGTCGGGTTGGTTATTGCGGACCGAGCGGAGGTGTTCAGCGAAACGATTGCCCAGCCTCCGCTTGGTCTCACCGTCTCCTCCTATACCTATTTTCTATGTTTCTATATCAGCCTTTTCCACCTCTCTGTCTACATTTTCTTTATCTGTGACTTTCCCTTCAATTATTACAAGTTCTGTTTTGTCTGCAAATTCTGACAGGTGCCTGTGCACATTGGTCGTTGTCATGAATATGCATCAGGAATAGTAATGGTCCTAGTGCTGGCCCTTGGGAAAGACTGTTTGCCTTACTCCAGCCCAAAGAGCTACCATTCATCACGACTCACTGCTGACATTAAGTCAATTTCACCCCCTGCTGCCTCAGCTCCTTTTTATTCCGTGTGCTTCATTTTTTGATGATCACCTTATCATGTAGCACTTTATCAAATACCTTTTCAAATTCCACTAATATGAACACAACACTAACTTCATTGTTCTTCATCCATTGTTAGTCGATCAAAAATAATTTCAAGTGAGTTAAGTATAATTCACCTTTAATTTGTCCAAATTATAAATGTTGCTCCTGATTCGGGTTATCAGCATCTTAGTTTAGTTTAGTTTATTGTCGCATGTACCAAGGTGCGGTGAAAAGCTGTTTTGTTGCATGTGATCCACTCAGTGAAAAGACTGTATATGATTATAATCAACCCACCCACAGTATACAGGTACACGATAACGGGAATAATGTTTAGTACAAAATAAAGTCCAGTGAAGTCCAATTAAAGATAGTCTGAGGCTCTCCAGACTTAAGAATAAAGGGTAAGCCATTTAGAACGGAAACGAGGAAACACTTTTTCTCACAGAGAGTTGTGAGTCTGTGGAATGCTCTGTCTCAGAGGGCGGTGGAGGCTGTTTCTCTGGATACCTTCAAGAGAGAGCTGGATAGGGCTCTTAAATATAGTGGTGTCAGGGGACATGGGGACTAGGCAGGAACAGGGGGGATACTGATTGGGGATGATCAGCCATGATCACACTGAATGGCGGTGCTGGCTCAAAGGGCCGAATGACCTACTCCTGCACCTATTGTTTATTGTCCAGTGAGGTATATGGTTATATTGACTCACCGTATAATGCTGGATTCATTTTTTGATCCCTTTTTTGAACAAGAGTGCAACATAATGTACTTTAGCTCTCTGGCACCATCCCCTCCCCAGAAATCACAAAAAAGACACAAAGTGCTGGAATAAATCAGCGGGTCAGACTGTATTACTGCAGAAGGGGATAGTCAATGTTTCTGGTTAAGACACTTCTTCAGACTGATTGTAGAAGGGGGGAGAAAGCTTGAAGAAAGCGGGAATACTCTCTAAGAATTATTGGAAGAGTACAGTCAATAGCTCTGCAACCTACACTAAACATTTATCTCAACAACCTAAAATGTATTCCATTGACATTGTATGATTTATCTACCTTATGTACAGCCAACTATTCTAATGCAACCACTTTATCCATTTCACCTTTCCAGTAATTCAAATTCCTCCTCGTTTATTATAAACCGGCATTATTTATTTGTTTATTATAACCCGGCATTATTTACTCGTTTATTATTATCTGGCATTATCGTCCTTGGTAAAGACAAATTTCAAGTTCTCCAATAATATTTTTGCCACTCCTGCATTAACTGTGCATGTAGACAAAATAGTAAAGGATTAAGTAATCAGAAGTGTCAAAGAATCACTGACCTTTATCTCAAGGGCATTATGGTAAAAAAATGAGAAAATTATAATTCAATTGTAAAGAAAATGATCAGAATCTATCTGAACTGTTAGGTTTTAGCTTTGATGCCAATCCTCAGGGAGGGTATACTGGTCTTTACAGGGTATATCCAAAACAAATGAGAAATCAGAAAGTGGGTGAGTTTTAACCAACTCCCTATCCAATTCTTTGTTAACATTAAAGTTTAAATGTAAACTCGCTGAAGTAGTTCTTCAACATTTTTCGTCCAGCCATTCTTCGTTTCATTGTTTCCTCTTTTTTGACATTATGGGGCAGCACAGTGGCTCAGCGGTACAGCAGCTGCCTTACAGCTCCAGAGACCCAGGTTCGATCCTGACTATGGGTCTGGACGGAGTTTGTATGTTTTCCCTGTAACTGCGAGGGTTTTGCTGCGGGTACGCCGGTTTCCTCCCACACTCCAAAGACCTACTAGTTGGTAGGTTAATTGACTTTGGTAAAATTGTAAATTTTCTCTAGTGTGTAAGATAGTTGTAGCGTACGGGGTGATCGCTGGTCGGAGTAGTCTCAGTGGGCCAAAGGGCTGTTTCCGCGCTGTATCTCTAAACTAAACTAAATTACGCTTTCACAAACACGTTTCAGATTAATGCCCTCAGCTAGGAAGCGTGCAGCTCCTTCCACTTAGATTAATGGTGAATGGCTGATGTAATAAACCTGAAAGTACTTTAATATATGTAAGAAAGAACTGAAGATGCTTGTTTAAATCGAAGCTAGACACAAAATGCGCGAGTAACTCAGTGGGACAGGCAGCATCTCTGGAGAGAAGGAATGGGTGATATTGCAGGTCGAGACTCTTCTTCAGACTTTAATATATTTACACACAGTTTGCTCTTTGGGGTTTATTCAAGAAAATTATTTTAAATATCAGCTACAGCTATTGATACTTGCTACATAGTAACTCATAATCAGTTTTGCAAAGAAAATGTTTTAGTTTATTGAAAATCCTGAGGTTAGTTGACAGCATTACTTCAGCTGCCAAGACCTTGAGCTCTGACATTTGTACTCTTTGCATTCATTATTAGGGACCATGTAAATGTGAATGACACTGACAAACTACATTTCATTCCAAAGGTTCGTTTTAAGTCGCTTATCTGAATAATGATTCTGGTAAATCAATTAGAAAACCAACCGTATGGTTTAATATTCTGCTAAGTTTTAAACCATGGATGGTTTTATTTACGTCAGCTTTCCCAGATGAGCTGTGTGTTTCATGCCACTTACATGCTGCACTTTATGTCTCCACTGCATGTTAAGAGAGGAACAAAGCAGAATCCAGAGATGGACACAAAATGCTGGAGTAACTCAGCGGGACAGGCAGCATCTCTGGAGAGAAGGAATGGGTGATGTTTTGGGTTAAGACCCTTCTTCAGACTTAAACCAGCATCTGCAGTTCCTTCCTGTACAAAGCAGATACCAGATCCCGACTTCCTCATTAAATCCAGTTAAAATTTAAGTTTCATTTCGGAGTCACGTGAGTGACTTCGTGAAGAGCCCGCCGGCGCGCATGCTCGACATATCGTCGTACCGCGTTGCTGCGTCGGCTGGCAGTGGAGCGCGCTCCTCGCCAGCCCTTCATAAGGGGCCACGGAGGTAAGTATCCTACCTTTAGTTGGTGGTCCTTGTTGTTGGTTATGTCTTGCAGCAAGGACATGGATGGGAGTTCCAAGGGCCGGAGGACATCAGGACGAGTTCGCCGGTCAACAGTTCCGGGGCCTTTACCATCGGCAGTACCTGCAACGCAGGCCGGGACTCAGGCGGAGATGTGGGTAAGCCCTGTGATTACAGGTCCAATTCCGCCAGCACACCACAGCTCGGAGGAGTTCGACAAGGAGGAGTGTGGTGTGCCGCCAGAGCAGGGGGACCCTGCCATGGCAGTCAGGTCGTCAGCGGGCTCGCTGGCGACCTCGAGCTGGGTGCGTGCGGCTGCACGGCCCGTTCCACTCAGCCCTCCGAGTAGGGGAAGGGCAGCAGCCCAGAAGCCTAACCCTGCCAGGGCTAAGGCATTGCCTGACACGGAGGAGCGGTCAGGTTCCAGGGCGAGACCCGGGGGCGGCTGTGAGGTCCAGCCGGCACACCCCGACTCTCGACGCCGGGACGGGTCGGTTGAGTCGGGTCTCGTCACGGTCGCCGAGCCCCCCATGGATGGGTGGGCGAGACCATGCGTCGGCAAGGTCCACGATGTGGGCAGCCGGCAAGCCTGCGCGGGCTTCAGGCAGCCATGCTTCGGCTGGTGCCGACACCACGCCGCACGTGCCCTTAGTGGCAGCGGCTTCAGCTCCTGCTAAACGGAGGCGGTTGAACACGCCCGCGCGGGAATCGCGCAGTTTCGCCTCGGCGGCTGTTAGCGACAACTACCGGCACCGGCAGGGCCTCGATGAGGTGCGGGCCGATGATAGGAGCCCGGTTTTCTTTTCAGAGCCGGAGGACTCCGACCACCTGAGTGTTCAGGGTGAAGGTCGTATTGACCGTATGGAGCGGCTGCTGGAGCTCCTGCTTCAAAGTCAACAACAGCAGGGCAGCAACAGGCACAGGGCGTCGTCACCAGCCTCTACCATCAGCCTGGAGCAGCAGGAGGAGGAGGTTTTGGTGGATCCCATACCATCTCCGTTGGAGGTGCCAGCGGAGGATCTTCTGGATGTGGCGACCAAATTTGCGACCCCACATTCATCTGGACTTCCTTTAAACGCAAAGCTGGCAGCCACTGTGGACTTTCTTAACAACCAGCAACTACAGGAAGAAGTCCTCATTCAGGCAATGAGCCGTCACAAGGCTCCATCCAATTGCAACTCCCTCAACGTGCCTGTGGTCAATACGCCGATATGGGGCAACATCAGTGCGGCTATCCGTCAACAAGAGGTAAAATTGCAGCGGATCCTGAAGCTCCTCACGGCCGGTATTACCGCCTTTGCGCGGTCGGTGGACGGGGACGAACTGAATTAGGACCAGGAAGATGCTCTGGCCCTCCTGTGCGTGACCCAGCATGAAATCAACGGGTTTCGCAAAACCAGCATCCGCCCAGCGCTCAATCCGAAGTTTGCAGGATTGTGCAAACCACCGCCGCCGCCCCCGCCCTGTCAGCTCTTTGGGGAGGACCTCTCGAAGAGAGTCAAAGAGCTTGACGAACAAGCCAAAACGGTGGGGATCATGCGCTCTCAGAGTGCCCCCGCACCGTCAGGCTCAAAGTCTCCATACCTTCGATCACGAGGGTCTGCTAGTTCCTCGACGAGGACCCACCCTCAAGCTCCACAACGACAGCAACATCAGACCCAGCACCAGGGGTCTTTTTTAGGACAGGGTCGGCAGAGACCCTGGTGGAAAACGAAGACGCCGCGCCCTCAAGCCAACCCAGCACCTCCACATCCACCCACGCGTGTCAAAGACCGCCGGTAACCACGGAGGTGAGGGGGTCTGGTTCTCTCTTTTCTCTTTGTTTCACTTCACATGTTGGGTGGTCGCCTTCGGTTGTTTTTGGGTGCATGGGGTAATTTTACTGGTGACGAGTATGTGTTGCAGAATGTTCAGGGGCATAAAATTGAGTTTATTAATGGCGACATTCCTCCATCCCAGCACATGCCCGCTCGAACGTTTAAATTATCTGCTGCAGAACAGGCAGCAGGCTACAAGGAACTTTTAAGTCTTGAGCAGAAGGGAGTGATTGAGAGAGCGGTGCATGAGCCAGTTGAATTTGTTTCGAATATACTCACCAGACCTAAGAAGGATGGAGGTTGTCGTGTCATTATTGATCTAACCCGTTTGAATACTTTTGTAACATATACTCATTTTAAAATGGATACGTTTGAAACAGCCAAATCATTGATTTCTCATGGTTGCTTTATGGCATGCATCGATTTGAAAGACGCATATTATTCAGTATCCATCCAGAAATACGACAGAAGGTTTTTGAAATTCATCTGGATGGGGCAACTCTGGCAGTACAAGGCTTTGCCTAATGGGCTCACCACAGCCCCTAGATTGTTCTCTAAATTAGTGAAACCAATTATGGCTTATTTGAGACAACGACACCATATAGTTATGGCCTACTTAGATGATATCTTAATTGTGGGCCACACCCTGGAATTGGCTGAACAGGGTGTTGCAGCTGCTGTCAATATATTTCAACAATTAGGGTTTATTGTCCATCCAGAGAAATCAAAGTTCTGCCCTGCCCAGGTGATTAATTACCTAGGGTTCACGGTGAACTCTATGAGCATGAGGGTTACCATTCCAATTAACAAGATTGAGGAGGTTACCCAGGTGTGTCAAGATTTAATCCGCACCAATATACCATCAATTCGGCATTCAGCTACAATAATTGGGAAGCTTGTAGCTTTGTTTCCGGCAGCGCGATATGGACCTTTGCATTATCAGAATTTTCAAAGAGCTAAAATTGCTGCGTTAAAACAGAACGCTGGTCATTATGATCGGTCCATGCAGCTGCCGCCCGAAGCGATAAATGAGTTGCAATGGTGGGTGTGTCACATTAGCAGCTCATTCAAGCCTATCAGGGAGGCTAATCCGGTGGTATATTTGCAGACTGATGCAAGCTCCAATGGCTGGGGAGCCACGGATAATTGCTCTAGTTGTGGGGGCAGATGGGATACCCTTGAATCAACGATGTTGTTGACTCAAGGGATTAACTATTTGGAGTTGCTGGCAGCATTCCACGGACTTCGTGCGTATTGTTCTAAGCTTGTTGGAGCACATGTCCGTCTCCAAATAGACAACACCACAGCAGTGGCATACTTAAACCATATGGGTGGTACCAGGTCAGTTTCGTGTGACAAATTGGCTAACTCAATTTGGCTCTGGTGTGTTCAAAGAGACATTTGGATTTCAGCTACCTATTTGCCAGGTGAGCTTAATACTGTGGCGGACACCAGGTCACGCAAATTTAATGACAATATTGAATGGATGTTACATCCTGAGATTTTTTCTAAAGTCACAGCCAAATTTGGTAAACCGGACATTGACATTTTTGCGTCACGGTTGAACCATCAGGTACCAACCTACGTTTCATGGGAACCAGATCCTGGGGCAATAGCGCTAGATGCATTCTCGCTGGACTGGGGGAATTTGTTTTTCTATGCCTTCCCCCCGTTTTGCCTCATCAGTCGGGTATTGCGAAAGATTCAGGCAGATGCTGCCAAGGGCATCCTTATTATAACCGACTGGCCCACACAGCCTTGGTATCCGGTGGTCTTTGACATGCTCAACGAACCTTGGGTCCTTTTGAAGGGTTGCCCACAATTGGTTACTCACCCTGTCTCAGGGGAGCCACATCCCTGCCATGGCTATTTAAATTTGTTGGCTTGCAGGTTCTGAACAGGCCGTTAGTCCAATATGGCCTCTCGGCTCGGACCATGGATACCATCGGGGCGTTGTGTCGAGAGTCCACAAGGCGAAGATACCGCTCGCATATTAAGAAGTGGGAAGCCTACTGCAGCCGCTCTCGCATCACGTACGATGACGTGACAATAACCGACGTCCTGGAATTCCTCGCGGGGTTGCACCATGATGAACACTTAAGTTACAGTGCTATCAACAGCGCCAGATGTGCGCTATCATTCTACCTCAATATTGGGGTAGGATCCAACAGGCTAGTGTCCAGACTCATGCGGGGTATATTCAATATGAATCCGCCTACACCACGCTATAATATCACCTGGGATGTCAGGGACGTATTAACCCTGCTCAGGACGTGGTCTCCCATGGAAGGGCTCCAACTGGACCAACTCACCATGAAGCTGGTGCTAGCGCTGACTTCAGCTCAGAGTGTACAGACACTACACAAACTTCGTGTCGACAGAATGACTTCTACCCCTACAGAAGTAGTCTTTTTCATTGACGAGCTACTAAAGCAGCATAGACCTGGGTGCACAGGGCTGCAGCTGAAGTTCCCGGCATACCCCGCAGATGCTAGGCTATGTTTAGCCTCACATATCCGCCACTATGTCAAGGTGACGGCACGCATCAGAGGAATGGAGAGATACCTGCTTGTCACTCATAAGAGACCTCATCATCGAGTGACAGTCCAGACGATATCCAGGTGGCTTCGAGTCGTCTTGGGTAAGTCAGGTATCGACACTAATGTGTTCAAGTCTCATTCCACCAGGGCTGCATCGACGTCAGCAGCGAGGGTCATGGAGGTGCCCATGGACCAAATTCTCGCCACAGCAGGATGGGCTAATGAAGCTGTGTTCCAGCGTTTTTATAACAAGCCTGTTGCTGCTCCTCTACAGTTTGCAGAAGCCGTGCTGAATGCAGGTTCAGAACGTGGAGATGTCCCCGCATGAGGGGTTTTTGATTTGTTATTCATAAATATGCTCTTGTTTTGCAGTATGAACTATTGAGCAAGTTTGTTCCTCCCATCCATCCCTGGTAGTGGTGTGTCAGCATGGACGTGGTCCAGGGCGTGTAATCACAGAAGCTTTGAAGTCTTCACGAAGTCACTCACGTGACTCCGAAATGAAATAGTAAGATTGAACGAGAACTTACCAGTTCGAAGGTTGATCTTTATTTTATGAGGAGTCGAAGTGAGGGATTTCGTGCCCTCCTCGCCCAACCCTCAATCACCTTCATCTGGTAATCTTAGTCACTTCAATCTTACTATGCGAAGTCATTTCTATTGTTGGTTTCTGTGATTCCACGCCGCTACTTTGAAGTATGTCGAGCATTCGCTCGGCGGGCTCTTCACGAAATCCCTCACTTCAACTCCTCATAAAATAAAGATCAACTTTCGAACTGGTAAGTTCTCGTTCAATCTTACTATTTTATTTTTGTTTCACTTCAAGGGTGTTTCTTTGTTATTACCATTGTTCAGCAAAATGGGTATTTCAAACTAGTCCAATGTATATACCTTTGGTTTCTACAATAATTCGCAACTAAAATGACAACAACAATACCTAAGTATTCATCCACTGTCACTGATACTTTTACCATTCCAACACCTCACCTCTTCAACTCCCGAGTTTTCCCACTGGCATCACTGATAAACACAATCCACAACCTAACATTACAATTAAGCTCAAATGGATAGTAATCTATGTGTAACTTCTGCTTTTTTGAACGTTGCATCCGTACAGCAAAATACATTTGCAATACCGTAATATTACATAGCTAGCTCAGATTTTGATTAATGTAAAAAAAATCAATGAATCTTCCAAGTGAATCTATGAGGATTCATTTTTTAAAATTTTAGTGCTATATGTAATGCCTCCATATATATACACCTGAAAAATGTCAGTTAATAGTAAAGGCAGTTCATTGTCTGAACAAGGGACCTGACCCGAAACATCACCCAATTTTTATCTCCAGAGATACTGCTTGACCCGTTGAGTTACTCCAGCACTTTGTGTCTACATTTGGTATAAACCAGCATCTGCAGTTCTTTAATTCTACCCTAGTTTATCCCCATGGTGTTTTATCCTTCTTTATCCTTCTTGAACATAATCTGCAATGTTGCTGTACAGTGTGCTAGTTGTTTTAAAGTGTCAAAATATTTGCCACATACAACCAACTGGTTAATTCAAGACGTGTGAACTATCCATCCACAGCATCTGAAACTGCCCATTATTTTACCACAGATATTGTGCAGTATGTTATCTGTGATTTGATGACAAGATCTTCCATTGTGGGTCTATCTCTTAGATGTGTCATCTTAATATCTTGCTTAATCCTAACATCATGCTGTCACCTGATAATAAAGAAGAGGGATAATACTGGGGAATATGCAACACGCCACGATGAATTTCCAATCATTTGATATATTTGGATGAAGATTTGCCTGCACAGCAAAAAAAACTACCATTAGAAAATCAATTTATGTTGCTATTTCTATCTGACAGCGCATCAATAAAAATAAACTTGTGCGTTCCAGAGAAGAAAGATGTAAAGGAAATCTAGAAGAATCTCACTGTCAAAATTGCACTATAAATGATGCAGCAGAAAGTTCCTACCACAAGATGATGCTAGTTTCCCTTGGTATATCAGTACGCTTGTGGTCCAGTGGTAGCAGAGTCTCAGGAAAAAACGGGGCTTGAGCTCAATGACAGAGGATGAACATAATGAATGAGGTGATCCAGTCAAGGGCCTGTGGGCGACTTGCCGGCACCCATCATAGTCGCAGCAGGTCTCCAAAAATTGTCAACGTGTCATGCGCGATATGACGCCTGTATGGTCGTGAGTAGTCGTCCAAAGAATCGTACCTTTTTCTGGTCGCTGCTGAATTTACAATGAGTTCTCTACTGATTTCAAACATAAGTAGAAGCTGATGCAGCATATATTTGATGTCATCATACTTTTGTGGAGATGCAAGACACTTCAGATGCCAATAGATTTCACAGGATTTTGTGGAGACAAAGTTGGTGGCCTCTCTAATACTTTGAGGAGTAGGTAGTCCGTGTCTCAGAAGTTTACAGGATGGTAGGGATCACTGCTGCCCAGTAAACCATGAGCGATGTGCTGGAGTGGAACTCTTGATCTTCAAACACTCTCTTCCTCAATCACTCAAAGGTTATGTGCACCCAGGAAAAGCGATGGTGAGTTTCATTATCTATGTCTGTGTATGTTGGGGAATCGCTGTCAAGATATGGGAAATGGTTTACATTATCCTGGTTCTAACAAACATATCGTTATTGCCAGAGTACAATGTTACACAGAGGGGGTCGTTTTGGACATGTGAAGTATTGGACCCATTTTTTCATAGGTTTGGAACTGGTGTTGAACGTGCTAGTTGCCAGTGGTGCTCCACAGCTTCATGACTAACCCTGTGGTGACCTGGGGTAAGTGAAGCTCGACGTTTGTACAGTCCCATTGATCCTACAAGCTAGCTCCACTCCATTGGGAGGCTGATTGCAGGTCAGAGAGTCATAGCCTCATATAGCATGGAAACAGGCCCTTTGGCGCAACTTGCCCAAGCCGACCAACATGCCCCACCTACACGAGTCCAACCTGCCTGCCTTTGGCCCATATCCCTCTAAACCTGTCCTATCCATGTACCTGCCTAAATGCATCTGCAACGCTGTGATAGTCCCTGCCTCAACTACCTCCTCCAGCAGCTCATTCCGTACATCCACCACCCTTTGTGTAAAAAAGTTATCGCTCTGGTTCCTATTAAATCTTTCCCCCCTCACTTTAAACCTATGTCCTCTGGTTCTCGAAAAATACTGCGTTCACCTGATGTATCCCTCTCATGTTTTGTACACTTGATGTGCAATGCCTCAGCATGAAAGACGCCTGTCCCACTTACGCGACTTTTTCGGCGACTTCCAGCACCTGTCATAGGTCGTTGCAGGTCGGCAAAAATTTTCAATATGTTGAAAGTTCAGCGGCGACCAGAAAGGCGCTACGACTTTTTGGGCGACTGAGGAGACTACTCACGACCATACAGGCGACATACGGGTTGCAGCCTGTATGGTCATGAGTAGTGGCCTAAAGAGTCGCTCCTTGTTCTGGTCCGCGTTGGATTTTCAACATGTTGAAAATTTTCGTCAACCTGCAATGATCTATGATGTCGTGCAAGTGGGACAGGTCCATTAGTGAAGTAACAGGGCAATGTTACAGCTTTGCTTCACAAATAGTTTGCTCCGAATCCACTGGTTACACTCACAGCTTGCATGCCATGATGAAGGAAATATAAGATGGAGGTGAATATCTTGGGGCAGCCAAATTTGAGAACCAGTCCTTCTCAATTGATGGGAATCAAAATCTTTTGTGAGGTAAAAACAAAAAACATGTGTAGGAAGGAACTGCAGATGCTGGTTTACACCGAACACAGACACAAAATGCTGGAGCAACTCAGCGGGTCAGGCAGCATCTCTGGAGAAAAAGAATAGGTTACTTTAGCTATGAGACCTCTTCAGACAGCTGGAAAAAAAAGTAATGTTTTCACCACTCCTTGCATATTTCTGAGAGATGTTGAAAGGTGGAGTTCAATCTCACTGGGCACCACGATGGACAGAGTTCACACTATGATTTGGGAGATAGTTCCCATGCCTGTCATGCTGTTGATGGTCTTGGTGAGAGAAAGACGGTTGGGGATGTGTGGTCACTTTGTCATCCAGTGAACAGACGGCTGAGATGAGCAACAGGAGGAGCAGTTCCCCTGTTGTCCAAGGCCATGTCTCCAACTCACTATTTGGGGTGTATCATGATTTGCAGTTATTTGGGGACATGATCTGCTAGACTGCTGACCTAATGCAGGAAGATGAGACGAGGGTGGATAACTCTTCAACAACCAGCACACAGACAATGGGCCGAATGCCCTTTTAGTTTAGTTTATGATTGTCACGTGTACCAAGGTACAGTGAAAAGCTTTATTGTAGCATGCTATCCAGTCAGTGAAAAGGCTGATTGCAAGACATGATTACAATCAAGCCGTCCAGTGTACAGATACAGAATTAAGGGTATAATGTTCAGTGCAAAATAAAGTCCAAGTCAGTCCAATTAAAGCTAGTTTGAAGGTCTCCAATGAGGTAGATGGGAGGTCAGAACCGCCCTCCAGTTGGTGACAGGTTAGTTGTTTGATAACAGCTGGGAAGGAACTGTCGCTGAATCTGGAGGTATGCATTTTCAAACTTCTGTACCTCTTGCCTGATGGGAGAGGGGAGAAGAGGGAGTGGCCAACGTGAGACTGGTCCTTGATTATGCTGGTGGCCTTGCCAAGACAGAATAAAGTGTAGATTTTCCATTAGCATGATTAACAACTACAATTTCTAACATAAATATTTCTATGACATATCAAAATGATCTCTAGTCCATGAGATCTGAGTGTTCCATAACTAGATGACACTAATCTACAGAAAGAAAACTATTCACTTGCACAACCAAAGAGTTTTATCAGGAGGCTATCCATCAGATCTGGACCTATAACCCCTGGACAATTCCCTCCACTAAAGCTTGGTTATAGATGGCTGAACACTTTCCCCTATGGTAAACTAATCTCACTCTACAGGCTTCAATCTTCTGCTTGTAAAGTCAGTCAGCAGCAGAACAAGATTACAATCTGCTGATGCTACAAAATAAAAATCGTAACAAGATTGTCTTCTCCACAAAGAGGATTAAAACATTGCGCATCTTGTATCCCTAAGGTACCATACAATAAATGTTTAGCACAGCATTAGGCTATAACACTAAAATATTTCTCTCACAGCCTGGCAAAGTGGCCTTAGAACAAAATTGGATTTGGATTTTGTAAGGGAACTACTCAGATGCAGATTTACAATTTTCAGATTGCTGCTTTCATTATTGTATCCTGTTTTATGGTGTTTAGTTTAATTTTGAGATACAGCATGGAACCAGGCCCTTCCCCCTTACACCTGTTCTATCCTACACACTAGGGCCAAGTTAGAGAGGCCAATTAACCTACAAATCTGCAAGTCTTTGGAATGTGGGGGGAAACCGGAGCACCCTGAGAGAAATCATGTGGTCACAGGGCGAATGTACAAACTCCGTAAAGACAGCACCCATAGTTGGGATCAAACTCAGGTCTCTGGCGCTGTCAGGCAGCGGATCTACCGCTACGCCACTGTGCCGCCCCATGTAATGTCATGCCTTTCTCATTATCTTTTCCAACACAAAAATATCTTGGCCAAATGCCCATATCAATCATGTCCAATCCTCCAACCCTAGTTTCTTGTACGCCACATCCTTTTTGTGTACAGTCCGACCAGCTGGACTTGACCCAGAGTGCCAGAAGCCATTAGTAACAAATTATTCAGCATATTAGCTTAGCACGATCCCACCAACTCGGATGTAGTTGTTTAAACTGATTCCACCTACCACATGGTTTCACTATATCAAAGAAATTGCCTTAAGGGCCTGTCCCACTTGGGCATCATTTGCGTGTCATTTACGCAACATAATCTACGCATGCGTTGTGACGCGCATGTGATGCGCGCATGGCATGCATAACGCACGCATGGCGCGTGGTGGCGTAGGCAGTGACGTGCGACGCCCAAGGATTTTGGGATTCACGAAATCTTCGCAGATGACGCGCAAATCACGCCCAAGTGGGACTTTACTTTCACCTACATTTTGCTGTTAGAGAGTAACATACTTTAGTATATTTTTTAGTATAATTTTTGTGTTCATTTATATCTGAAGAAGGGTCTCGAACCAAAACGTCACACATCCATTTTCTCCAGAAATACTATCCATCCCACTGAGTTACTCCAATCACTTAATTATTTGTTTTGTGAACCAACATCTGCAGTTCCTTGTATCTACCTGTAACTTGTTCTACAATCGGATTCAACTTGGATTTGATTAACAGTCCCTTATCTTAAACATTATCTGTTTCTCCTTACACTGATGCAGCCTGATCAGCTTACTTTTTCTTAATTCTACTCATTTAAGACCAGCGTGTCGGGCATTTTCTACAACTTTGCCATTGACAACATATTGAACAGACTGGCCCAAAGTAGGTGCCTGATCTTGAAGCATCACTTATCCATGTTCTCCAAAGATGTTGCCTGGCCCACTGAGTTACTCTAGCACTTTGTGTCTTTTTTTGCAAACCGGCATCTGCAGTTCCTTGTTTCTACACATTTAATGTGCAGGTAAGTTCTGCCATTCTGCTATCATAGAAATTCCCATTGCCACCATCTCTCCTATTGAAAACTAACTGGGATCTTTCTCTTCCCCTGTTTTGACTGATGATCACAGACCCAAACCTTTGACTGTTTCTCTTTCCTCAGATGCTGCCTATTGGTGTTAATCAACACAAGGTAGACACAAAAAGCTGCAGTAACTTACAGGCACTGGAGAGAAGGAATGTGTGATGTTTCGGGTTGAGACCCTTCTTCAGAACCAACATCTCTGAGAATGATTTAACAACCTGTGATTTTAACATGAGTGGCTTCTTAGCTGGAGCATATTAAACATTGAATAATCCTAACCAGAAGAATCTATGTCCTAAAATGTTCTCTTTTATCTGTTTCTGACAAGATGGGTAATGTCACAAAATATGTTTAAAATATTATATTCAAAAGCACTTAAATCCTTCTAAGTATTTTCGCATATAATATCTCAGGACTTTGAGAAAGGAGCTATGAATTTATTTTCCATTTATAAATCTATTACAACTTAGAATATGACATTCCCTCAGGACAGATTTGAGTCCATGAATTATCAAAGATGACGAGTTGTCTCACTAAAGGCGTGAGAACAGATGCATTTAATTAATGGATTCCTGTCACGTTTTTCCAGCACTTGCATCAAGATTACACTTCTTCCACGCAAAGGTTCAATGAGTGCAAATGGAACTTCAGTTTCAATGAAATTCAGTGTGGACATTTTTAATTGTTGCTATATTTACCATTCTTCTGTAAAAGCTGTGGAGTTTCATCACAATTTTATTTTATGGACTTAAATTTTAGGACCCTTTTTTTATATACTCATAATGCTAAGTTTAGTTCCCAACAAGGGCGGCAGAGTGATGCAGGGGTAGAGCTGCTGCCTTACAGCGCCAGATACCCTGGTTCGATCCTGACTACGGGTGCCGTCTGGATGTATGTCCTCCCTGTGACCCGCATATTTTCTCTGGGAGCTCCTGTTTCCTCCCACACTTCAAAGACATACGGGTTTGTAGGTTAATTGGCTTCTGTGAATTGCCCCTAGGGTGCAGGAATGATAGAGTGTACAGATGATCGATGGTCGACGTGGACGTGGTGGGCTCGTTCCCATGCTGTATCTGTAACACTTAAAAACTAAAACTAAAACACTTTTGCATGCTATAGATAAAGGCTAAGCTTGCCACTGAAATTGGTCCTAAGATTTCCAAGAGTATTCTGATTCTGGACAGGAGGACAAAGTGTGGCGTTCATATGCGTAATCAGCATGTTACTGTTTTCATGCCCAGAAGAATGTGCTGGAGAGGCTGATTTCATGCCTTGGAGAGTTGGGGAGCAGAGATCTTTGCTGCCCTGAGCAGAGGTAGATTGGAAGTGCAATGCAACAATTAGCTTCCCTAAATGACATTCCTCCCTGTTTTGGGGGCAGGGAACACTGTGGGGAATAACACAATCATTTGAGCAGAAACATCCCTATTCAAATAATCAATCTATGTTAATTATCTCATAACACCCTTACAAAAACCAGGCACAATGGAATGTACAGGAAATATACCACTGGGACATTACTTTAACATATATTTTGTTATTCCCTGAAGATAGACACCAAATGCTGGAGTAACACAGCGGGTCAGGCAGCACCTCTGTAGAAAAGGATAGATGAAGTTTGGGGTCGAAACCCTTCTTCAGTCATTCCCTGTCTAATTGTGATTAATCAAACCTATTCTAGGTCCCTGCTATATCTTATAAATTAATCCATTTGGATAGTCTTTGTCAACTAAGATTACAGCCTTGGGTTACTTTGCATTTTATATTCATGCACTCACTGTGCCCTATATCTTCCATATGTATATAAATGTTTTTAAAATGCCAGAATCGCAGTGATCAAGTGGTATATTGGCTCATATCCTGGAGAGATATTGCATTTGGAGTTTAAATGATGCACAGGATGATATTAGCTGTTGACTCATTCAACTGCAGCCTCCACTGCAAGAACAGAGAAAGTGTTTTTACTGAACGCTCATTTGGGAACTCCAATGCTTTTTGACGCAGACACTAGTTGCACAAGAGAGCATTGTTCATACGAACGCGGTTATATATTATATCTAATTGCATGTAAACATCTTTAATAAACATCCCTGGGGACATTACTGAGAAATTCATGTTGATCAGTGGAAGAGGTGAGAAGGGGAATAATGAAGACAGCATTTCCAATGTTTTTGAAGAAAGGCACTAAAGGGTGGAAAAGGTTACTGAGGATTTTACACAATGAGCTGAGATGGCTGAAAGGTTAACAGCCACTCAGAAAAGCAGTAGCGATGAATCAGAGAAACAAATGGATTGGACTACAGGAAGATGATTTCTAATCACTCTCTAAGTTCGAGCTTCCAAAGACATGCAGGATTGTATTAATTGGCCTATGTAATTGCTCCTAGTGTTTAGTGAGTGGGTGGAAAAGTGGAATTACATACATCTAGTGTACAGTGGGCTGAAGGGCTCTTTAGACTTTAGAGATACAGCATGGAAACAGGCCCCTCAGCCCACCGACTCCACGCCAATGTACCCTGGCACTATTCTACACACTAGGTACAACTTACAATTTATAGAAGCCATTTAACCTACAAACCTGTGTAGGAAGGAACTGCAGCTGCTGGTTTAAACTGAAGATAGACCCACAAAAGGCTGGAGTAACTCAGCAGGGCAGGCAGCATCTCTGGAAAGAAGGAATGGGTTACGTTTCCGGTCGAGAAGAAGGGTCTGAAAAGGGGTCTCGGCACGAAATGTCACCCATTCCTTCTCTCCAGAGATGCTGCTTGTCCCACTGAGTTAATCCAGCTTTTTGTGTCTATCTTCAACCTATGAACCTGCATGTCTTTAGAGTATTGGAGGAAACCAGAGAAAACTCATGTGGTCACAGGGAAAACGTACAAATTCCGTACAGACTGCTCCCATAGTCAGGATCGAACCAGGGTCTCTGGCGCTGTATGGCAGCAACCCTACCGCTGCTCCACTGTGCCATTTCCCTCCACGGATGTTGCCTGACCACTGAGTTCCTCCAGCAGAGGCCGCATGCGGTTGCAGGCAGTAGATAGGAGTTTTGGTGAAATTTTGTGTAACTTTGTTGCCGCCAAAACGTGGTAACACTTGTGTACTGTCTAAGTGAGGTCTGCTACATGGCTGGGGTCTTTTACCGGGCTAAATGCAAAACAAAGCATTTCACTGTTCTTGGGTACATGTGAAAATAAAGTATAATTGAATCATTGAATAGAACAATGGTTGAAGCCCATCTCTGACCAAGCTTGCAGTGAACGGTGTTAATATCCTATCTATAGCTTGGTGTCAAAGTTCGTTTGGTTAGTCCCTGCAAATAACTTGTAACTGTATCCACTGTAAGGGAGCCATATAAATAAATGTTGGTGGGCTTTACATTTCCACTCAATGAATCAGCTCCTTCACAATCAAGAGGTAGGTGTTCCAATGAATGGGAATGTAATGAAATAACTTCAGATGCTAGTTTAAATCGAAGAATGACACAAAATGCTGGAGTAACAGCCAGCATCTCGACCCTTCTTCAGGCCAGTTTGAAGTCTGAAGAAGGGTCTCGACCCAAAACATCACCCATTCCTTCTCTCCAGAGATGCTGCCTGTCCCGCTGAGTTACTTCAGCATTTTGTGTCTATCTTCAAATGGAAATGTGACATTTTGATGATTATAAGATGTTGACCCTGAACTTTTTGACTTTAGAGATTTTTTTCCTGTACTATTATAAATTCAAGCTATTTCAAATCGCTAATTATAGGTTATGAAATAAGTAGAAGTGAACAAAATCTTGATATTTATATTTGTAGAATACATGGGAATAAATTTAACCAATAAAAAAACATTGACATTTTTTGTTGAATGCTTCTATACTGAATCATTTGAATGAAACCAAAATTCACAAATGTTTGTCAGTGTCTAATTGTGTTGATTTTCCCTGAGTAAATGAGCTGCAAATTGTTTTGAGCTGTGTACATAAATGTAGTCTGAACCACTGATTAATAGCAATTAATAGAGTTATTAAAAATAATATCCATGTATGTAATTTAATGGAAAACCCAAAAGAGGCATTGAAATTGAGAACACAATTTTATATACCGATTCGGAGTCTGGAATTATGAAGAAATATTAGTACTAAATATCTACGATTTAGGAACTGAATATATACCCTTCCTATTCGTTTAGGCCTTCGAATACATTTTTATTATTTAAACTCGATCTTGGAGCAATCAATCAAGCTGCAGTTTTAAAACTGGATTAAAATTAGAAAAATTGCTCAAGCTGCATGCCACAAAATTATGATTAATGGCTTCACGCTGTTTTGACAAGTTGGGAAATATGGTGTATGGTTAAAGTCCTTTAAAGAGTCCAATATAATAGGTGCACTTATTTTATAGCCCAGGCCTCCTGAAAACTCCAGGGAAATATCCAATTAAAACATTTCTTAAGAATCTAAGCAAAGACTTATTTATTATTTTCCTTTACAGCAGGGTTCATTACTCATTTAAAAGCAGAACACAATTATTTATTTATGCACCTTGATGAAAAATAACAGGAATCATGGTCATGTACCCCAGCTTTAAAGACAGAGCTTGGACACTGCTGATAATCTTATCATTTTCACAAGCTCATGGTATTCTATCACATCATGATGCCAAATGTCCCTCTCACAACTTGAAAGCCAAAAGTGAAAAATTATTTTTAATGTTTTCATCTGACAGCAAGTATATCCAGTTTGGGGAACAGACATACAAGTTCTGAAAGGCTCAATCACTCAGCTTTTGTTTTTTTAACCTTCAGCTTTTGCAGTTTGTAAAGCTGGGTTAATTCCACTCTTGAACCTTACAGCAGGAAGCAATCTACTTACCAGCCTGCGGATCTCTCTCTCACATTCTTTCTTTATTCTGGCTATCTCGTCCTGATGGGACTGATACGCGCTTCTGAGCTCGGCGGCCTTCTTCTTATCAGCCTGGATGGTGTTGTTTAACGTTTCTTCCACCAGCTTCTTGGCGGACTTCAACTCGACTATCTCCTGCTGCAGCTTGGTGCGCTCGCTGTCAAAGGCTTTCCGAGCCTCCTCCCTAACTTCATTGAGCAGGGCGGTTTTGACCTTATCAGCTGCCCCGTCCCTGAGAACGTTGACCGTGGACTGTAGACGTTGGATTTCGCTGTCCTTAATTTTCATTGCCCGGGCAAGCTCCTGCTCGTGCTGCTTCAACAGAACCTCTCGCACCGTTTGCAGCTCCTTCATTTTCTCTTCGTGCAGCTTGGACTTGAGGTCGGTAGTGAGCACCGTGTGCTTATGCTGCTCCAGCTCTCGCACTTGTTTCACTTCTTGCACCTTTTCTCTTTCCAGCTTGTTCACCTGGACAGCAAAAGAAACAACAAATTTAGGCAAAAAGGCACCCAGCACTATCAGAGACCCACCCCACCCTGGCCATCCTATTTCACTCCTGCAATGGAGAAGAAGGTGTAGGAGCCTGAAAACTAACATCCAGGTTCAGGAGCAGCATCTTCCCAACGACCATCAGGCTATTGGACACAACATCCTCCAAATAAGCTCTGAACTACATACACTTGGGGTCATTGTTTTCGTCTTTTCACTGTTATTGCGTGGTTTTTATAAAATCTTTTTTGTTGTTCATTATGATGTTTACTATGTTTGCAAAACCAGTTCTGCTGCTGCAAGTACGAATGACACTGTTCCGTTTCGGGACATATAACAGTATTACATTCTTGACTTGACTCTTGAAATAAAATCTGTATCAAATACCACCTTCCCATTGACTGAAAAGCAAAAAATCTGCAGATGTTGGAAAATTGAAATCAGAACAAAAATTGCTACAATTTACTCAACAGGTCAGGTAGCATCTCTAGAGCAAAATAACAGCGTTAATGTTGAAATATCAACCCTGCTTATTTTCACTCCACAAATGCTGACTAACCTACTGAATGTTTCCAGCATTTTCTGCCTTCTCAGAGGTGATGCACTTTCTCCAAGTGTATAATTGGGTGGATTAGCTGAAGCCAATGGCTGAAACATCTTCATTATTCTTGAGCAAGAAGCCAAGACTGGGAAAAACTTGGGTAGACAACATCAACAGTGACTTATCACAGCGAGGTGTATAAATGGTGGTGCAGCTGAGAGAGCTGCTGCCTCACAGTACCAGAGACCCAGGTTCGATCCCGACCTCAGGAGCTGTCTCTGTGGAGCTTGCATGTTCTCCCTGTGACCACACTAGTTTTTTCTGGGTGCTCCAGTTTCTTCCAAATTCCTTACATTGAGTTGGGTTGGTGTTTGGCTTCTGTGAATTACCACTTGTGTGTAGGGAATGGATGGGAAAGTGGGATAACATCGGACTAGTGTGAAGGGTTGATCGATGGTCAGCGTTGACAGGGTAGGCTGAATGGCCCATTTCCATGCTCTATTGCTAAACTAAACTAAAGATGCAAGCATCCGGCTTAAACCATTCATTATGTCCCATTGCCACTCTAGCGCAGTGGGGCAAGAATTTAGTAGCAGTGGATGAGCTGGTACTCAAAATATTTAAACATCCTAAGAATGCATTCTTAAGTGACTGAAGTTAGAAATACATCCTAAGTGACTGAATGAGATGGCATATGGCACCACCAAAGTTGCAGGCTTGACAAATCTTACTGTAAACGCACATGAATTAAATGTATTATGGATTTTAAAAGTTCTGAAGGATGAGGGGGAATCTCATTGAAACCTATTGAATCATGAAGGGTTTAGATAGAGTGGATGTGGAAGGGATGTTTCAGTCATGGGAGATTCTATGACCAGAGGATGCAGCCTCGGGATAAAAGGGATATACCTTTAGAATGGAGATGTGGATGAATTTCTTTATTCAGAAGATGGTGAATCTGTGAAATTCATTGCCACAGATGGTGGTGGAGGCCAGGTCTTTGGGTATTTTTTAAAGCAGCGATTGATGGTTTCTTTAGTTAGAAAGGGTCTTGTTTAGTAAGAATGTCAAAGGTTACAAAGAGAAGGCAGGAGAATGGAGAGGGAAAAATAGATCAGCCATGATCGAATATTCGAGCAGATTCAATGGGCTGAATGGCCTAATTCTGCACCTATGCCTTATGATCTTATGATTTTATATCTTCACCGATCATCTCAATAAACAGCATGTCTTCAAGTTCTAATTTAAGCGCTGGTCCAGAGGAGCTCCAATTGGATTAACAGCCATTGTCTTCAGCCAAAATGCATAATTATACTGTGAGCAAGAAAGCATGAAGTACAGGTGATGCGCATCAGGTCAAGCAGCATCTATGGAGTGAAAACATTTCAATGTTAACTTAATGAATACGACTATTATCAGCCCTGTAGGCAGATGAGAAGAAAAAATTGAGGGCACGCCATAACTGGAGAGGCAAGAGGACCATGGAAACTAGAAAAAAAAGAAAATGCAACTGAAGGGATCCCCAAAAAAAGAGATAGTTGGTGGACTTCAATGATCCCATATGTCCAGCAACAAGCCAAACCTAAAAGAGCAAGAAACATCAATCAGCAGTAGAATTTTGCTGGATATCTTTGTCCCAAAGTCCCTTTGCACACTTCCTATCGCAGAGGAAAGATTCAGTAATAATATGCGATTTAAATGATGGGATGCATAACTTAAAATAATCTCCAAGCTTTCTTCTGTATGAAATATCATAGACTTCCTTACAGTTACAAATTTCCACTTGAGAATTATGAAAGAATTCATGGAATGAAAAATATTTTAACACCAGGATCCAAAACATTAATCCTGTTGATAAATTTCAACAGCATTGATGAGCATTCAATGATCTAAAGTTAAAACACATACAGTTGAATGGCAATTTAAATGACTTTCAAATGGTTCCAGTAAGTAAATACTATTGGTGATTCTTCGCAGGTTCAGCAGAAAATGTGATGGGAAAACAGTTATCATTGACAGAACTGTTGAAAGCCGATGAACTAAAACATGAACATTATTGTGCTTGGTCTGCTGAGTGTTTTTTCTCTGCATTTTCTGTTTTATTTTATTTCAGACTTCGAGTAACTGCAATGTTTTGCTTTGAGACTATGTCCTTGACCACCCACCCCACCCCAGTTCTGTAGGAGGTGCTACCTTAAAAAGGTGGCCAGCATCAAAGACCCACACCACACTCTCATTTCACTCCCACCATCGGGAAAAAAGGATCGGACTCAGAAATCCATTACCACCAGGTTCAAGAACAGCTTCTTGCCGACAACCATCAGACTCTTGAACGCTACACAACGCGAACTAAACTATGAACTATGGACTGTCTTTTGTTATAATAAGGACTTTGGCTTGTTTTGCACAAATATTGCGATTATTAATCTATTGAATTTTTGTTTATTATATGTTATCTATGATTATTATGTTTACAGGCCTGTTATGCTGCCACAAGTAAGAATTACATGATTCTGTGTTGGATTTATTTGACAATTAAGCAGTCTTGCACAGATTATTTTACCCAGGATGGTGGAATCAAGAACAAGGAGACATTGATCGAAGGTGAGAGGAGAAAGATCTAATAGGGATCCACGGGTCAACTTTTTCATATTGCGGAAAGCAGGTATTTAGAACAAGCCTCCTCAGGTAGGTATAATAACAATATTTAAACGGCATTTCTGCAGATACAAAAATGTATAGGAAAGGTTTAGAGCGATATGGACAAAATACAGGCAGATGAAACTGATTGGATTGTGCATCTTGATTGGCGTGGATGAGTTGGGTAAAGGGCTTGTTTCTGTCTGTATCACTCTAGTTCTAATGCCCATTCATCAAATGTCTTATTTTAAGTTGAATTTACAGTGCGCCCAACCCAAATGATCCAATGTTGTAGAGTGGCCACAACACAACTGGATGAAGGAGCCTTCTTGAAAATGCCTAATAAATTTAGCACATTTGGTGCCTCCTCAGTTGCAGTGGACATTACTAACCCATCTTGCATTAATAGAGAGATAGCGATAGGCTTTCTATAACCGATACCAAATTTAGGTATGAAATTAAAATTAGGTGTCAAATGAATGAAATTAGCAGGAAAACCACGCAAGGCAGGATGCAGGGAAGTCTTGTTACGCCTTAACACAGCGTTTCAACAGACTGAACCAAGAAATGCACTAAATCACCAGTGAAAGACCGGAACAATGAATATAGTGAGTTTTATGTTAGCAAATCCTGATTTTTTTTATTTACTGTGATTTGCTTTTATCCCCTTTTCCCAATTTTGAGCTAGTCAGATGTCATCAGTCTTCACCAGTCTGAAGGTTCAAATTGGTGATAATTAGGAAAGCAAACACGATACATCTACCAAATGAAATTGGTTGTTATGACTACTGGCAGGTTTGTTGGATGAGGTTAACAGGAAAGTTTAAACACATTTTCTGATGTAACTAGACACAGAATATCCCTGCCCCACCACAACCTAAAAAAGAGTCAAAATGTTCCGATTGCAACAAACCAAGTTATGTAGTAAAAGAGAAAACATGAATTGTCATTAAAAATCTTCCACTGGTTTCAGTACTGAAAGCCCCAAGTCACAGACTCACAACAGGGGTGATTGGTCTATCAGTCTGGATTACACGCAATTCAGGAGCTCTGGACCACTTACTTTAATTCCAAATGGAATAATAAGAAAGCCAGCAGCTATTTTTGATTCATGTGGACTTGACTCAAGGGAAGTTGGCCGAAATCTAATTCCAATTAGCAAGCAGATGCCTTAAGCCAGTGCACGTCATTAATACGGAGTCCAAGATTTCAAAGTAAGCTGATTAAAAATAGGCCAAAGAGCATTGTGTAGACATTTTCCACTGAATCTCCAGTCAACGTTATATTTTCCGTGCCTAATCATAGCTTCATCCAAATGAAAATTGATTAACTACACCGGAATTGTGCATTATTTAAAAGGATGTGGTCTAATGGATTCAGAAATGACCCTGTTCTGTGTATTGTATGCATTCTATATATTGGAACAAAGGTTGAGAGAATTCCATCGAGATGAGCGGCATCTTGTACAGATGTGCAATTGACTGTGTTAGTTAAGAGTATATAAAACATAGAATACAGCACAAGAACAGGTTCTTTGGCCCACAATTTCAGTGCCGAACAGGATGCCAAAACCATCACTCATCTACCTGCACGTGACCCATGAACCCTCCATCTCCTGCATATCCGAATGCTTATCCAAAAGTCTTTTAAAATGCTGCTAATGTATCTGCTTCAACCACCACCCCAGGCAGCACGTTCCAGGCATCCGCCACCCTCTGTGCAAAATCCGCATATCTTTAAACTTTGCCCCTCTCACCATAAACCTATCTCCTCTAGTATATGATTTTTTCATCCACAGAGAAAGATTCCGATTGTCTACTCTATCTACGCCTCTCATAATTTTAGATGCTTCAATCAGGTCTCCCCATAACCTTGGGTATTGCAGAGAAAACAATCTAAGTCTGTTCAACATCTCTCTGTAGCTAATAGCCCCTAATCCAGGCATCATTCTTAAAATTTACCATTTCACTATATTTGACACATTGAGGCCATAACACACTTCCCAACAGATGGTGTCTGGAATTGGGTGCAATTAACCAATTGTGTTTGACATAGATTTGACAATCCATGTGAGTAATGTCACAGTTCAACAGTAAACAGTGCGTAAGCCATGATGTCTGGGCATGAGGCTTGCAGCAGCATCACTTGTGCAAGACCACACTGGAGTACACAAATGTTAAATTTGAGTCCTGGTGATGGAGACTGTGTGGTATGTTTAAGAAGGAACTGCAGATGCTGGAAAATCGAAGGTAGACAAAAATGCTGGAAAAACTCAGAGGGCGAGGCACCATCTATGGAGCGAAGGAAATAGGTAACGTTTCCGGTCGAGACTCTATTTCAGACTGATGTGAGGGTTGGGGGGGGAGGGCAGATAGGTGCTCAATGGGAGTGTGGGCCATTAGGCGAGCCTGTGGTAGAATTTTAGGGTGATAAGCTTTGAGGAAATATTCAATGATTTTAGTGGACATGAACCTGTTGTGACAGATATTCGTGTCTGAGAGATCTGATGAATGGCAATGGCACTTACCATAGAAACAAGGAACTGCAGATGCTGGTTTACAGAAAAGGACACAAAGTGCTGGAGCAACTCAGCTGGTCAGGCAGCATCTCTGGAGAACATGAATAGGTGACATTTCAGGGTAGGACTAATTGATTTGTCAATCTCTCTGAATCAGTCAGTCTGAAACAGTAGTCACCTATCCATGTTCCCTGGAGATGCTGCCTGACCCGCTGAGTTACTACAGCACTTTGTGTCATCTTGCATGTACTGCACCGTTTCCCACCAATTCCCCAATGATGGTGGGCAAGCAGCGAGTGCAACAATTTGATATTTACAGAATTTGGTTGTTGCAGCAAAGATAATAATCTTGGTAAAGATTTCTTAACCCAAATGGAGAGAATTCTGTGTGTCCTGGCTAATGGTGTTTGGCATGGTTACAGTGGATGTACATTAGCTGCTTGTGCACGGTTTAGGCAGAGCAAGAATGAGCATGAACCATAAATCGGAACAGAGAATGGGGTCAGGTCTCCATGCCTTGTGAGCAAAATGTACAATGCATGAAATCGTTCTGTCCATGGTATGTGCTCGTTCTCAGAAGAACTATCCCTATTTTCCCACTCTCCCACACCTTTTCTTTGTTAACATTGCTTTGCAAATAAGAAAGAATTCAGTTTAGCCATCCAACTGTTGAGTCCCCTATCATGAATCACACAGTGTACTTCAAATAATAACCAACTTCACAGTTGCTTTAGAGACAGCATTGGCCAATGACAATTGATTGGCACACCAACATGAGACAACACATTCAATTGTGCCTTCAGGCTGAGATGACTAGTCCCAAACCGACAAGAACCAGGTACATACCTGACCTTGGATAGCTTTCAGCAATTCCATTTAAAGCTGCAGATATTGGAAATAATTTTGCTGTTATAGAGCTGAAAGATCACACAAACAACAGCTGGGCACGTCAGTTCCAGCAAATCAAAGCTCCCAAAGAAACAGAGTGATTGCTGATCGGCATGGACTCAGTGGGCAGAAGGGCCTGTTTCCACACTGTAGTGGAAAGTGTATAGTCTAAAAGATGCAGTCAGTTTAAATCAGTCTCTGAATGAGAGTCTGCATGTAGAGGAGCCCAAGATGCCTGGAATGGCAGAGGGGCGTTTGAGGAAGGCAGACGGGGGGGGGGGGGAGATGGGAAGATGTGGCGAGTGGTGGGGTCACGTTGGAGGTGGCGAAACTGGCGGATGACAATGTGTTGTATGTGCCGGCTGGTGGGGTGAAAGGTGAGGACCAGGGGGACTCTACCCTTGTTGCGAGTGGGGGGATGGGGAGAGAGGGCCGTGTTACGGGGTACGGAGGAGACCCTGGTGCGAGCCTCAACTATAGTGGGGGAGGGGAATCCCCGTTTTCTGAAGAATGAGGACATTTGTGATGCCCTGGTGTGGAACACCTCATCCTGGGAGCAGATGTGGCGTAGACGGAGGAATTGGGAATAGGGGATGGAGTCCTTACAGGAAGCAGGGTGGGAGGAAGAGTAGTCCAGGTAGCCGTGGGAGTCAGTGGGTTTATAGTGGATGTCGGTCAGGAGTCTATCCCCTACGATGGAGGTGGTGAGGTCAAGGAATGGTAGGGAAGTGTCGGAAATGGTCCAGGTGTATCGGATGGAAGTTGGTGGTGAAACGGATGAAGTCAGTCAGTTGTGTGTGGGAGCAGGAGGTGACACCAAAGCAGTCGTCGATGTAACGGAGGTAGAGGTCGGGGATGGGGCCTTGGTACGCCTTGAACAAGGATTGTTCGACGTATCCGACAAAGAGGCAAGCGTAGCCGGGGCCCATGCGTGTGCTCATAGCTACGCCTTGTATTTGGAGGAAATGGGAGGAGTCGAAAGAGAAGTTATTGAGGGAATGGAATGGCTTTGTGCCTGGAATGGCTTTGTGTTATCCCTAACTGTGTCTGTACTTTGACACAATGGTCACAGGCAAGTCAGTACTCCAGTCACGTAGGCTCCAGCTCACAATACTGCCAACTCCACCACCCAATAAAATGTTCGGTCAAACTAAAATAATAAAAGGTATGATGCATAAGAAAATGAAGCCTGGAGTATAATATAATGACGAAATCTGATTTATCTTAAAAATCCAAAATATGGTACAAATTAAATCTACTTCTTTGATACTGCCTCCACCAACCAATACCACACCCCCTCCAACACACACACACATATTTTCTTTCTCCCCTCATCTCCACCCAACCCAACTCATGCCCTACTTGCAACACCCAGTTCCTGTTCAGCCAGCTACAGTTTCACAAGTAGTAGGAGTTCCCCATCACTTTGTTTTTTTTCCAAACTCTATCCCAATGAATGAAATTTACAATTTCCACGGGTGGCAAAGAGTGAGCACCGGCCGACTAGCCACCATTTTGTACCTCACCTCCACCCTAATGGGAGCAGATAGACAGAGAACCATAGTGAGCTGCACTGTGCGCACCTCATCAGTTGCAGGTTTCAGCACCATTTTGCTACATATGAAAGAATGATGACAATATTCAAAATGGATACAGGCCATTCAGCCCATTATGCTTGTGCTGCCTCTTTGAAAAGGTTATCCAATCCATTCATACCCTTGAGCTTAATTTTGGTTAGGACCAAACAGCTTTACAGGAAACAGTTCACAATGTTATTCTGTTGATTTTTCATTAGATACCTACAGCGTTTCTCTTATCACAGATATGTGGCAAGAGAAGTAGGACCTGATGAACATTTCCTGCATCTCTGAGTTTCATTCCATAGGGGTCAAATTCCCACACCCCTGAAAACAGAGACAAGGATCAGCAAAAACAATGAACATGCTTCCTTTATATGCAATGAAAGTAGAAGGTCAACTTCTTCCTGCCTGCACGTTATAGAGCCATTCCTCAATTCATAAAACAATTATTTCATTAAGAATATGAAAATCAATAATAAAAGCACTGGGCAAAATGGATTCTAGGCAATTTAGACCAGTTTCCAAGGCCCAAATGATACAGTATTTTCTTTGCACGAAAAGTAGATCCATACATCAAAAGGATGCCCTGTAGTAAACATTATAAATCAAACATCCATTAATCAAAGAATACCTGTAATTACTTTAAATACAGCCAATGCTCACCACAAATGCTGCACCAGAGCAGTTATAGAATCGTAGAGTCAGACAGCTCAGTTCAGTTCATTGTTACGTGTACCATGGCAACATAGAAACATCGAATATAGGTGCAGGAGCGGGCCATTCGGCCCTTCGAGCTAGCACCGCCATTCAATATGATCATGGCCGATCGTGCAAAATCAGTACCCAGTTCCTGTTTTTTCCCCATATCCCTTGATTCCATTAGCCCTAAGAGTTAAATCTAACTCTCTCTTGAAAACATCCAGTGAATTGGCCTCCACCGCCTTCCGAGGTACAGTGGAAAGCATTTGTTGCGTGCTAACCAGTCAGCAGAAACACAATACATGATTACAATCATTCCATTTACAGTGTATAGATACATGATAGGGAAAAGACGTTTAGTGCAATGTTTTGCGCAGAACCAGGCCCGTCAGCCCAACACGTCCATACCCAACTGACCTAATTGCTCCAAACCTTTCCTACCCATGTACCTGTTCAAGTTTCTTTTAAATGTCATAATTGCACCTGTATCACTTCCTCCGTAAGAAAAAGGTGCCCCTCAGGTTCCTTGTAAATCTTTTCCCTCTCATCTTAAATCTTTGCCCTCTTGGTTTTAGAGTCACTTAAAGGCTGTGGCTATTCAGATAGTCCTAGGCCCAACCTTATGATGGCCTCCATGCCGCAAAGGTAGCCTACACTAAAAGCTAGTCAGCCAATAATAAAGTTAAGCCGGGCTGTATATCTTGAAATAAAAATTAAGATCACTAAAGGAACCAGTAAATAGGTTAGTAGCAAATATCCAGCACAAGCTCACATACTCCCACAGCTATCACAACTATACTTCCAGAGTAGACCTAATTTTGCTCCTATGAACTTCCTCCCACCCTGCCTCTTGTATGGACACCATTTTTGTAGTTCCTCCATCTCCATTGTGCCTGCTCCATTGACAGGATTTTTTTTCCCCACAGGTGTTTCTGAAATGTTTCTGAAATGTCTTCTTCCTGAACGATGGTTTCCCCTCAGCTATTGTTGACAGCTCCATGTTTTTATGTCCCTTTGCTTGCATTACTCAATGGCTCTCATTTCACAACCATTTCATTTAGTTGTTCAAAATGTGCCAGGAGATTGCAGACAGCTGCAGGTCAAATAAGGTTGTTGTAGTAGGGGTTTTAACCTTCCCAATATAGACTGGGAAAATCATAGTGTGAAGAGTTTAAATGGGGTGCAATTCCACAAAAGTGTTCAGGAGAGTTTTTCTTAAACAGTATGTGGAGGACAATGCAGGATCTAGCTTTGGGAAATTGGGAAGGGCAAGTTAATAGAAACATAGAAACATAGAAAATAGGTGCAGGAGTAGGCCATTCGGCCCTTCGAGCCTGCACCGCCATTCAATGTGATCATGGCTGATCATCCAACTCAGTATCCCGTACCTGCCTTCTCTCCATACCCCCTGATCCCTTTAGCCACAAGTGCCACATCTAACGCCCTCTTAAATATAGCCAATGAACTGGCCTCAACTACCTTCTGTGGCAGAGAATTCCAGAGACTCACCACTCTCTGTGTAAAGAATGTTTTCCTCATTTCGGTCCTAAAGGAATTCCCCCTTATCCTTAGACTGTGACCCCTTGTTCTGGACTCCCCCAACATCGGGAACAATCTTCCAGCATCTAGCTTGTCCAACCCCTTAAGAATTTTGTAGGTTTCTATAAGATCCCCCCTCAATCTTCTAAATTCCATCGAGTACAAACCGAGTCTATCCAATCTTTCCTCATATGAAAGTCCTGACATCCCAGGAATCAGTCTGGTGAATCTTCTCTGTACCCCCTCTATGGCAAGGATGTCTTTCCTCAGATTTGGGAGTGTGTGTGGAGCCTTTTGGGACCGGTGACCACAGTTTGATTAAGTTTAAGATAGTTATAGATAGGGATGGAGAGGGTCTATGTGTTAAAATGCTCAACTGGGGTAAGGCCAACTTTGAGGGTATGAGAGAAGGTCTCGTGCAAGTTGATTGGAGCAGGGTATTTGAGGGTAAATGAACATCGGCCAAGTGGGATGTTTTTAAAAGTGTGCTGACGAAAGCTCAGGTTGGAGTGAAGGGCAAAGCAGGCAAACGTGAGGAAACTTGGCTGATGAGGGAAATTGAGGCATGAAGAGCAATCCCAAAAGATTTTTCTAAATATATAAGGGGGGAAAGGGTAACTAGGGAGAGTGAGACCTCTCAGGATTCAAAGCGGTCACCTCTGTGTGGAGCCACAGGAGTTGAGCAAGGTCCTAAATGACTATTTCTCCTCCGTATTTACCGAGGAGAAAGACAGTAGGACGGAGGAATTGGGGCCGTCAATGGACATGTCTTGAGAGCAGTCAGTGTTACCATCAAAGAAGCACTGAAGGTACTGCCGTGTTTGAAGGTAGACAAATCTCCAGGGCCTGATCATATATATCCAAGGACATTGCGGGAAACTAGAAAGGAAATTGTGGGAGCCCTGCATGAAATTTACGATTCATCCTTAAATACACGAGAGGTGCTGGAAGACTGGAGGGTGGCAAATGTTGTGCCTCTTTTCAAGAAGGGCTGCAGGGAAAATGCTTGGAACTGTAGGCCGATGAGCTTAATATCTGTAGTTGGAAAGTTACTAGAGAGTATTCTGAGGGATAGGATATACAGGCATTCGGATGGGCAAGGGCTGATTAGGGACAGTCAGCATGGTTTTGTACGTGGGAGCTCGTGTCTCACAAAACTGATTGATTTTTTGAAGACGAGACCAAGAAGATCCAAGGTTAGATCCAAGGAGAGATAGCTGAATGGATAACAAATTGACTCCATGGAAGGAAGCAGAGGGTGTTGGTGGAAGGTTGCTTCTCCGACTGGAGGCATGTGACTAGTGGTGTGCCACCGGGTACGGTGCTGTGCCCGTTACTGTTTGTCATCTACATCAATGACTTGGATGAGAACATATAGGGCAAGATTAGCAAGTTTTCGGATGATACAAAAGTGAGTGGTTTTACAGATAGTGAAAGATTGCAGCAGGATCTGGTTCGATTGGCCAGATGGGCAGAGGAATGGTTGATGGAATTTAATACAGAGAAGTGTGAGGTGTTGCATTTTGCACGTTGAACAAGGGCAGGACCTACACAGTAAATGGTAGGCCTCTGGGTAGTGTTGTAGAGCAGAGGGATATAGGAGTACAGATGCATGGTTCTTTGAAGGTCGGGTCGCAGGTAGATCGGGTGGTCAAAATGACTTTTGGCAGTTTGGCCTTCATCAGTCAGAGTATTGAGTATAGAAGTTGGGAAGTCATGTTGCAGTTGTATAAGATGTTGGTGAGACTGCATTTAGAATATTGTGTACAGATCTGGGCACCGTGTTATAGGAAAAATATCGTCAAGCTTGAAAGGGTTCAGAAAAGATGTTGCCAGGACTAGAAGGTGTGAACTATAAGGAAAGGTTGAGTAGGCTGGGTAGCTATTTAATGGAGCGCAGGAAGATGAGGGGTGATCTTATAGAGGTGTATAAGATCATGAGAGGAATAGATCAGGTAGATGCACAGAGTATCTTGCCTTGAGTAGGGGAATCGAGGATCAGAGGACATAGGTTCAAGGTGAAGGGGAAGGTTTAATAGGAATCTGAGGTGTAACCTTTTCATGCAAAGGGTGTGGGTGTATGGAACAAACTGCCAGAGGCTGGGACTATCCCACTGTTTAAGAAACAGTTGGACAGGTACATGGATAGGACAGGTTTGGAGGCATATGGACCAAGCGCAGGCAAGTGGAACTAGTGTAGCTGGGACATTGTTGGCCGGTGTGGGCAAGTTGGATTGAAGGGCCTGTTTCCACACTGTATCACTCTATGATTCTACGTACTCTCAGTCTAACTACCCTGGTTGCGGTCACAACCAGTTAAGTTCTTCAACACCTTCAGCCCACAACAACTCTGGCCTTACCCTATCAGGCAGTAGACACAAAATGCTGAAGTAACTCAGCGGGACAGGCAGCATCCCTGGGGAGAAGGAATGGGTGACGTTTCAGGTCAAGACCCTTTTTCAGACATTTTGTGTCTACCTTTGATTTAAACCAGCATCTGCAGTTCATTCCTGCACATGTTAACCCTATGAAGCATCCCCTTTGTCCTATTCATCCCTCCCTGACCTTTTCTGCAACTGTCTTATGAGCCCATAATCTGGGCTGTTCCAAAGACGGTGATGGTGGAGTTTGGCAATGTGAGGGCAACGTTGATGCTTCAGCTGGCAGATGTCAGGAATGCAATATGTAGAATCCCTTACTTGGCCCAAATGGTGCCCTCCAATCCTCATGTCAAAGTTTCAACACATGGGATTCTGCTGAGGTAGTCAGAACCACAACAAATGGCTGTTGTAGACACAAGGAACTGTAAATGCTAGTTTACAAACTAAAAAGAATGATTGTTGTGCAGTAGATGTTTTTCAATTGTCATTGTGGTGCAGTGTGTATTTTATCCAGTAGTTTTCCAGTTGCAACTTCCTATCCAATGTGAAAGGGAACGTGTAGGAATGTGTAGGAAGGAACTGCAGATGTTGGTTTACACCAAGATAAACACAAAATGCTGGATGAACTCAGCGGGTCAGGCAGCATCTCCGGAAAAAGGGAATAGGTGATGTTTCGGGTCGAGGCCCAGGAGGCATTGGTGAGGGAGGAGGGACGTCCGAGCGGTGAGTGTAAAAACCCAGCGCGGGGCTTTGTTTTTTCAGAGGCCCAGGTGCCGTTGGTGAGGGAGGAGGCAAAATCTGTAACGTTCTAAATCTTTAATGTTCCATTCAATTAACTGGGCTTCAGGAAGCCACTGATTGGTGGACTTGAGTACGCAGCTGATTGACAGTCAGATTCCAGCAGTTTGTAGAGTACTGTACTTTGTATTTTGTATTGTATATTGTATTTTGTGTTGTATCTAGGGTAAGGGGAGTATGAGTGCCAGGGCAGCTTACTGTTCTGGATGTCAGATGTGGGAGGTCATGGCGTCGGGTAGCCCTCCAGACGTCCACATCTGCGCCAGGTGCTTCGAGATGGGGCTCCTAAAGGAGTGTGTTAGGAACCTGGAGCAGCAGCTTGATGACCTCCGACTGGTCAGGGAGAGTGAGGAGGTCATAGAGAAGAGTTACAGGGAGGTAGTCTCTCCAAAACCACAGGAGGCAGACACGTGGGTCACAGTTAGGAGAGGCAAGGGGCAGAGGCGGGGGCTAGAGATTACCCCAGTGGCTGTACACCTTGGCAATAAGTACTCCTGTTTGAGTGCTGTTGGGGGGAGACAGCCTACCTGGGGGTAGCAACAGCGACCTGGCCTGCGGTACAGAGACCGGCCCTGTTGCTCAGAAGGGTAAGGAAAAGAAGATGAGGGCATTAGTAATAGGGGACTATAGTTAGGGGGTTAGATTGGCAACTCTGTGGATGCAGTCCGGAGACCCGGATGGTGCCAGGGTCCAGGATGTGTCTGAACGTGTCCAAGATATCTTGAAAAGGGAGGGAGAGGTGCCTGAGGGCGTAGTACATATTGGTACCAATGACATAGGTAAAAAAAGAGAAGAGATCCTGAAAGGAGAATTTAGGGAGTTAGGAAGAGAGTTAAAGGAAAAGGACCACAAAGATAACAATCTCAGGATTACTTCCTGTGCCACGCGACAGTGAGAGTAGGAATGGAGCAGGGTGGAGGATAAATACCTGGCTGAAGGACTGGTGCAGAGGGCAGGGATTCAAGTTTCTGGATCAGTGGAAGCTCTTTTGGGGAAGGAGTGACCTGTATAAAAAGGACGGGTTGCACTTGAACCCGAGGGGGACCAGTATCCTGGCAGGGAAATTTGCAAAGGCTACTGGGGGGACTTTAAACTAGAACGGTTTGGGGGAGGGACTCAAATAGAGAAAGCTAGCTAGGAGGCAGGAGGCAGAGAAGGGAAGCACTCAGACCCAACATGTAGGGGGGAAAGAAGAAAAAAATAATAAACAGAGAATAAGAGGTGGTGGGTTTCCAGGGCAAAAATCAAAAGGGGCCACTTGTCAACATAATTGTATAAGGTGTAAGAGTGTTGTAAAAACAAGCCTGAAGGCTTTGTGTCTCAATGCGAGGACCATTCGTAATAAGGTGGAAAATTGAATGTGCGGATAGCTATTAATGACGATGCTATAGTTGGGATCACGAAGACATGGCTCCAGGGGGGCCAAGGCTGGGAGTTGAACATCCAGGGATATTCAATATTCAGAAGGGATAGACAAAAAGGAAAAGGAGGTGGGGTAGCGTTGCTGGTGAGAGAGGAGATTAATGCAATAGAAAGGAAGGACATTAGCTTGGAGCATGTGGAATCGATATGGGTAGAGCTGCGAAACTCTAAGGGGCAGAAAACGCTAGTGAAAGTTGTGTACAGGCCACCTAACAGTAGTAGTGGAGTTGGAGATGGCATCAAACAGGAAATTAGAAATGCGTGCAAAAAAAAGGGTAAAACTGTTATAATCGGTGACTTCAATCTACATATAGATTGGGTGAATGAAATGGGCAATGGGGTGCTGAGGAAGAGGATTTCTTGGAATGTATGCGGGATAGTTTTCTAAAACAACATGTAGAGGAGCCAACGAGAGAGCAGGCTATTCTAGACTGGGTATTGAGTAATGAGGAAGGGTTAGTTAGCAGTCTTGTTGTGCGTGGCCCCTTGGGCAAGAGTGATCATAATATGGTTGAGTTCTTCATTAGGATGGAGAGTGATATAATTAAGTCAGAAACAAGGGTCCTGAACTTAAACAAATGTAACTATGAAGGTATGAGACGTGAATTGGCCAAGATAGACTGGCAAGTGATTCTTAAAGGGTTGACAGTAGATGTGCAATGGAAGGTATTTAAAGACTGCATGGATGAACTACAACAATTGTTCATCCCAGTTTGGCAAAAGAATAAATCAGGGAAGGTAGTGCATGCATGGATAACAACGGAAATCAGGGATAGTATAAAAACAAAAGATGAAGTATACAAATTACCCAGAAAAAGCAGCCTACCAGAGGGCTGGGAGAAATCCAGCAGAGGAGGACAAAGGGCTTAATTAGGAAAGGGAAAATAGATTATGAATTATCTATTGTGATTATGAAAGAAAACTGGCAGGGAACATATAAACTGACTGCAAAAGTTTTTATAGATATGTGAAGAGAAAGAGATTAGTTAAAACAAATGTAGGTCCCTTGCAGTCAGAAACGGGTGAATTGATTATGGGGAACAAGGACATGGCAGACCAATTGAATAACTACTTTTGTTCTGTCTTCACTAAGGAAGACATAAATAATCTGTCGGAAATAGCAGGGGACCGGGGGTCATATAAGGTGGAGGAACTGAGTGACACCCAGGTTAGCCGGGAAGTGGTGTTGGGTAAATTGAATGGATTAAAGGCTGATAAATCCCCAGGGCCAGATAGTCTGCATCCCAGAGTACTCAAGGAAGTAGCCACAGAAATAGTGGATGCATTAGTGATAATTTTTCAAAACTCCTTAGATTCTGGAGTAGTTCCTGAGGATTGGAGGGTAGCTAATGTAACCCCACTTTTTAAAAAAGGAGGGAGAGAGAAAACGGGGAATTACAGACCAGTTAGTCTAACATCAGTAGTGGGGAAACTGCTAGAGTCAGTTATTAAAGATGGGATAGCAGCACATTTGGAAAGTGGTGAAATCATTGGTCAGCATGGATTTACGAAAGGTAAATCATGTCTGACGAATCTTATAGAATTTTTCGAGGATGTAACTAGTAGAGTGGATAAGGGAGAGCCAGTGGATGTGTTATATCCAGATTTTCAGAAGGCTTTCGACAAGGTCCCACATACGAGATTAGTATACAAACTTAAAGCACACGGTATTGGGGGTTCAGTATTGATGTGGATGGAGAACTGGCTGGCAGACAGGAAGCAAAGGGTAGGAGTAAACGGGTTCTTTTCAGAATGGCAGGCAGTGACTAGTGGGGTACCGCAAGGCTCAGTGCTGGGACCCCAGCTATTTACAATATATATTAATGATTTGGACGAGGGAATTGAATGCAACATCTCCAAGTTTGCGGATTACACTAAGCTGGGGGGTAGTGTTAGGTGTGAAGAGGATGCTAGGAGGCTGCAAGGTGACTTGGATAGGCTGGGTGAATGGGCAAATGCATGGCAGATGCAGTATAATGTGGATAAATGTGAGGTTGTCCACTTTGGTGGCAAAAACAGGAGGGCAGACTATTATCTAAATGGTTGCAAATTAGGAAAAGGGGAGATACAACGAGACCTGGGTGTCATGGTACACCAGTCATTGAAAGTAGGCATGCAGGTGCAGCAGGCAGTGAAGAAAGCAAATGGTATGTTGGCATTCATAGCGAAAGGATTTGAGTATAGGAACAGGGAGGTTCTACTGCAGTTGTACAGGGTTTTGGTGAGACCACACCTGGAGTATTGCGTACAGTTTTGGTCTCCAAATCTGAGAAAAGACATTCTTGCCATAGAGTGGGTACAGAGAAGGTTCACCAGACTGATTCCTGGGATGTCAGGACTTTCATATGAGGAAAGACTGGATAGACTTGGCTTGTACTCGCTAGAATTTAGAAGACTGAGGGGGGATCTTATAGAAACTTACAACATTCTTAAGGGGTTGGATAGGCTAGATGCAGGAAGATTGTTCCCGATGTTGGGGAGGACCAGAACAAGGGGTCACAGTCTAAGGATAAGGGGGAATTCCTTTAGGACCGAGCTGAGGAAAACATTTTTCACACAGAGAGTGGTGTGTCTCTGGAATTCTCTGCCACAGAAGGTAGTTGAGGCTAGTTCATTGGCTATATTTAAGAGGGAGTTAGATGTGGCCCTTGTGGCTAAAGGGATCAGGGGGTATGGAAAGAAGGTAGGAATAGGATACTGAGTTGGATGATCAGCCATGATCATATTGAATGGCGGTGCAGGTTCAAAGGGCCGAATGGCCTACTCCTGCACCTATTTTCTATGTTTCTATGTTTCTATGAGACTCTTCAACAGTCTGAAGAAGGGTCTCAACCCAAAAAGTCAACTATTCCTTTTCTCCAGAGATGCTGCCTGACCCGCTGAGTTACTCCTGCATTTTATGTCTCTCTTTGGTGAAGGAATCTGGTGCTGCGCAGCATGGCAGACATGGAAGAGGCTCGGTCAGAGTTCTTGGGATGGTGAGCATCATCCAATGTCCCCGGTATCCATGACTTTGGTATGGGACGACCAGTTGCAGACTGATGAGCAATTTTCCAGTAGAACCCGTCTTTCTCCTGACTGACCCATCCTGAAAATTCATATCGCTCTCATTGGGAAGAATTCAACCTTATAATGCTAAACTCCGCTTGACTCCCCGAGTCAATTGGAAGTCAAGAGATCAATATAACCGGCTCACAATACTCAACACTGCAAGCAAAAGGCAGCCTCATCTCGCTCATTCCATGACCACATAGCATAAAATTATTAACTTGAACGCAAAGGTTGGAACATTGGTGGAACTAGTTTCTATTCCCCTTCCTGCCCCTTATTCAGTAATTCAACTGGATTCTTGGTAAATCGGGATTAGAATTCAGTTCTGTATGTTGGTGCAGCACAAATTATCACAAGATCCTAAACTTGCACACAACATCGTACACTTAATGTTCACTGATGCAAAATGGGTCTGATCTCCCAGCAAGGAATTGCAGTCATTCAAAATCACTGTCAAATCATTTGCAGTGGGTCAGCTTATAGTAAAAACAAATATGTACAAATTAGTATTCTTACAAACCACCAAACATTGTTCTTCTCAAGTAAAATATCATCTAAATACAGATGGAAGTCATTTAATTCCCCCAGGTCCAATAAGCTTTGAAGACATTATGAGGTTTTATTACAGCTACCAACATCCTGTGAATCCCATTACAACCCAGTCAAATACTGTAAACTCCATTCATACACATCCCCAGTGAGAGATCATGCAATAAAAAAATGCTGACAAAAGCTTTAACTCAATCTTATAAGCCACTATGAGAGAAAAGTAGAGATTTTCAGAACTATTGAACATCTGAACCGTTTTATATCTGTGAGTTAATATAAAATAAGAGCAGCACGGTAGTGCAACTAGCAGAGCTGTTGCCTCGTAGCTTCAGCATCTCAAGTTCAATCCTGACCTCCAGGACTGTCGGTTTCCATTCTCATCCCAAAGTTGTGCAGTTTGGTAGGTTAGTCGGCCACTGCAAATTCCTTTAGAGAGGGTAAAGGAGATGGGGAGGAATTTCTTTACCTAGAGGGTAGTGAATCTGTGGAATTCAATGCCACAAAAGGCTGTGGAGTCCAGATCAATGGATATTTGGAGGAGATTGATAGCTTCTTGATTAATAGGGGTGTTAGGGGTTATGGGGAGAAGGCAGGAGAATGGGGTTGAAAGATAGATCAGTCATGATTGAATGGTGGAGTAGACTTGATGGGCCGAATAGCCTGATTCTGCTGCTATAACTTATGAACTGGTGTAAATTATAGAACTGATGGGAAACTGGAGAGAGATGAGTAAAGTTTGAGATGGGCAAAGATTAAAAGGAGATGTGCAGAGAACTTTGTTTTGCCTCGAGTGGTGAGTGAAGCAGATACATTAGTGGCATTTAAAAGACTTTTGGATAGGCATAAGGATATGCAGGGAATGGACAGATATGGGTTACATGCATGTTGATAAGTGATGGTCTTGGCGTCATGTTTGGCACAGACATTGTGGGCCGAAGAGCGTGTTCTTGTGCTGTAATGTTATATGTTCTAGTAGTTTACAGGGACATTTTGTGGTGGAATATGATTGTTCTTTCAGCTGGTTTTGCCTGAATTAGGTAAATAACCTTCTGTGCACTTAGGAAATATGAAACATATGGAAGAGAAAATTTGAAACAGACCAGGGAAATGACCTTACTGAATTACACATCAACAGATCATGAATAAATTGCTCAGCACAACAAAAGCTTTCAACAGAGAAGAAAACCTGGAAAATGTTCAGCCTCAATAATCTTTGTACTTCATGTTGAAAACTAATCAGACGTAATGTACTTTTAGTATGCAATGCTTCCGTTGCATCAATTCTGTTTATTTGCTTGCGCAGTGAGTGGTCAGTGTGGGGCTGCTTCATGACTTGGAATCACATGTAGACCTTTCCTCCCACGTGCACAGAAAGACTACATGGCTACTTAAAAGACAAGCAAGAAAAAGATCTCAGGGTCCTGGCAAATGTTGAACTCTTAACCAATACCAAGCAGGTTTTGAGCTCTTAATCATATTATCACCGTGTGAACATAAGTGGCCATGTTCTCTGCATTACAACACTGATTGTGCTTTAAGTACTTCATTGACCGTGAACCACTCACCGCAAAGCATTTCAGGGCTCTTGAAAGGCAAGTGAAAGATGCTGGGGGGGTTTTCTGAACATCTACCAAAGTATTCAGCGGTTGTAAACAGATGACTGGGTACCCCCTGGTAACCTCCAGTATTCGTCACCCTACCTTGCTCTTTTCCTGGTGAAGCTCTATCTGAATATCGGTCAGCTTAGCCCGGAGGTCCTCATTGGCAGCTTGTAAAGCATCTATTAGTGCCTCAGGCTTTTCGCCCTTTCCTCGTCCTTTCTTTGACATGTTCTTTTTTTTCCCAGCAGTTCTTCTGTAGATGTGACGGGGAAATCAATAATTCCGACCTGTCAGGGTTTCACACCCTGTGGACATTCTTCCCATCATCGGCTCCATCCTCTGGACCCTGGAGAAAATGCAGTCAAGACAAAGTGGAAAGAAAATTCAAACTTGTAATTCATCACACAGCAGCATCTCACACAGCACAACACATCATCTCAATGATAGTACACTGCTGCAGATCCTCGGGGGCTTTCACGCAGCCTATCTCCCTGTCTCCCTTCAGCTGCCTCGTCAATAGGCCTTTGTCAGTACAGAGCCTGGTCTTACCAGGAAGGTGCACAGACAAATCTGATATATCAGCAGTCTTTGAGAAAACATAACGATCAAAACAAAATTCATAAATTGTTTTATTGTCAAAATAACAATTCATCAAAGCAAACCTGCATAGGCTAACTTCAAGGGTGATTGGGTAGAAGTATGTTCTCTGGACTACTAAAAGTAAAGAATAAAGTTCTCCCACGGTTGTTGGGAAAAAATGAATTATTTACAGTACGACTAAGAATATTTCAAAATATTGTCTGGAAAATCTATTGGTGTGTAGGATCATTAGACAATTGACAAGGTGTGTGGGGGAGATACAGTCAAAAGAATGTCAGCAAAGTATAATTAGGAAATGAGATCTGACAACATGTTCATAAGAATGTTGTGTCATTATCTCGAAACAGCTTTAAGAGAACTGCATTTGATAAACCTGTCTGCCCTCAGCATGTTCAGGGAAAGATGGGATAAACAAACATCACCAGACACCCAGACCTCCAAGATTTCTTTGAAGCTGTAGGATGACCTGTGTCAATTGACATATGTGGTCTGACACAGGAAGACAGGAAGAAGACAATATGATTGATGAAATGCATGCTAGTCAGCATGCAGTGTATTTGTATTCAGGCATGGGCCTCAGTTGTGGCACAGTTATCTGGAAACAACACCGGGAGAATGGTAAACGTGACTCAGGACAGCAGGATAATATTTGTAATAATCAAAGCACTGATAACCTCATAGGTAAACTAACCAGGTACTTCCAAAATGTGGACCAGACTTTGGAATTTGAACTGTTTTTTTTGTAAACAGGGGCAAAATATGGCAACGGTGCATTTATGGGTATGAAAAAATATTTCACTGTGCTGTGCATACGTGATAATGGCGGCGCTAGCACAGCGGTAGAGTTGCTGCCTTACAGCGCTTGCAGCGCCAGAGACCCGGGTTCAATCCCGACTACAGGTGCTGTCTGTACAGAGTTTGTACATTCTCCCCGTAACAACGAGGGTTTTCTCCAAGATCTTCGTTTTCCTCCCACACTCCAGACATACAGGTTTGTAGGTTAATGGACTTGGTGTACACAGTAAATTGTCCCTGGCGTGAAGGATAGTGTTAATGTGCTGGGATTGCTGGTTGGTGTGGACTCGGTGGGCTGAAGGGCCTGTTTCCTCGCTGTATCTCTAAACCTAATAGAGAACCATAGAACCCCATTGTTTCACAAATGGAGCGATGAAATAAATTTACAGTTGATATCAAAAGCCAAAAGTTATATTAAGTAATGATCATTCATGGAATGATTATAATTACAAAAGCACAGGAGAAAAATATGTACAAAAATGAGATTTTAGATTAAACAGCTGCCAGACTTGCATCTGTATTTACATTTCAAATAACAGGTTAACGTTTGAAAGTGGTTCCTCGTATAACCTTTTGAAGTTGACTTTATTTTGCCGCATGAGTAGGTGTTGTGTTGACACCGGTGAGATTAGATTCTTTGTTTACCTTAAATATATATTTTTAACCAAGATAAAATAGGTCAAATTTAGTTTCACTAAAATGGGCGGTCTGATTAGTCCACCCTGTCAGCCAAATTATTAGTAGGGTTTCCACAGAAGAGTAACACATTACTTGTGTGCACACTCATTCAGGGGCAATATATATTTACTACTTGGAGATATTGATACTAAAATATCCATAGGGTCATCCATAGAAACATAGAAACATAGAAATTAGGTGCAGGAGTAGGCCATTTGGCCCTTCGAGCCTGCACCGCCATTCAATATGATCATGGCTGATCATCCAACTCAGTATCCCGTACCTGCCTTCTCTCCATACCCTCTGATCCCCTTAACCACAAGGGCCACATCTAACTCCCTCTTAAATATAGCCAATGAACTGGCCTCAACTACCCTCTTTGGCAGAGAGTTCCAGAGACCCACCACTCTCTGTGTGAAAAAATTCCTTCTCATCTCGGTCCTAAAGGATTTCCCCCTTATCCTTAAGCTGTGACCCCTTGTCCTGGACCTCCCCAACATCGGGAACAATCTTCCTGCATCTAGCCTGTCCAACCCCTTAAGAATCTTGTAAGTTTCTATAAGATCCCCTCTCAATCTCCTAAATTCTAGAGAGTATAAACCGAGTCTATGCAGTCTTTGTTCATAAGGCAGTCCTGACATCCCAGGAATCAGTCTGGTGAACCTTTGCTGCACTCCCTATATGGTGATAATGTCCTTCCTCAGATTTGGAGACCAGAACTGTACGCAATACTCCAGGTGTGGCCTCACCAAGACCCTATACAACTGAAGTAGAACCTCCCTGCTCCTATACTAAAATCCTTTTGCTATGAAAGCTAACATACCATTGGCTTTCTTCACTGCCTGCTGCACCTGCATGCCTACTTTCAATGACTGGTGTACCATGATACCCAGGTCGCGCTGCATCTCCCCTTTTCCTAATCGGCCACCATTTAGATAGTAGTCGGTTTTCCTATTTTTGCCACCAAAGTGGATAACCTCACATTTATCCACATTATACTGCATCTGCCAAACATTTGCCCACTCACCCAGCCTATCCAAGTCACCTTGCAGTCTCCTAGCATCCTCCTCACAGCTAACACTGCCCCCCCCAGCTTAGTGTCATCCGCAAACTTGGAGATATTGCCTTCAATTCCCTCATCCAGATCATTTATGTATATTGTAAATAGCTGGGGTCCCAGCACTGAGCCTTGCGGTACCCCACTAGTCACTGCCTGCCATTGTGAAAACGACCCGTTAACTCCTACTCTTTGCTTCCTGTTTGCCAGCCAGTTCTCTATCCACATCAATACTGAACCCCCAATGCCATATGCTTTAAGTTTATATACTAATCGCTTATGGAGGGACCTTGTCGAAAGCCTTCTGGAAGTCCAGATACACCACATCCACTGGTTCTCCCCCATCCACGCTACTAGTTACATCCTCGAAAAATTCCACAAGATTCGTCAGACATGATTTACCTTTCGTAAATCCATGCTGACTTTGTCTAATGATTTCACCACTTTCCAAATGTGCTGTTATCCCATCTTTAATAACTGACTCTAGCAGTTTCCCCACTACCGATGTTAGACTAACTGGTCTGTAATTCCCCGTTTTCTCTCTCCCCCCCTTCTTAAAAAGAGGGGTTACGTTTGCTACCCGCCAATCCTCAGGAACTACTCCAGAATCTAAAGAGTTTTGAAAAATTATCACTAATGCATCCACTATTTCCGGAGCTACTTCCTGATCCACTTGAACAAAAACCTAGTAATCAAATACTTGAAATGGCAATATGCCCAAAACCATGGGAATTACCTATATATGGCAATTCAGGTGAGATGGGCAAGATTAAATATAAGGAACCCATGGGCAATGTTTTCATTCAGATATTTATTGGTACAAGAACAAATATCCAGATGAGGTAGTTGAAGCAATAAAAGATACTTAGTCAGGCACATGGATAGGAAGGTTTTTAGAGGGATAACAGCCAAACATAGGCAAATGAGGCATCTTATTAGATGGGGCCTCGTGGCCGGCATGGATGAGTTAGGCCAAAGGACCAGTTTCTTTGCTGTATATCTTTATGACTAACTGGGGACAATCATAAACATCCAATAATTCATGTTTGTCTTTGAGATATCAAAAGGCTACAAATAATCTAGTACGATGTAGAAAGTAGACCCCTCCTTGTTGTATATGTGAATAGGCGAATGCTAGGTAGATTGTGCAAGTCTGTGAATGATCTAAAGAACTGTTGACAGGAACTTCAGGATAAAATAGTTATATGTAGGTGCCTCCAGGTATAAAGCCCAAGGCCATAGTTATACTATTACAGATCTAGTAATCCAGAGGGTTGGAAGAGTGATCTGGGGACACGAGTTCAAATCGCAAGGGGTATCTGGGAGATTGAAATTCAATCACTTAAGAACTGGATTAAAGAAATCAGTATCACTAATAGGGACCAGCTCTCTCACACAAAAAGAAACATCTTTATGGAGACCCGTCTACATGAATCTTCAGACCACCAGCAACAATGTTTATTCTTAGCTGCCCCATGAAATGCCCCAAGAAGACATTCAGTTCAAGGGTGATTAGAGACTGGTGATAAATCCTGTGAATGAGTAAATAAATACACAGTTACAGTTAAATCTATCGCTTCTTCTCATTTGAGAATCAAACTGAGACTGGATCTATAAACAGAGTGGATGCAGCGATGCTTCACACCTAAACAAGGCCATAAACACAGCGGCTGACATAACAGATTTCCACCATTTTTTTCTCTGTCTTGCACCTGCATAATGGTGTGAACTGTTTGACCCTACATTGTTATAATTCAATTTATCTGTGCAACCATCAATGCTGCGTCAAACCTGCCTATTCCCGTGTGGGCTTTGCATTTTCTTACTTTTCAGCTGGCGTTGAGAGAGCTGTCAGTGTTAATGACTTCCTTTTCTGCACAATCTCAGCTGCAAAATGAAAAATGTGTCTTGATGGATGGGATTAAAAAGTACCGCCATTAAAGTAATTCACAAACACCATACTGGATGGACGTTATACAAGAATGGAACAGTATGTTTAGCAAATAGTTAACACCCTTGACACAGATGACAAATGCCTCAGGGACAGAGAGATCAGCAAATTTGTCAAACAATGCAAAAGCCAGCTCTTAAAATATTCAGTGCGAGGACTGAATTAAAGCTAAACCACACAGGACGTCTCCGTTTGTGGTTCATAACAGCAGCCTTCTGTTTTTGCAATTTAATTCATTCACATATTCTTGGCTTTATATCCTTTTGTTTTTAAGCAAATTGTGTTTAAGCAAATTGATCAGGTAGCTTTTCATGGCATATTCTCCCCAGTATGGGAAGAATCTCCCCGCAGGGGTCGGTGCTGGGGCTGCTACACTTCACGTTGTATATTAATGATTTGGACGAGGGGATTGAAGGCTTTGTTTGCAGGTGATACGAAATAGGTGGAAGGGCAGGTAGTGCAAAGAAAGCAGGGACTCTGCAGGAGGACTTGGACAGGTTGGGAGAGTGGGCAGAGAAGTGGCAGATGGAATATATTGTAGCAAAGTGTGGAGTCATGCATTTTGGTAGTAGGCATAAAGGCATAGCCTGTTTTCTAAATGGGGAGAGAATCCAGAAGTTGGAGGTGCAAAGGGACTGGGGAGTGCTGGTGCAGGATTCCCGAAAAGTTAATCTGCAAGTCGAATCGGTAGTAAAGGAAGCAATCTCAATTCTTGCATTTATTTCAAGAGGGCTTGTATACAAAACAGGGATGTGATGCTGAGGCTCAATAGGGTGCTGGTAAGGCCACATTTGGAATATTGAGAACCATTTTGGGCACCAAATCTGAGGATGGATGTGCTGGCTCCGGAGAGGGTCCAGAGGAGGTTAACAAGAATGATCCCAGGAATGAATAGGTTAACCCATGATGAACAGTTGTCGGCATTGGGCCTGTACTCGTTGGAGTTAAGAAGACTGAGGCGGGACCTCATTGAAACATACAGAATAGTGAAAGGCTTGGATAGAGTAGATGAGGAAAGGATGTTTCCACTAGTGGAAGGTTAGATATGCCTCAACAACCTTCCCTGGCAGCTCGTTTCATATACCCATCACCCTCTGTGTGAACAGATTTTTCAAACTTTAATTATCTGTATTGAAAATTATAAATGTTGAGGGATTCAGATTGTTTTTTGCTTAAAAATATCAAAAGATTAAAAAAATTGTTTCATACTCTCGTTAATTTTATTAATGTGATCATTTCCATTGCCTTGCTGTTAAACTTACTCGGGACTGATATGTGATACAGAGAAAATGTGCAGATAAAGAGAACAGTGCTTTTAAATGTTTGGGAAACATTGTATTATAGCCTTCATAAATGCCAACAATTCAGTAATTTTGTTGGAAATACAGAGCGTAAACAGGCCCTTCGGCCCATGGAGTCAGCACCAATCAGTGGGAGAGTCTAGGACTAGAGGTTATAGCCTCAGAATTAAAGGACGTTCTTTTAGGAAGGAGATGAGGAGAAATATCTTTAGTCCGAGGGTGGTGAATCTGTGGAATTATTTGCCACAGAAGGCTGTGGAGGCCAAGTCAATGGATATTTTTAAGGCAGAGATAGATAGATTCTTGATCAGTATAGGTGTCAGAGGTTATGGGGAGAAGATAGGAGAATGGGGTCAAGAGGGAGAGATAGATCGGACATGATTGAATGGTAGAGTAGGCTTGATGGGCCGGATGGCCAAATTCTACTCCTATCATGACCTTCATACTTTAACGGCTCTCACAAGTGGGTCTTCCTCTTTGTGACACCATCTTCCTACTTGTGACACCATGTGACAAAGTTTTGAGTTTTGTCTGCTGGTCACTACTAGAATATTGGAAGGAGGAATGAATGCTTCATAAAACTCTTGGAATTTCTGAAAAGAGTTCTGCTGATCCATATGCATTTGATATGAATTTCTCACAAATTCTAAAGAAACTTTGTTTGATTTCTTTCTATGCCGATCCTCCTACCAACTGTTTAATATACCATTCACAGTGTACTTTACCAGGATGTTGCATGAAAATGTGCGCTGAAAAAAGTATATAATTTCAGCAGCTATCTTTCAGTGTCCAACTGTATCTACAGCAGAAACCAACAATGTAAATCTAGGGTAAAAAAAAAACTCACTGCTGGTGGAACTCAGTGGTCAGGCCACATCTGTGGAGGGAAATGGCACAGTGGTGCAGCGGTAGACTTGCTACCTAACAACGCCAGAGACCTGGGATCCATCCTGACTATGGATGCTGTCCGTATGGAGTAATGGTATGGTACGTTCTCTTTATGACCACGTGGGTTTTCTCCAGATGCGGTTTCCTCCCACACTCCAAAGACATGCGGGTTTGTAAGTTCATTGACTTCCGTAAATTGTGCCTAGAGTGTAGGATGAAATTTGTGTATGGGTGATCGTTGGTCGGCGTGGACACGGTGGGCCGAAGGGCCAATTTCCACGCTGTATCTCTAAAACTAAATGAGGTTTTAGATCTGTTCCCCTCTTCAGGACTGGAATAGAGGGCATTCAGCTGATAAAAACAGGCAAGGGGAAAGGGTAGGGCAATAGCTACCAAGTAAGTCCTTTAAAAGAGGGGAGAGAGGGAAGAGAGGGGGAGAAGGGGAGAGAAAGAGGGGGAGAGAGGGAGGAGAAGGGGGAGAGAAGGGGGAGAGAAGGGGAGAGGGGGGAGAGGGGGGAGAGAAGGGGGAGAGAAGGGGGAGAGAAGGGGGAGAGAAGGGAGGAGAAGGAGGGGGGAGAGGAGGGGGGAGAGGAGGGGGGAGAGGAGGGGGGAGAGGAGGGGGGAGAGGAGGGGGGAGAGGAGGGGGGGTGAGGAGGGGGGAGAGGAGGAGGGGGGAGAGGAGGGGGGAGAGGAGGAGGGGTAGAGGAGGAGGGGGAGAGGAGGAGGGGGGAGAAGGAGGGGGGAGAAGGAGGGGGGAGAAGGAGGGGGGAGAAGGAGGGGGGAGAAGGAGGGGGGAGAAGGAGGGGGGAGAAGGAGGGGGGAGAAGGAGGGGGAGAGGAGGGGGGAGAGGAGGGGGGAGAGGAGGGGGGAGAGGAGGGGGGAGAGGAGGGGGGAGAGGAGGGGGGAGAGGAGGAGGGGGGAGAGGAGGAGGGGGGAGAGGAGGAGGGGGGAGAGGAGGAGGGGGGAGAGGAGGAGGGGGGAGAGGAGGAGGGGGGAGAGGAGGAGGGGGAGAGGAGGAGGGGGAGAGGAGGAGGGGGGAGAGGAGGAGGGGGAGAGGAGGAGGGGGGAGAGGAGGAGGGGGAGAGGAGGAGGGGGGAGAAGGAGGGGGGAGAAGGAGGGGGGAAAAGGAGGGGGGAAAAGGAGGGGGAAAAGGAGGGGGGAAAAGGAGGAGGGGGAAGAAGTAGTGGAGACAACTTTTACGAAGCCAGAGATACATGGCTTTGAAGCTCGGCGGACGTTACCAGTCGGTTATCCTTGGTTCTGAAAACTACTGCTTACGTTATTTTCCCCAATGAGCCAATGAAATTCACTGGTCAGCACCAGCTATAACCTACGAGAACCATAAGAGAACCTTCAACCTCCTGGCAACCCACTAGGACCTCCTGGCAACCCACCTACAGCACGAGAATTTGAAAAATTTGCGGCGACCATAATGAGGCCATGACTTGCTCCCAGAATGTGGGAACTCCTCACAAGCATGAAGGAAATTCCACGGCAACCACCCGCGAACATGTGGCGACCATGTGCCGACTGCATAGTCTCCTGCAATCGCCTAAAAAGTCGCTTAAGTGGGACAGGCCCATAACACTAGATAATTTTCCGGTCTAATGCCTCTGCTTTGCTGTCATGTTTGCATTGCATTTCCCATCTCAAAATGTTGCCTGAATATTAAACCTTACTTATAGAATAGCATTTCAAAAATGTTAACTTGCTCAAGGACATGAATTGCGGTAGTTGGAATTTGCCATTGCTGGATGAAGTCCTGATTTTTATCCTCTTAATGCATTTATCAACTCATTTTGAGCTAACTGCATATCATTCACCTAATGAAACCTCAAATTTCACCACCATATTCCTCTAGCATTGTGTCTCAATCCGCTCACAGAAGCTGCCTTCCCAAATCGTCTACAACAGATGAACTCTGGAATCAAACTGTGCAAGAAACGTGTTGTGCACCAGCCGAGGAGATTAAGGACATTTACTGAGTTGTCCAAAGAGGAGAAAAACTCTGAAGGTATGCCAACTCACGCCATGGCATCAATATTGTTGCAGAAGTGGGAGAGGGTCGCAGGAGCGAGATTATGTGCAAGATTTAAAGAAACACAAACATAAAGAAATTGATTCTTACATTTAAATTTGAAGCAATATCAGAAAAGAAGGTGGGAGGGGATAGAGAAATGAAACACCTAATACTCAAAAGACTATCTGGGATGACTTTGCCAATTTCAAGAGGATTCAAATACTCCATTGGAGACTGCTGGAGACACACTTCAAATGTTGAAGGCTCATTCAGAAAACCGTCCATCAAAAGTCATTGGCTCCGTAATATTCCACCCAACTGGCATACATGATCATAAAACCAAAATCACTATAAATCTGATCTAATCTGATGTGCTTCTATTAACAGCAGTGTCTCAATGGTGCTTCATTCTAATTACCAAATGCTTCAGTGGTTGAAATAGTGTCCAATTTAATTCAATCACAAGGCCTGTGCTTCTCCCAACCTTCAGTTGTACCAGATGGTAATGCTAGCGGGGAACAGCCTCTGAGTTAATCAAAGTTTATGCACAAGGTTTTCATTATATAAAATCAAGGGAACACAATTTTTAAAAATATGTAAAATTGTTCACGATTAAAGGACAGAGTCTGTTTTGGCTAGTTACAGAGGCCTCATAAATATAAATAGGTCAAATCCAATTATAATGGGATATATTCAGCCAAAGAAGCCCCAGGGGGTAGAAGACTTAAGCAGATTTTAAAATGGCCCGATTTTTCTGATGAATGATCTTAACCAAAGCGATCACACCATAAGGAAAGTGCATTTTTTTAAAACTGTGCTTCAGAGGAGGGCCTTAGACGATAGACAATAGACAATAGGTGCAGGAGTGGGCCATTCGGCATTTCGAGCCAGCACCGCCATTCAATGGGATCATGGCTGATCATCCCCAATCAGTACCCTGTTCCTGCCTTCTCCCCATATCCCCTGACTCCACTATCTTTCAGAGCCCTATCCAGCTCTCTTGAAAGTATCCAGAGAACCAGCCTCCACCGCCCTCTGAGGCAGAGAATTCCACACTCACACAACTCTCTGTGAGAAAAAGTATTTCTTGTCTCTGTTCTAATGGCTTACCCCTTATTCTTAAACTGTGGCCCCTGGTTCTGGACTACCCCCACATCAGGAACATGTTTCCTGCCTCTAGCGTGTCCAAACCCTTAACAATCTTATGTGTTTCAATAAGATCCCCTCTCATCCTACTAAACTCCAGAGTGTACAAGCCGAGCACCTCCATTCTCTCAGCATATGACAGTCCCGCCATCCTGGGAATTAACCTTGTAAACCTACGCTGCACTCCCTCAATAGTAAGAATGTCCTTCCTCAAATTAAGACCAAAACTGCACACAATACTCCAGGCGTGGTCTCACTAGGGCTCTGTACAACTGCAGAAGGACCTCTTTGCTCTTATACTTGACTCCTCTTGTTATAAAGGCCAACATGCCATTCGCTTTCTTCACTGCCTGCTGTACTTGCATGCTTACTTTCATAGACTGATGAACAAGGAACTCCAGATCCCCTTGTACTTCCCCTTTTCCCAACTTGACACCATTTAGATAGTAATCTGCCTCCCTGTTTTTGATACCAAAGTGGATAACCTCACATTTATCCGCATTAAACTTCATCTGCCATGCATCTGCCCACTCCCCCAACCTGTCCAAGTCACCCTGCATACTCATAACATCCTCCTCACAGTTCACACTGCCACCCAGCTTTGTGTAATCTGCAAATTTGCTAATGTTACTTGTAATCCCTTCATCTAAATCATAGATGTATATTGTAAATAGCTGATGTCCCAGCACCGAGCCTTGCAGTACCCCACTAGTCACTGCCTGCCGACCATATGCCTATCTGTACTAATCCCACTTGCCTACATTCATACGGTGGCCATCTATGCCTTCCCCATTCCACTGAAGAATGTTTCCAACCCGAAACATCGCCTGTTCTATTTCTCTGGGAATGCTGCCTGACCCATTGAGTTGCTCCAGCGCTTTGTGTCTATCTAAAGATGGAAATTAGCTATAATCTTGCATATTTACATGAAAATGTTTATCAATATGCACTGTCCCTGTTTAAATTTAAAAAAATCAAAATTCAAAAAATCTACAAATAATCAGATGTTGAGCAGGATCTGATGGGAAAAGAACCACGTTTATTTTCAGAGCAATTAAGAGCCCACCCTTTCCCTCGCTTTCATTGTTCTGTTGCTGACTCACCTACTGCTATTTTTTTACTTTGCAGATCAGATTTCCAACAGTTCTTTATTTCCTCTTAACATGTGGCTCTTTTAATGAGAGTCAGTGCTGGCAAGTACACTGGAATATATTTTCAAAGACCAGGTTACAATTTATCATTTTGCAAGTCACTGGGTAAATACAAGAGCCTTCCCTTCTAGCTGGGGTCTGAGAAGAGACCAGCCTAAACCAACTAATTACTATTCATCACGTTGTATCATATGCACAAGATAAGGTAAGGTACAGGTACAATGAAAATCGTGCCTACAGCAGCGTCAGAGGCACATCCACTCAGACAATACACAAAAATATAAATTACCCATAACATCTACAAGGAAAGAAAAAGACTGCAATAGACAAAACAGTGTCACCGAACTGAAGGTACATTAACTTAATAGCAAGTGACAGTAAACCCTGTGTGTATCATTTCACATGAAGATGCAAAGTGCTGGACTAACTCAGCAGGTCACACAGCATCTCAGAATTAGCATGGATGGGTGACATTTCTGGCCGAGACCCTTCTTCAGAACGAAGGGTCATTCACTTGTTGGAATCAGGCCCAAAGACCAATTTAGGATGCACCTTTGTTCTTTCCCTTCTGTCCCAACCTAGTTTCAGAATTTGAGCCCCGTAAAACATTAGGACACATCTTCATCACCAGTTATATAGATCAACCCGTGTCAAAAAGGCAGCTGTCATACAACCTATTAATCCAAGTAGCTTCTATGTTGAAATATAAAAATCCAGTTCAAGTGAGTATGAATAGCATGTGTGAATACTTACAGCAGCTCACATAGCCAAGCAGACTGTGTTCAGAATGGATTTGCACCAAAATAGCTTCAGACTATCGAACAATACTGAAGATTTTTAGATATCAGTTTTTATTTATTCTACTTCTGCACAGTGAGGACTTCAGTAATTGTGTAAATTATTCCAAACCTCTGATATACTGTTTATTTAATTACTTGTCTGCACACTGCAGACACAAGAAATTTCAAGGTTGAGCAAAAGACAAATAAGAATCAGATAAGTGATGCAGCAATGAACTGAAGGCCCACAGGACAGTATGAGCAATGCTACAAATGAGGACAATTATGCTCTATGTCGGGGGTGCTGTGCACAGACAGGATAATGATTTCACTGTTTAAAGGAGAAGATTGTGAGAATCATACAGGCTTAGTTTTTACCTCCTCAGTTTTAGCAGACAGTCAGAGGCCTGGGAATAGTTATCCATGCCTTGACTGACATTTAAGGAATCAAGATATCAAAAGACCAAGAAGTGAGTAATTTTAAAAAAAGATAGACACAAAAGCTGGAGTAACTCAGCGGCTCAAACACCATCTCTGAGGAAAAGGAATATATGAGGTTTCAGGTCAAGACCCTTGGTCTGAAGAAGAATCTCGGCCCAAAACGTCACCTATTTCTTGTTTGTGTCTATCTTCAGTTTAAACCAGCATCTGCAGTTCCTTCCTACACAATTTTAAAAAGGAGGCTGATTGCCTATAAGTAAAAGGATATTGAACTCAACCCAGAAAGGCTTGCGAGTGTCACTCCTGAAAGTAAATCAATAGTATTGAATGAAATGGTACTTTCCACCAGTATCAACAGCATTTTGAATACCATCCATGACCACAATGATCACACAAAAGATTCAAACAAAATATTATAGTTGTGTTGAAAATTGTAATTCCTATTGCATTATGTCGGCACAGTTGCTGCTGATATCCACAAAGGTTATGGTACTAGATTAGAAATCCTCCAAACCTCCTCCTGTAAACGTCTCAGCCAAGGCTTCCAAGTTTAGATAAGTTTGTGTCCCGGGGAGCCGTGTAGACCTGTTCCACCCGTTGAACAACAGTGCCGCCAATGACCAGAACTACGACTGAAGATCAGAAACTCCCCGGAAGGCCCGACTCGCCCCACAGGCCTTCCAAGGAGAAGAGAAGCCGGCTGGCCTTCCTTGCAGAGAAGCCAGCCGGCAAGGTCTATCTGAGCCGATGGAGCCTCAGCAGTGGCAGCGGGAGCCTCGGCAGCAGTGGAGCCTCGGCGGTAACGTGGGCCTCGGCGGTGTTGGTGCCTCGTGGTCGACGAGTGTGAAGGGGATGGGAAGACAATGGGGACCCGGCTTGGGGGGGACTGCCGTGAGGGACGGTGGGAGAACAAATGGGGACCCGGTGTGGGATAGGGGGGAGGGCTCTAGTTTAGAATCCTCTGCCCAGAGGATAAGTCTGTTTTGTTTGTTCATTAGTTCCGGTGAAGGCGCTGTGTGCACAGCAGCCAGACAACACTCGCTTGTCTTAATTCTTTCTTTTGGTTTCACTTTTAATTTCAAGTTTTTGTGTACCTTGTGTGTTGTGACTGTCGGCAGACCAATTTCCCTCCGGGGATGCATAATCCTATCGTACAAGTTGCCAACTCTCTTGTGGTTCAGCTATTTATTACCCTACATACTACACTGAGAAAACAATAGTACATTTCAACACAAATCTAGTTTAGTTTATTATTACTGTCACATGTACCAAAGTGAAAAACCTCGGTTGCATGCTATCCAATCAAAGAAAAGACTACACATGATTACATTCCAGCATCCACCGTGCACAGATAAAGGATGAAGGGTACAACATTTAGTGCAAGATAAAGTTTGTCTGTCTCCAATGAGTTCAACAGGGATAACAATATAAAACCACCTGGCAAACATCCCTTCCTTCTTGCTTTAACCATCCAGAAAGCTAAATGGACTATCTTGTTGTTAATCATTAGTCTCAGGAGACACCTAAAGGCAGTGTTGCCAGTTGTCCTTTCACATCACTGGTTAATCCAAGTAAATTACAATGTCCTACAAAAATGCTACTGCCAGATCACTTGCTCCCTACTAATAGATCCATTAAACTATGCTTGAAAGCAGACAGCTGGAAGCACATTATTCTCCAAACCGACATACTGCAAAAGCTGAAATGACCTATATCTTTTGCTTCAGTGCCCCTCACATTAGTCCAATGTGAGTTGATACAGACACTGAAGTTTGTGGTGATCCAACCATCTCCAAACTTGAACTAAAACAACACAATGAGCTTTGACATTCAAGCTTTAATAAACTCAGGAACCCGGTGCAGAACAATGCAATCTGTAAACAACTCCCTCAAATTTTACTTTTAGTTCATCAGGTCATAAGTGATAGGAGAAGAATTAGGCCATTCGGCCCATCGTCAACTTTGCCATTCAATCATGGCTGATCTATCTCTCCCTCCTAACCCTATTCTACCTTCTCCCCATAATCAACATTTCCCCACATTTTCAATACTTTTGTTTTTAATTAGTCATAGAGAAATACAGCATGGAAACGACCCTTCAGCCCGTCAACTGCATACTGACCATCAAGCAAAGACAAAATGCTGAAGATACCAAGTAGGTCAGGCAGCGTTCCTGGAGAAGATGTACAGGTGATGTTTTGGGTGACTATAATTCATTTAATTTTCCCCCACATTCTCATCAACTACACCCAGATTTTTATCACTTATCTGCACACTTGGGAAAACTACGGTGACCAATTAACCTATCAACCTACAGATCATTGACTTGTCAGAAATCAAAGCAGCCAGTTAAAACCCACACAGTTACAGAAGGAATACGCAAACTCCACATGGACAGCAACAGCCAAGATTGAATATGTCATGAAGCAGCTGCTCTACTAGATTGCAGCAGTGTAGATGTGACACAGGAACCAGGCACAATTATAAGCCATGTATTTGCATTCTTGGACCCATATTTTCCATGTCATAGAAACATAGAAAATAGGTGCAGGAGTAGGTCATTCGGCCCTTCGAGCCAGCACCGCCATTCAATATTATCATGGCTGATCATACAAAATCAATATTATCATGGCTGATCATACAAAATCAGTACCCCATTCCTGCTTTCTCCCCATGATTCCGTTAGCCCTAAGAGCTATATCTAACTCTCTCTTGAATACATCCAGTGAACTGGCCTTCACTGCATTCTGTGGCAGAGAATTCCACAGATTCACAACTCTCTGGGTGAAAAAGTTGTAAATCTGTGGAATTCTCCTCATCTCAGTCCTAAATGGCCTACCTTGCACCTAATTTCTATGTTTCTATGTTACCCCTTATTCTTAAACTGTGACCCCTGGTTCTGGACTCCACCAACATCGGGAACTATCTGAGAGAAGAGAAAGATAAGTCAATGTAGTCCCTTGAAGTCAACACATAACCAAGCCACAAGAGAGACCAAAAATGAATGAGATTCATCATAGCAATGACTGAACCATCACAAACAACTTGGTTGCTGTCTGTCAGTTCATAGAAATAGTTACAACACAGGAGGCCATTCAGCTCATTTTATCTGCACTGATCTTCATCAGGGCAACTCACTAATGTAGAAAAGAGTGGATTCCAGATTCTACCTACATGTGGTTTAGTTTTATCTCGTCACCTTCAACTCTCTTCCCCTTTCCTTGGCTTCTCACAAAAGAATAATAATAACTATAAAAGATGAATGAGCTATTCTCTTCACAAATGAATGGTTGAATTTTTACAAAAATAACGAGTTGCTTATGCTTTCATTTCAACCTTTCCAACAGTTTCAATAACAGACGATTACTCACCAATGTATTCAATATAGACAAATAAATCAAACCAACTGGTAACAAGGTAAAATCTTGCTAAGGAGTTCCTTACACTTCAACCAATTTTACTTCGTAAATTATAATTCACACACTTAGAACTACTGTAGTAATAGGCAGTGAACCATCATGTTGAAATTTACAAATTAGCCAGAAATGATCCTTTCCTATGTTTAATTAATAGAATAAGCTTTGGGCCATTGCATCAAAGGCCTGTATTTTCATGTGAATTTCTAGTCTATTCACCAGAAGCAGAATGGAGAGAAAAACAGAAAGAGATGGAAATAATCAACAGGCCAACCAGAAACATTGTAGAGTTGGCTAGCATTCCAAGCTCTGCTGAAAGTCAGCAATTCAATTCCTCATTATGTGTGTTAATGGAAACAGATTTAGATCTAATTTTCAATAATACTCTTCAGCTTTGCAATTAAATATCTGGGAGTTTAAGTTCATAAAATGCACTGCAGCACACAAATCGTGTTTGTCATCATCCAGTTTTCTCTTTTTCTCTTGTGTTTGGGGTACAACACACTTAGATTTGGAACCCGGGGGAGGTTGGTAGACAAAAGTGCTGGAGAAACTCAGCAGGTGCAGCAGCATTTCCGGAGCGAAGGAAATAGGCAACGTTTCGGGCCAAAACTGTTGGTGTTGGGATGGTCAGGCATCAAGGTTTATAGAAAACAAATCCAACACACACTCAGGTACCAATTTGTAAACATCCACTGGACAACATTTGGGTTTTGATCACATCGCCCCCTAGGTTTGGGAAAATGTGATCAATTGGGTTCTGATCACATCTTCCAAAACCTATCACAATTGTGACCTCTAAACAATACACTTCCTCAGCAAAGTCACAGATCAATGATGAACCAGAAATTACCACAGTGTGTTCCTGATTATATTTGATCGGTAAGAAATACAAATGCTCCAATAGCCTGGTTGTTTATTATCAAGAGCTTGGTCAGAAACATTAGCTGAATAGTAAACATAACAGCAATGATGTAACATCAATTTATGTAGAGTGAAGCTATGTTTCTCACAAATAAAAAGAAAAAACTTTGTTCACACAGCAGTAAATATTCCTGTAATTCCCTCTTCCAAAACTAGCAACCCAGTAAAAAAAACCTCTGACAATCACTTGGCCGTATAATCCTTCGGTGAGCACATCAAAGGATTACAATGTTCTTTTCCACATCACATGGTCTCGGTCATAACAAGCAAAGGCATAGAAATTAGATTACATTACATTTATAGGCACTTCTGGCACAAAATTCAATTTTAACAGATACTTGCTCCTTTTCTTCTTTGTCCATCCTTTAAGTTTATTATTGTCAGGTCTGCTCAGGTGCATTGATAAGTTTTGTTTTGCATTCAATCCAGTCAAAGCAGATAATACAATCAAGCCAAACACAAGTACAATAAGTAGAGTGAAAGGAATATAATTCTCAGCATTATAGCACAATAGTTCCATAGACACAATCCAATGTCCGCAACGAGGTTGAGGAGAATCGGACTATACCCTCGCCAATGGAAGGACTGTTAGAAGCCGGATAACAGAAGGGAAGAAGTTGTTTCTGAGTCCGTGGTGCACACTTTCAAGTTCCTGTATCTTCTCCTAATGGGACAAGGGAGATAAAAAAGTGATCGGGATGGGAGAGATCTTTGATTATGTTGGTCGCTTTCCTGAGGCAGCATGAAATGTAGATGGAGTCAATGAAGGGGAGTCTTCATTGGAGTCTTGTCTGTGTGATCGACTGGGCTACATCTACAATTCTCTGCAGTTTCTTGCTGTCTTGGGCAGAGCTGTCCCAAAACCAAGCTATGATGTAATCTGATGGAATGCTTTCTGTAAACGTTTGTAAGAGTCCATTGAAGCATGCTGAATTTCCTCAGACTCCTGACGAAGTAAGGCATTAGTGTGCCTTCTTGGCCATCACTTCAATGCATTTGGCCTACAACAGATCATTAGTAATATATACGCCAAGAAACATGAAATTCACCACATTTTCCACTTCAGCACCATCAATGATGCGGAATGCCGCATGTACTCCACCACACTTCCTGATATCTAGTACGACCTCTTCCACTGTTCTTCTCAGTTTTGTGGTGGCTGATGTGGCCAACTTCGGACTTGCAGGCTTCCACAGTGAGAGAATGGATGTGTTGGGTACTGTGCAATCCTTTCTTGCAGTGCTGAGCTTCTGTGAACTCCTTCTTGCTGTAGAACAGACACAGACCAGAGATTCCCAGGAGAGTGAAGATGCTACATTTTTTCAAAGAGGCTTTGGGAACATCCTTGAAACTTCTCCCTCTGTCCATCAGGTAATCTGTAGCGGTAATGCCGTTCAGGAATCTGGTTTTGAACAAATGAAGCATGTTGTCTACCCAATGGAGCCAAATTAGAGCCTCCGTGCAGGAAATATTGGACTGGGAGAGTTCGCCGGCACTGATTCATTTACTGTATACTGCCAGTCTATTTGTTGGAGAGAAAGCTTTGGCAGTCCCTCCCCAGTGCTTTGAGGTATCGACTACATGCAGACCAAGTCTTAGAAGCAGACAGGAAGACAGTGATCACTTGAGCTGGGTCAGGATTATAATCATTGAGCACACATTTCCTCAGACAGCCAAAGACTGCCAAACAAACTGCTGGGAGAACTCGCAAAATGCGTCGGAAGGTACTGCAAATTCTGGTCTGAAGGGTTCCGACCAAAAATGTCACTTGTTCCTTTTGTCCAGAGATGCTGCCTGACCCTCTGAGTTACTCCAGCTCCTGTGTCTATCCGCAGGAGGAACTCGGGGGTCAGGCAGATCTGTGGATGGAAATGGACCGGCAATATTTCAGGTCAGGATATTTCTTCAGACTGGTAGAGTAGAGAGAAGATAATTGATAGGAACACCTCCTCTCTCAATTTCATCCATGGACCCAAACATCCCTTCCAGCTGAGACAGAAGTTTACATGCACCTCCTCCAATCTCATCTATACCATTTGGTGCTTAATTTGGGGTTTAATTTGGCATTGCCAAGACCAAGTGTAGAAGAAGTAAGTGCTTAGCCGAACACATTCCCATGCACTTGCTTATCCAGAGCAAGTTGGAGCTCTTGGTTACGAGCCACTTCAATTCCCTGTCCCATTCCAATAACAACCTGTCAATCCTCTGCCAGCTCCACTGTCAGAGAGAGATCACATGCAAACTTGAAGAACAGCACATATTCCGCAAGGATAGCCTGCAACCCAATAGCATGAACATTGTATTCTCCAATGTCAGGTGAACACCAATGCCCCTTCCCAAACCCTCCCACCACCACCACAAACCTTTCTTTCATTTGACCCACACCACCCAGTTCCTTTCTCCTCTAACCCCCTTCCCTACTATGGGTCTCCTATTTTTATTCCTCCCCCAACTGCCTCCACCCCTATCTCCCCACTATCCTCCCTTTGATTCTACATTTCACTTATTTCTTCTCAGATTATACCACTTGCATGCATTTGTCTTCTCCACCCATCACCTCCTGCCTTGGTTACAATCTCCACCATTCTCTCCCCCACCTGTCTCATCCACCAATCACTCCCTCCTTACCTGGATCCACCTATCGCTTGCCAGCTTTTGCCCCACCCCCTTCCCCTCATCTACCTTCTACTCCATCAGTCTGAAGAAGGATCCCAACCCAAAAGGTAGTTTACCCATTGTCACTCCACAGACGGAGCTCGACCCATTGAATTCCTCCAGCAGTTTTGTTTTTTTACTACAATCGACTTACTGCGTCATTAGTCCTCGAATTTACAGCCTGGAAAATGTGATTGTTAACTCCACTAAAAATGAAACCAGTAAATAAAGCACTGCTACTTGTGGACCATAATCCATAACTCAGTGGTATGTGAAAATCTCCCTGCAAAACTAACAGCTAGTATAGATAGAATATCCAGTTGTGAATGATGCATCACAGAGAATGAATTGTGCAAAGGAGGATCATATGTCATTAGCTCCATTCAGGGATACTTTACAGCATTATACTAGATTGATGCAATAACCTCTTTATCTCACAGCATATTAGTTCAACACCTTTCAGCCAAAGAGATACTTTTTCAACGTATCCATTGTTATATTGGTCTGGAAATATCCTAAGTTCTGGCATGAATGTTGAGGGCTGAAGTGACCTTGAAGCAGTTTATACTCTGGTGTAAAGCTTAAATTGCAATTGCGTTTAGCAGTTTATCTTAATGACAATCTTCTTGGTGAAGCAAAAGCGCCCATGATATTACAATAGCATTATTGTAGATGGGATCCCAGTTTCCTTTCCCAACTAAGGGTTGTATCACAGATTAAGCTCTGCTAGCTCTCTACTGGATCTCCAGTGATGCAGAGAAACCCAATGTCATCATTATACAGGGTTACACAGAAAGCTGGAGAAACTCAGCGGGTGCAGCAGCATCTAAGGAGTGAAGGAGATAGGCGACGTTTCGGGTCGAGACCCTTCTTCAGACTATATCATTATACAACTGTGTAAGAACCTGTAATCACAGTGAAAGTAATACATTCATTGCTTGGGTTGAAAACCTCCTGGAGTTGCATTCATCATAGTTTTGAGATAATAATATTACACTTCGATTTAGCAACCAAAAAAAGACTTGGTTATTGTCACAAAGGAAACAATCTACAATGAGAAAATATTTTTTCTGCAGAGTAAACGTCATGCATCGATAAATTAAAATACAGATGATGATAGCTCCAAGTACAATGCATCACAGCATGATACTCTTATTTCCTCGTTCAAATAGTGTTCGGCATCATACACAATCAAAGAAAATTGCCACCATCTTTATTCAGATTGCTGTTTGTATAAAATTAATATGCAAAAGAATAATAAAGCCAATTACTGTTAATTTGATCTACTTCAGAGAAAGAACTCTCAGGTTTACAGTTTCGGGTCGAGACCCTTCTTCAGACTTTTCCCCTGACTAGTCTGAAGAAGGGCCTCGACCTGAAACGTCACCCATTCCTTCCATCCAGAAATGCTACCTGTCCCGCTGAGTTACTCCAGCATTTTGTGTCTATCTTCGGTTTAATCCAGCATCTACAGTTCCTTCCTTCAACAAGGAATTTAGAACTATCCTTTGTTGTTTTGGATGCAGGAAACTTAAGGTTAATTCCAATTCAACATGTTATTTAGAGCTTAATTATAAGGATGCTCTGTAATTAATTTATTGAAGGCAAAAGTACAAAGTACAAGCTGTACAACATATGGGATCTTTAACTTTTGAATAAAAACCACTGCCTGAAAATGTATCCTCAGTCAGTTGTATTAAATAGATATTTGGCCAATGCATTGTACCCTGCCTTTGATATTCATCCCATTATCTTTATGAGCACCATTGAAGAAGGAATTTCAATAAACTCGACTTTACTTGGTTTTGGGGAAAGAGCAAAAAACCTGGGGTTATTTGCTTTAGAGCAAAGAAAATGAGACGATTTAAAAAAGGTGTGCAGAATTATGAATAGTCTCGGTGGAGCTATTGAACAGGAGGAACAAGTGAACAGGAGATACTATTTCCATTTGCATGAGTGTTCAGACCGAAGATTTAATGTTACTGGAAAAAGAACCACAGGGCTGATGAGGAGTTTTCTCTGCAGCGAGTTGATAAGAAGCGCTATTAAGTTCACTGTTCAAAGAAACAGGAAACATATCAGCAACCTTGGGCCAAGAGTGCATTCTCATTGACTTCTTGGTGATGATATGTGGCTGTCACTGGCAACATTGCCATTTATCATCCATCTGTATTTGTTCCACAACTGAGGAAGTTAAACTGTAGCTACGTTGGTGGCTGTGGGGTCATTTATAGGCCCAACTGAGGAAGAATAGCAGATTTATTCCCTGAAATCAGATAGGGTTTATGAAAATTGAAAACCTTTACAGTTACTGCTACAAAATACAGCATTTTTACAAACAATTAAAATTCCCCAGCTGCCGAGGGATTTGAACTCACACCTATGGATCAATGGTCCAAAACCCTGAATGGTAGTTCAGTAGTTGTGTTGCGTTCCCATAACTGTAAACCATGTTCATCTGTATTCAGCAACAAGACTGCAGTTACTTATGCTTGCAATTCCTCACGGCTCTGTGCTATAAAATTTACTGCATCCAGCAGCTGCTGGAACCCACTGGCATGTGTCCCTACAGAACAATTTTTTCGAGTGGCCTTAAGTTGTTCTATTTCACAACACAAGGAATAAATTCATTAAGTTTCTCTCCGCTCTTTCACCAGACAGGGAAATTGTCACAAACTGGAACCAGATAATGGGCCTCTTGTTAATTTCCCTGGAGCTTATGGAACTCTTGTAACAGATAGAGATCAAACATTCACTTGCATTGATTGTTAGGCTTGTGTAAATGGGGAAGAGAAGTGTTTTAATTGTACTTTGGAATGCTGGTTACAAACTGCTGCACCATAAGAATTGATTTGGAAATCTTTTGTTCTTAAATCTTTCTGACATGGGAATCACTCTTCAAAGAGTTAATTTCCTCCACATTTGCCCATAGATCACAGAAACCATGGTACTGTAGAAGACTTTTGTCCATCGTGTATATTTTATCTTCCGCTCTATTACTCTTTTCATTTGATGTCTGAAGGAATCTGCTGCACATTAATTGATCCCAATGCTAGTCTGTACACCGACAGTAACTATACATCAAAGTAATTATTTCAATGTCATGTTCATTTGTGTGTCCCAAAGCTGTGAAGGGGTGGCACAGTGGCAGAGTTGCTGCCTTACAGCATCAGAGATGTCGGTTTGATCTTGACTACAGGTGATGTCTGTACGGAGTTTGCACGTTCTCGCTATGAATATGAGGATTTCCGCCACATTCCAAAAACATGCAGGTTTGTAGGTTAATTGGCTTCTGTAAAAATGTCCCTATGTGCGTAGAATAGAATTAGCATGTACAGGTGCTCACTGGTCAGAGCGGACTCGATGGTCCGAAGGGTCTATTTCCACACTATCTCCAAACTAAACTAAACTATGAAAACAAATGCACTGCTTTAACCAAAACATGGAAATTGCAAACAGACTTGCAATCAATCAGTCTTGCTTTTACTTCACTGTTGCTAGATCTAGATCAGAGTGAAGAAGGGTCTTGACCCGAAACTTCACCTATTCCTTCGCTCCATAGATGCTGCCTCGCCCGCTGAGTTTCTCCAGCATTTTTGTCTACCTTCAATTTTTCCAGCATCTACAGTTCTTTCTTAAACATATATCTGCAGTGACACTTTTAGCCATGATGAAATAAAAGCAGACCTTTTATCCAAGTATCTCCCACTGCCTATGCTGATAGACCTGCCTTGGAAACCCATATTAATCATATGTGTTATACAAAATGATTGCTGATGGAAATCACCACTTCCTTGAAGTCCAAATTCATAATTGGAGTCTTTGGTCAATCATTACTTGGACCATAGAATCAATCTACCACTTGAGAAGTGGAATTATCCAATACTTCACATGCAGTTAGTCATAGCGTCACAGTCATAGAGTGTGGAAATAGGCTCCGGCCCAACTTGCCCACGCCGACCAACATGTTCCATCTACACTTGTCCCACTTGCCTGCGTTTGGCCCATATCCATCTGAACCTTTCCTATCCATGACTAATTGCTTCTTAAACATGGGTACAGTCTTTGCCTCAACTACCTCCTCAGGCAGTTCATTCGACACATCCATCACCCTTTGCATGAAAAGGTTACCCCTCAGATTCCTATAAAATTCCAGTTATGGGAGAAAACCTCTTGCCCACAATCTAACACCAAAATATTCAGCGATCGCACTTGATCTGAGTTGACAGACCAACAACATCACCAGTTTGGTGGAGAAAAGGACTAGTCTCCCTTTAACTGTGTTTGAAAAGAGCCACAATGTAAGAAACAAAGTTAGCAGACAACACTCAGCTATGTTCGCTCCAATAAATTTGTCTGCAAAATGCCTGATGTTTGGTATGGTTAAAGAGTTGTCTTATCGGTATGGCCAATTTCCACTAACTGCTTTCATTATATTATATCATATTATATGAGTGATGTCACTCAGATAATAATTGAGGTATCCTCTACAAACAAACACGGCGGCACAGTGGAGCAGCTGGTAGAGTTACTGCCTCACAGCTCCAGAGTTCAGGGTTCGATCCTGACCTCAAATGCTGTCTGTATGGAGTCTGCATGTTCTCCCCGTGACCGCATGGCTTACCTCCAGGTGCTCCAGTTTTCTTCCACATCCCAAAGACGTGCGAGTTGTAGGCTAATTGGCCTCTGTAAAATTCCCCCGAATGTAGGGAATGGATTAAAAAATGGGATAACATAGAACGGGTGATCGATGGTTGCAGTGGTCTTAGTGGGCCAAAGGGCCTGTTTCCATGCTGCTTCTCTGAACTAAACATGGATCAAATCTCGTAAAACATACCAACCGAACTCTAGGTTGACTGCCAGTGTCATCAACTAAGCTCTGGCATAGGATCTGTCTCGAGTTTCAAGGATTTAACCTCCTTGAAAAACGTAGTCCACTTGAAACCATTTGGGAATAGCCGAGTGAAGAAGTAACACCCTGACTACAGGAGAGGAAGATAAGAACAAAATCCTTGTGATTCCAACCAGATCAATAGAAATACTAAGTGGATCAGGCAGCATCAGTGGAGATAGAAACAGAGTTAACTGTTCTGATTAATTATTTTTGATCTGAAACGTTAACTCTGTTTATAGCTCCACACCTACTGGGCATTTTCTGCACTTTGTTTTTAAGGCAGAACTCTTGGCCTGAATTATCCTTTTTTCAGTTGAATTAGGTCATTCCACAGTCTTAGTTGAAGCCACTGATTCGATCTCAAACCTGCTCGAACAACCATATGGAAGAAGAGGAAGCACGGACTCAATTAACTTGACACAGAGCTGATACTCTCCCAACTGCATCCTTTGTTCCACTTGAAGGACCAGAGTATTAATGGCACATTGTTGTGATTTATTAGCTTTTGCTTCTCTTTCTTCAAACCCATACAGGAAATATAGATTGATGTTCTAAAAAGATCACCTCTCAGATTTTTACACTCCAAAGAAAAATGTCTTAGCCCGTCCAAGCTATCTGACTATCTACACCGACCAGAATTTTATTTTAGGTCTGAAACGTTAAAAATAAAAAATGCTCCCGCCTTAATTAATTATTTATTATGAAATTATTCAAATGATTCAATTTTTACCCTTAAAAAATGCATCGGTCAGTTGGCATTTGGGAGTTGAGAACGCCACTCAGCTTCAAAAGAAATGTTAAGACTTGGACGCACTGAATCAGTCTAACCACTAAACTGTCACCTCCATGATCCCATACAGACAGGCCCAGTTTATTAATTAGCTAGCATAATTTTTCTGCAACAGGACGATAATTTAGGAGTGCATCAAAATATTTAACATCATAGTGTGCCATTTAATTTCATCCATCTACTTCCAGACAGATTACAATAAACCAATAACATGTTGCAAGGCATGAAAGGCTTTCATGAAAATAATTATTTTCTTTGTGAGTAATAAAGGATGACAAGTGCTGGGAAAGGAGCAAATATTAGTGTGGATAATTCTTTTTTTTTAATGGAAGCATCTTTAATGCAACAGTTAGTGGACTGGCTGGTTCATCGGTGACCTTGCAGTCCAGCAATTCGATCCATTGATTAACAATCTGTAAATAACACACACAAGCCCAGCTGCACAACATGTCATTCAACTGCCAGCCTGTGGTGGCCCAAATTGCGTTGACTTTGCACTATTTACCAATTGCAACTCATCCTCTATTATTTTTTTCCCCCCACAATTTGTCAAGTTGTGAGACTCTATTGTTTTGATTAAACCCAAATTGCCAAGGCATGGGTGGAAAATTATGACTGCTCCAAATCAATATAAACCACTTGGCTGCGAAATTCTACAAATGCAACATTACATTGAATCGGCAGCAATGGATTTGATCAACAGCATTGGGGGGGGGGGGTGGGGTGAGGTAGGGGGTGTGTGTGTGTGTGTCTGTGTGTGTGTGTGTGTGTGTGTGTGTGTGTGTGTGTGTGTGTGTGTGTGTGTGTGTGTGTGTGTGTGTGTGTGTGTGTGTGTGTGTGTGTGTGTGTGTAGGGGTGTGTGTGTGTGCGCGTTTGAGACCAGCAATAGCAGATGGCACAAGGATAACTGGATAAGACCCAGGATCGATTCTGACCACGGTTGCTGCCTGTGTGGAGGTTACATCTTCTACCTGTGATCACATGAGTTTCATCCAGGTGCTCTGGTTCACTGTCACATCCCAAAGGCATGCAGATTTGTAGGTTAATTTGCCTTTTTTTTCAAATTGCCCCTATGGTGTAGGGAGTGATGCAGAGGGGAGAATCTCTGGGGGTAGCGAATAGTGATATCAATCAAAAAATGTGGAGATCTCGCACATTGGGTCAGGATAAAGTGGGTGAGGGGAATTGTGATTGGCTGGTTCTTCAGACTGAGGTCAGGATCTAAACTGATTTAATGGTAGCAGTCAAGTCCTGGAGGAAATCAGATTGATGAGAGTTAAAATATAAGTTGTAAAATGTGAGTTATATACATCAAGTCTTTCCGCTGACTGGTTAGCCTGCAACCAAGCTTTTCACTGTACCTCAGTACATGTGACAATAAACTAAACTAAACTAAAGACTGCCCTAGCACAGGACATCAGGACATGGGACCTCCTCAGGTAGGTCAACTCTAAAGTTGCACTAACCTAGGCTGCAGGTGCACTGTATAGCCCCACATCACACACTGTCCATAAGCTATGGCTTTTAAGCTATGGCTATGTTATTGATACAATTTAAAGGTCTTCATGTGTGCCTGTGCTTTCAGCATCCAGCAAAATGATGGTCATGAAACAATAGCCACCTGATAGCAACAATATTTTTGAGCCACTGTGCGATAATGAGATAACCAGAGACCCAGGATCGATTCTGACCACGGTTGCTGCCTGTGTGGAGGTTACATCTTCTACCTGTGATCACATGAGTTTCATCCAGGTGCTCTGGTTCACTGTCACATCCCAAAGGCATGCAGATTTGTAGGTTAATTTGCCTTTTTTTTTCAAATTGCCCCTATGGTGTAGGGAGTGAATGAGAATGAGGGATAACAGAAAGTATAAACTCTAATGGTCGCCATGGACTTGGTAGGCTGAAGGACCTGTTTCCATGCTGTATCTCCAAAATAAACATCAGCATCCAAGATTTTTTTTTAATCAATAAATTCAATTATACTTTTCAGATTTAGAATACTGCAACAATTTCCAAATCCTTTTAATATTAGCTTTGATGGTGCAGTAATGCTTTAGCATTCACAATCTACAGCATATCATTGAGATTTAAAAAATGACATGCCATCATCAATTGCAAATCTTTAATTGAATATGACAGCATCGTCACTCTTGATAAGCCAGAGGGTGAAATATTAGGTAGATATTTAAAGTACCCAATTAAATGCCATATTCTGTAGATTAAGATAATGCATGGCTCAGCTTGCAGACTGCTTTAATTATTTTGAGACATTAGCTTTTGGATGTGATTTAAGATGCCAGAACCTCTTTTGGATCAGCCTTTATTAAACTTGTATTGCAGTAATTCCCAGTTGCTACAATGGATGAGCAGAGGAAGTAATTTGGGATCCGATTTTGGGAGAACAAAGAGACAGAAGAAATGGATGAGTAATGTGCATGTAATTTCAGATCAAGGTCACAGGCTGAGATAGGAATTATGGAGCAGAGACTGTCACATTAATAATTCACTACCTTCCCAATAATCATGCACATTTATTTTAACAGTTGCAAATGTATACTAAAACATTTGGTAAATTTGCTTATTGAAACCATGGGTTACAATAGCCATACACATGGGAACTGGCCCAGTTTGTCCTGTGACATTTATGTGTGCACCTCACTCGATGATTGGTCTCACTAATTGCCATACACATTAGATCACTCTTACAGAGTTAGTTCAGTACTACAATGAAGCAGCCCAAAGTAATCCGAGCCATTTAAAGTCATGCTTGCCCCTCTTAAGAGGGTGCTGTTCGTTGCTGGGGGCTGGAGGATCTTGGTTTAGATGAGGGACAACTCTTCAATAAAAGGGACAGACAGATAATGTATGGAGTGGGGAACCTCTCCACACAGCTCGTGAGATCTTGGTGGAAGAGATGGGCACCTAGAAAGAGGTCTCACATGCTCAGATGCTCCAGGGCAGAAATGAACAGACAAGGGGAAGTTGTCAGGAAAATTATTGCACGCAATTCCCATAGGACATAGTTCCAATAACAATTAAAATGTTTAATAACCTCAATTTACGATAATCTGATACAATATGGGCGGCACTGGGGCACAGCTACTGCCTCACAGTGCCAGAAACCTGGGTTTGATCCTGACCTCAGGTGTCAACTGTGTGGAGTTTGCACGTTCTCTCTGTAACTGTGTGGATTTCTTCCGGTTGCTCTGGTTTCCACCCACTTCCCAAAGACATGGGTGTTTGTAGGTTCATTGGCCTTTGTAAAAATTGCCCTAAAGTGTAGAGAGTGGATGAGAAAGTGGGATAATATAGAACTAATGTGAACAGGTGATTGATGGTCTGCATGGACTAGGTAGCTGAAGGGCCTGTTTCCATGCTGTATCTCGGGGGACTGGCTGGATGGACATGCCAGCTGCATTAATTTTCTGCCATGTGGAACTCGATTTTGTGGGTGTATTTCTGACTTGCAAACTGTTTGGGTTATGAATAGTTCACAAAAATGGAACCCTAATGGAATCTGTGAACAACTTGTACAACTAATGGAATATAACCATTTTCAATGACTATTGATGCGATTTTGTAAATGCCAGCAGTTAATCAGAACATAATTCTGGTTAGTACCGTTCCCTTGGATGAGAGACCAGCTGGAAATACCAGGAGCAACAGGTTATCCGAGAAAATGGATACCATCCAGGGCAGCACGGAGACGCAGCAGTGGAGTTCTGCCTTATTGTGCCAGAGACTCGGGTTTGATCCTCACTGCGGGTTCTGTCTGTACAGGATTTGTACGTTCTCCCCAATGACCTGCTTGGGTTTTCTCCAGTTTCCTCCCACACTACAAGGAGATACAGGTTTGTAGGTTTGTAGGTTAATTGGCTTGGTCAAATTGCAAATTGTTCCTAGTGTGAGGAGGATCGTGTTTCTGCGTGCGGATCGCTGATCGGCGTGGACTCGGTGGGCCGAAGGGCCTATTTCCACGCTTTATCTCTAAAACTAAAATACAAAAGTATATTTACCTGAAAATCAAGTTCATCACAATCCTACTTGAACAGCATTCAAGTTGTCAGAGCAGCCTTGGGACTAACCTTGACCCTTCATAGGACCCAGTTCAAAACAGATGGTGTTCTGGGCCAAGTCTCCACTCAGTCAACATGTTAGTGATTTACAATCACTTTCCATGTCTTATCTTACTTTGCAACATCAAAAGATTCCATGCAATTAATACACTTTTGCTTGATTTTATGCCCTGATATTACTGAGCACATGAATCTTAATTGGAAATATTAACAAAAATACCAGTCACCAGGACAATTAAACCAACAGCACTGAATCCCACTTACAAAAATCAAACTTCTTCTGTGGAGTCTTCTTGGACGATACTGCCAAAGGATTTGATATCTCTTCCACTTGCCCTCTTTAGAATTTCATTTCTAAAAAGATAAAGGAACACTGGTCAGTTGATTGAGCCTCAATTGCGATGTTTATAAAATGCTAAATCTTTATTATTAATTCAGATATGCAGCAAGAAATGGGTGACTTAATAAGGGATTAGTATTAGTTTATTATTTTGACGAGTACCAAGATACAATGAAAAATAAATTATTCTGCATGTTATTCATGCAAACTGTACCATAAATGAGTACAATTAAAAGTATACTCACGAGCACTTGCAGTGCAGAAAGCAAAAGGAAGCATGATCACTCACAAATCAATCATTCCCCACACAGAACCTAAACCTATTTACAGCACACAGTAGCATTATTAATGAAATCAACTGTGCATTTATACCTTTATATTTCCACTAGTTAATGTGCTTCTTAGCTACACTCTCAGTCAGGAGAGTGTGGGACATAGATTTCTCCACAGCCCACATCGACAGTGGAATTATGGAGATGAATGTTCACATCTTACCTCTGCTGACGTCCACAGTGGACACTTATCATTGCAAGTGCTGGAATAACTCAAGTATCATTAGCAGAATCTCACATCAAAACAAATGGAGGTCTGTCGTGTACAGGATTCAGGACGATGATGACTTTGAGCATTTGGTTCTTTTGGGATTTCAACAACTCAACTTATTTTCAAAACCTTTGCACTTTTCCCTCGTGGAAGTGCTTTAAAAATATATCAAATGCCTCAATTCATGTGGATAAAATTAAAGAAACTCCTGACCTATATTGGGTATTTTCTCTATTACTTTGGAAACTAGACAACGATCAAGGTTTTTTTCTTCATTATCAGATTGCAATCATTTTATCTTAACCAAGAATGGCTCAGAACACAAGGCATAATAGCCTTCCATAATAATGTGTTATAAGGCAAGTAAAGGTGACTGCTTTTGACATCAAGGCATCGTCTGACTAAATGTTGATCAAGATCCCCGGGTATAACTCAAATTACTGGGCATCTATCGGAGAGCGTTCCAAAAGTTTGAGACGGACCTCGGACAATGGAAGATGGTTGTAGCTTTGATGCTCACTCATCCCAGCTCCTGAAGAGCAGAAGCAGTTCCTGAAGAGCAGCAGCCAAAGCCCAACTATCCTCAAACGTTTCATCTGCAGAGCTGCAGGTTTATACCAAAGATAGACACAAAGTGCTGGAGTAACTCAGCGGGTCAGACAGCATCTCTGGAGAAAAAGGATGGGTGATGGGTTTTGGATCGGGATCCTTCTTCAGACCGCATTTCAAAACAAGCTTCTTCTTGGAAGGAAATAAAGAACTTTAAAAATAATATTGTCACATCTCCTTTGGAGAATATAATGGACAAAATATGTACAGTTACATAAACACTGACACATGCGCACAAGTAGTTTGTGGGAAAGTGAAGACCATTTAAAATATTGAAATTTGCTTTTTTGACTAGACCTAACTAGAATGGATGTGGAGAGAATGTTTCCAGTACTGGGAGAGTCGTGTATCAAAGGGCACAGCCTCAGAATGAATCAATGTACCTTCAGAATGGAGACGAGGAGGAATTTCAACAGCCCGAGGGGGGGTGAATTTGTGGAATTCATCGCCACAGACGGCAGTGGAAGCCAAGTCGTTGGGTATTTTAAAAGTGGAGATTGATAGGTTCTTGATTAGTAGGGGTGTCAAAGGCTATGGGGAGAAGTCAGGAACATGACTTTTTTTTGTTTTTTTTTAAATATTTTTATTTATTAGAAGCAGTGTACATAAATATAAGCAACGGCATATAACATAATACAGTTATTGTACAGCAATTTTAATTTTTAGCTAAAGTTGAGAGAAAAGAAGAGAGAAAAAGAAAGATTAAAAAATGGATGTGCAAGAATAGAACCCCTAGACGACCAAATTGGTGCAGCCAAAGAGTGAGTAAAATAAATAAGAGAAATAAAAAGACAAAAACAGAAAGAAAAACAAAAGGTGATGATATACCAGCCTCGTATCCCTCCCCACCCATCACCCAACCCATAATTAGATTTAACTCCAAAATTGTGTTGCACCATACTATCCTTGTAATGTATCAATGAATGGTGTCCATGTCTTCGAAAAATGCTCTGGTTTTTCTGCTAAGACAAGTCTCAGATTTTCAAAATGTAGCATCTCAGACATGTTTGCAATCCACATTTTGAGAGTAGGGGCAGATGTATGTTTCCAGAATTTGAGTATTAGTTTTTTCACCGTTATCAGACCACAATTGAGGAAACGTCTTTGAAATATTGATAGCTCAGAGCAGGCTTCTGACGTTCCTAGAATGATCAGTTCAGTGTCGGGATCCAATTTTGTTTTTAATGTTCTTGAGAAGTTTTCAAAAATTCCTCTCCAAAAGTTATGTAAATTTTATGCAAGAGGAGAAGGAATGTGTTATAGTTGCTTCTTGAAGGAGACATTTGTCACAAATAGGAGATACATTTGGAAAGATCTTATTCAGTTTAGTCTTTGAATAATAGAGTCTGTGCAGTATTTTAGATTGAATTAACATTGATCGAAAAATTGAGGATATATAAAAGGTTTTCTTCCCATCTGTCTTTTAGAATTTTTAGGCCTAGTTCCTCTTCCCAGTCTCTTCTAATTGCTTATGACTGTTTTCTCAAATAGTTACATCTTGTAACTGAGAGACACTGTCTGGCATCTTCCCTCTGAAACTGACTTAATTAGAGATTAAGTCTTTAATTGGTGTTCTGGTGTTCAGAATTATATTGGTTATCATTTTGTGCCCTATATTTTACATCTTGCTTTCCTTCCCTTCATAATGAAGTCTTAAATGAGAGATCAAATGAAATAACCTGCTCAAACTACCCGTCAACATTGATCTGACTCCATGAAATGAGAGATGAGAGAGAACAATGGCTGGGCCACTTGGAAGTGGAAGAAATCATTTGGTGCAGAACTGCCAAAAAGAATAATTAAACCCTTTTTTGAAGGATAGACACAAAAATCTGGAGTAGCTCAGCGGGTCAGACAGCATCTCAGGGGAAAAGGAATAGGTGACATTTCGGGTTAAGACCCTTCTTCAGACTGAGAGTAGGGGAAAGGGACAGATGATATGGATGGTGATATTGCGAGATATAGAACAAATGAATAAAAGAAATGCAAAAGTGTATTGATGATAAAGGAAACAGGCCATTGTTCGCTTAGGCCTAGGTGAAAACGAATTACAGACAATGAGACTCAACTGGACAGCTGTGAAGCTAATACAACGATTTGGGTGGGGGATGATTGCTTTATATGATATTTTAGTATCCTTGAATCCTATCTTCAGTTTGCTTAAATTAAGAGTTTCCTACTTAGGGATTTTTTTTCAGTTCAACAAAAAGTAAAGAAAGATGATGGACAGTCAGAAAATAGGTGCATGCTTTATGATACCATTTTCCAGCTGTTCTAAAACTGGTGTTTATCAAAGCATTGGAAAGTCAGTCATAACAGGCCCTTTCCAGCAGAGATACCAAAGGCCAGTCAGTTTGACTTTTGATCACCAGCAATCTTTGTCTCCTTTGGTGTATTTCAAGCAGGGGTGTTAACATTAAGCAACAAACCAACCACTGGAGGACTCAGTGTTGGGGAGCATGTTGTGGAGGGGAAATGGATAGTTGACATTTTGCGTCAGGTACCTTCATCTAGCCACATAACATCATAGACCCTTCCTTCTTCCTCAACTCACTTCCTTTCTTCCTCCATCTTTTCTTCTTCGTGAACATCCTACAGAATGCTTGCCAGTCCCTCTTATTAGCTCTGTGTGTGTGTGTGTGTGTGTGTGTGTGTGTGCGCGTGCATGTTGATGTGTGCGTGTGCGTGTGTGTGTGCGTGAGAATTCCTCAGCCAACTGGAACTGAAATCAATGCCGGCCAGCCAAGGCTCAGCTAGTGGCCGAGGTCTATGTTGCAAAATCAAGTGTATGCGCAACGCAATCCTCAAGGCCAGGGTAGTCACATGGACAGAAGTTTTACACAAAATGCTGAAATAATGCTGCCTGTCCCACTGAGTTACTCCAGCATTTTGTGTCCATCTTTTTTGTAAACCCACATCTGCAGTTCCTTCTGACACATTTGAACAGAAGTTTGGTCTGGTATGGATCATTGAGCATGTGATCTTGAGATCTTTAAAACATTGTTCTATTGGTGATGAGACGACTTTAGATTGCAAATCCATGGTTGTCTATGTACATGCTAGTGGGGTCTCTAAAAGCCTTGCCATCCTTGCATGAATGCTCCTCCAGGACATGCAGATTTTAAAACCTGCCATTGGGATTCTTCATTTTGATTTCCTCTAAAAATGACTCACCGCGAATTGGTGAGTAATTGTAAAATTAATTCTTAATATAGTTTTCAGCAGGCTGTTTCTTGTGCTGTACAATAAGCAGGATGGGGATTTCATGTCTGACGTCCTAATTAACAAGACTAGATTGCACTAAATGAGAATGTTTTCTCCAGGGATCGGCACCTCACACAAAGTGACAGATGATAATTAAATGGACTGTACTCCTTGTTGCATATGGAATATCCAAGAGCTGCATTGTTGTAGCATTGCTGAGTTCACAATGCAGTGGCCTGTCTGCATCAAGCTTTTGCTTTCCCATTTATACAAGGTTGCTAACTGTGCATAAAACAGCTTGCACTGTTTCAACAGGTACAGCTCTCAGATGCTTTTAAGAACTGAATTGCTCCACATTCTGTTCAATGGGGCAACTGACACTGAATGGAGAGGCCCAGACAAGAAAGCTCTTCTGTAACAATAGTGCTATTTTTTTTTAATTAGCTTTAAATAATGGAAATAAGATTACCCAATTTATCTGCTTACCCCACATTACACAAATCTCATTAGCGCTCTTTACATGCATTGGGAATCTATCAATGTCTGGATCAAGCAACCACCTTAAACGACGAGCCCCATTAAAAAGTATTAACTGTATTTAATTGTATCTATTTATCAACAATTTATGTACTGAGAATAATTTTGGAAGCAACTCTTGAGAGCTCTTAAGCAAGCAATAGTGTGTTGGTTAATTAATGCATGATAATATAATGCTGATATAATCACTTTTCTTCACTGCTGAACAAATTAAAATTATTTTCTTTCTGCAATAAATCAAAACAATATTTATACCAAGAGAAAATAATTTAGCAACCTGCAGTCTCTTGAAATGAAACTGGTCATATTCATTTCCCAACAATCTCTGTGTATGCTGGAAAAGAAATAAACTGCTGGAGTAACTCAGCAGGTCAGGCAGCATCTCTGGAGAACATGGCTAGGTGATCCATCGGGTCACCGATACATGTTTTTATATGGAACAACATGTCAGGGTTTTCCTTTCCTGACCCGAAACATAATCTATTCATATTCTTCAGAGATGTTGCCTGACATGCTGAGTTACTCCAGCACTTGAGTCTTTTTTTTCTCTATAAGGCAACATCTGCAATTCCTTGTAACTCTTTTGTGTACACTGGCAGGATTTGAGATTAATGCTGAACAGAATCATTTGTGGCTGGTTTTGCAATGTCATATTGTGTTTTGCATTTAGACCTAGCAGTATATATATATATATCCCAGCCAATAACATGTTTAGTTTAATTCAGAGATGCAGCACGGAAACAGACCCTACGGCCCACCAATTCCGTGCCGATCAGCGCTCCCCGTACACTATCCTGCACACGCACTCGTGATAATTTACTATTTTACTGAAGCCAAATAACCTATAAACCTGTACGTCTTTGGAGTGTGGAAACCGGAGAAAAGCCCACACAGGTTACACGGAGAGCGTACAAACTCCGTACAGACAGCACCTGTAGTGAGGATTGAACCTGGGTCCCAGGCGCTGTAAAGCAGCAACTCTATCGCTGAGCCATTGTGCCGCCCTAAATGCTGTGAGTAGGTGTTATGGATTCAAAACAAAGTACCACATAAAAAACACTGCACCAGAATGGAAAGGCTAGAAGCATTTCTGCATTTCCCCCTAACATGCCTTTGAAACTGAAATATTTCAGTGTTTGAACTGAAATGCCCTTGAAAAATAGGCACAGGGTTATAATAAATGATCAGCCACACGATAATGTGTGAGCACACAAGCACTGTTCTGTCTGGTTATTTTTTATGATTGCCAGGGTCGGCCAACAGTAATCAGGGTGCTGTTTGGTTTATTGCCTCAGCAGTGACCTGAACTTAAATCTGGACTGCTGTATTTAAAGTCAAGCTATGTTATTAATCTGGGCATGTATCAGTCCAGGCACAATTGCAATGCCTAAATTAACCTTGATGAAAGAGCACAAAGCAGAACAATGTCCAAGGTTTTGCAACCGCACAGTGAAGCCGATGGTGCAGGAGGTAAAGGAGCAGACAAAAGGCGTTCCTTCCTGCTGAGACACAGGAGGTCCTCCAGGCAAAACGCTCTGAAGGCTGTGGGGAGAAATGGTTGCCAAAGTCAATTCCAGCTGTCAAGAACTGAGGAGCTGGAGGCACAGTGGCGAGAAAATCAATGACCTCACAAGTCAAGGTCTATGCAGGCACCCTTATTCACAGTCACACTGTGGCACCGCACAGTTGCACAGATGGTGCTCACAGCACCAGGCACCTGGGTTCAATCTTGACCTCAGATGTACTTGCTGCGGACGTGTGGGCTTCCTCTAGGTGTTTTGGCTTTCTCCCACATCTTAAAGACATTAATGTGTAGGGAGTGGATGTGAGAGTGGGATAACATAGAACTAGTGATATCAATGGCCGGTGTAGATTCAGTGGGCCAAAGGCCTGTTTCCATGCTCAATACTTCAACCAAATAATCAATTCAATCGATCTTCAAATGCAAGTACCTCTAGACACTGGTCAATGCATCCAAACTCCCATTACTCTCTCACCAAGGTTACACATCAATTAGAACAACTGCCTAGCGTTATTTGCTCCACTTTTACCACACACTGAACACGGCCATAAGCCATATATTTACATCAGTCTATTGATATCATACCTTGTACATATCTAATGAATGTAAATCTCACACACACACGTGCCCTGACCAACATGGAATTCAAACCCATTCACAATGCAAATGTGTTCCATTATTCACAGCTAATCCAATACAGTACTTACACTGACTCTGAATTTAAGTCTGTGTGTTGTAATAAATGTCAAAACAAAGGCTGACTTCATTTTTCTTCTGCAATTAAAATAAATGATTTCCTTCCAAAAGTTTTAATTATATTGCGCTTTATAGACTAGGTCAAAATCAATATTAGATTATCAAAAATGAAATCCAAAATATTAATTGTATCAATGTTAACTCTATATTATTTCTAACTGGCACTCCCTCTTAAAAGCAAAATACAGTGAACCCTCGTTTACCCCGGTACCATGGGGCGGGGGTGGGGGATGGTGTCCATAATTGCCGATTGTCTGCTATAACTGAGTAAAGTATTATAATCATATAAGTGGAAACAAATGACTACAGTTGCTGGTTAATACACAAACAGACACAAAGTGCTGGAGTAGCTCAGCGGGTCAGGCAGCATCTCTGGAGAACATGAATTGGTGACGTTTTCAATCGAGACCCTTCTTCAGAGTCTCGGTCTGGAACTGGGCCTGGAATCAAGTTGGGTTGATGTCCCTGGCCTGTTGGCGGCTGCGGGAGAGGCGAGTATCGGCGGAGTCAATGGTCGCGTCCCACGGGAGACCGGAGTGGAAGTGAGGGTCGGTGGTGGATGCAGCTTGGAAGTGGCCGAAGGAAGATGTGTGGGCCGGTGGTGGCGGCAGAAGGTCAGTCCTGGAAGCGGTGTGAGCCGGGGGTGGCGCGGGCAGCTGGCGCTATAAGCATCAGGGGAGGCAGCACGAGCTGTGGGGTGGCATCGGCAGCCGTCGGGAGGTCTGTCCGCTGTAAACTAAATCCATTATAAAGAGGTCCGTTAAAACGAGTGTTTGCTGTACACGAATTACATTTGCAAAAGTCACCTGAATATGTAAAATATGAAAATGTAGAAAGTGTCAGGCAGCATCAGAAGAAAGAGAAAATGCCCATATTTTAAGATGTTGACGTTTCACAAAAACAGAATTATATATGTAATTAACCTGTTCTTGAGATCTTAGCTTGAAGTATGGGATCAATCCTCCCTTATCACCCACCTACATAGATCTATATCCATCTAACCTTGCTCGAGGCTTCTTACTTAGAGATACATAGTCAATAGGTGCAGGAGGAGGCCATTCGGCCCTTCAAGCCAGCACCGCCATTCATTGTGATCATGGCTGATCGTCCGCTATCAATAACCCGTGCCTGCCTTCTCCCCATATCCCTTGACTCCACTAGCCCCTAGAGCTCTATCCAAATCCATCCAGTGATTTGGCCTCCACTGCCCTCTGTGGCAGGGAATTCCATAAATTCACAACTCTCTGGGTAAAAAAGGTTTATCTTAGCTCAGTCTTAAATGACCTCCCCTTTATTCTAAGACTGTGGCCCCTGGTTCTGGACTCACCCAACATTAGGACCACTTTTGTATTTTTCAGCTTGAAATTGTGCAATAAGGTGTATACTGTAGCGAGTCTATTAACTTGCACTTGAATGCAATGTATATGCTTTAAATTGGATTAGCCATGAATAAGGTTAGAATAAATTACATTCCTAATTACACATGGCCCCTGATCATACCTGCTTAGGTTCCCAATGCTGAACACACCCCTGGTCCCAGCATTGACTGCACACCTAGTACTATTCCAGACCTTGACTCTGGATGTAAACTTGGCCTTGCTCCTCGCCCCTTTGCACTGACAATATATCTGGCCCACACATAAAGCCCCATATCTGACCCCCTGGACTTAACCTATTACGTTCAAGTCCACAGATACTTATCTAATGCAGTAATCCTTTATGGGGCACTTCACAGGCCAAATTATGGATTGCAAAATTTGCTACATTCATTGGCTTCCTTGTTACCTAACATGCTAGTTACTTTGTCAAAGAAGTCATCAATTGGTTGAACACATTTCCCATCCATAAAATTAAATAAAAGGGTGGTGGGTGTATGGAACAAGCTGCCAGGGGAGGTAGTTGAGGCAGGGATCATCCCAACATTTAAGAAACAGTTAGACTGATACATGGATAGGACAGGTTTGGAGGTATGGACCAAAAGCAGGTAGCGTAGCTGGGACATGTTGGCGGGTGTGGGCAGGTTGCGCCGAAGGGCCTGTTTTCACACTGTATCACTCTATGACTACATTATACCTCTACCATGCATGAATACTTCAAAATCAAGTGATCGAGTTTTATTGCCATATACTCAAGCATAGAAACATAGAAAAATAGGTGCAGGAATAGGCCATCGGCCCTTCGAGCCAGCACTGCTATTCAATATGATCATGGCTATTCATCTAAAATCAGTACCTCTTTCCTGTTTTTTCCCCATATCCCTTGATTTCTTTAGCCCCAAGAACTAAATGTAACTCTCTCTTGAAAACATCCGGAGAATTGGTCTGCACTGCCTTCTGTGGCAGAGAATTCCACAGATTCACAACTCACTGCGTGAAGAAAGTTTATCCTCATCTCAGTTCTAACTGCCCCCCCCCCCCCCCCTTATTCTTAAACTGTGACCCCTGGTTCTGAACTCCCCCAACATCTGGGACATTCTTCCTGCAGTTACAGTAAGTGAAAATCGAGCAGGCAAGCAGGATGCTTTCTCCAACCACACTTATCTGAAGTCCACTATCTTCCACCGTTTCTACCCAGTGCTTGATACTTACTTCCAGCAGCTACTGGTTGTCCTCCAGGATGCACCGAGCCGCAGCCTGATCCATGCCGGTCACCTGGGTGAATTTGGCACAGAGACTCTCACGGCAGCGGCGCAACGCTTCCGACGCCTGGCACTGAGGCTGCTCCGTGGCCGGAGCTGCAGTGAGCGACTCGCCAGCCCGGCAAACACTCGCCAGCCCCGCTCCCCGTCCGCATCTGCCCCCAGTCGCTGCTTCTGCTTCCAACACCCATGGCAAAGCGTGAGAAATTTGTGATCAGCGTGAGAATTTGGCGAAATGCATGATTCTCATGCTCAATTCATGGGAGTTGGCAGCCCTGCCTCTCTATCCCCCCCCTCTCTCCCTCCCCCTCTACCTCTCTCTCTCTCTCCCCCTCTCTCTCCACCTCTCTTTCTCTCCCCCTCCCACCTCACTCTCCTCCCTCTCTCTCCCCCCCTCTTCCACGCTCCTCTCACCCCTCTCTCTCCCCCTCTATCTCTGCCCCCCCTCTCCGTCTCTCCCCCCTCTCTCTTCTCTCTCCCCCTCTCTCTCTCCTCTCTTCCTTTTTCTCTCCCCCCCTCTCTCTCTCTTCCCCTCTCCCTCCCACCTCACTCTCCCCCTCTCTCGTCCCCGCTCTCTCCTCCATCCTCTCTCTCCCTCCCTCTCTCCCCCTCTTTCTTCTCTCTCCCCCTATTTTTTCTCTCTCTCCCCCTTCTCCCTCTCTCTCCGTCTCGCTCCCTCCACACACTCTCTCCCATCTCTCTCCCATCTCTCTCCCCTCTCTCTCCCCCCCCATTTCTCCCTCCCACCTTCTCTCTTTCTCCTGTCTCTATCTCCTCTTTCTCTTTGCCCCCATCTCTCTTTCCCCATTTCTGTTTCCCTCTCTCCCTCTTCCCCCTCTCTTTTACAACCCTTCTCTCTTCCCCCTCTCTCTCCAATTCTCTCTACCCTCTCCTCCCTCTCCACCCCTTCTCTCCCCTCCCCCCTCACTCTTCTCTCTCCCCATTCTCTCCCTCTCTCCTCTCACCCCCTCTCTCTATCTCTCCACTGTCTCCCTGTCTCCTTCCCCAGTCTCTCTCTGCCTCCCTTTGAGAGTCTCTGTCCCTTCGGCACAGAGACTCTCACGGCAGCAGCGCAACGCCTTCGACCGCCCGAGTCTCTAGCACTGAGGCTGCTCCATGGCCGGAGCAGCAGCGAGCCCCGCAAACACTCGCCAGCCCCGTTCCCGGCATCTGTCCCCGGCAAACATTCGCCAGCCCCGGATCCCCGTCCGCATCTGTCTCCGCCGCTGGTTCTGCATCCATCCCTCCATCAGCCCTGGCTCTCCAACACCCGCGACCATGCAGTTTATGTAAGTTTTGAAATTTTCGTTGATCACATAAGTTCTCACCACAGAGCATGAGAAATTTCTGATCAGCGTGAGGGCATGAGAATTGGTTAAAATGCATGATTCTCACGCTCAAAGTGTGAGAGTTGGCAGCCCTGCTATAAGATTCCCTCTCATCCTTCTAAATTCCAGTGAATACAAGCCCAGTTACTCCATTCTTTTATCATATGACAGTCCCACCATCCCGAGAATTAACATTGTGAATCTACGCAGCACTCCCTCAATAGCAAGAATGTCCTTCCTCAAATCAAGAATTCTTATCACAACATTAACTTCTGGTGACATTGGGATTCTTCTTTTTCATTTCTTCACTGCCATTTTGTTGAAACTTTCATATGAATATGTAATGCTCTATGAAACTGTGCATGGGCCATCTTGTTTCAACTGCAATACTCCAAAATTAATCAGTAGTACAATGTGCTAAGCTATCTGAAAATTCCACAAATTTACTCCATACCTGTTGCTGCTTCTAAAGTATATGAAATCCCGCTTACCTACCTGATCTCCTGGTTGCTAAACACTTTAACCCTTCCCATACTGACCTTTCTGACATGGACCTCCTCCACTGTCCGAGTGAGGCACAGTGCAAATTGGAGGAACAGCACCTCATAGTTTGCTTCGGCAGTGGTACGAATAATGACTTCTCTAACTTCAAGTAACCCTCTCTCTCCATCCCCCTCCCTTCCCGTTTCTCCGACCAGTCTGACAGTCCCTGATTACATTTTATCCCTGTTTGCTTTGTTGTCACCTTCTCCACACGAACATCACTAACAAATGTAGATCTAGTCTACATTTTCCTTGATCTCCACCCCCTTTGATGTCTCATTCTCATACCTTACACTTCCTTATCTCGCAGTCTAAAAAGGGTCTCGACCCGAAATGTCACCCATTTCTTCTCTCCAGAGGTGCTGTCCGACTTAGAAAAATGTTTGAGGTGATTCACGAGTAGATAGCAGGTGCTGATTCATTAGTTTTCAAGTTGTCTCTTCCCTGCAGCTTATAGTTGCCAGCTCTGTCTATGTTACAGTCCAAAGAGAATGTAGCATCACTTTACTGGATATCTCACCAGGCGGGAGTGGAGCAACTCAGCGGCACTTCCTATTATGACTGGATACGTACATGCTAGAAACATTTGATATAAAGCCTTAGCAGTTGAGACTGATAAACAACTCAAGCCATATTTGAAGACCTGTACAATTACTTCAGCTGTACAGGAAGTGTGATTTATATATATTTTAAATATTTCCTTACTTTGCTAATTTTTATTAACTGACACTGGGTTTAATAACTAATGTACCTTTAAGCTTGGGACATGCTCTTTCTTCTATATCAATGTCTGTTTTTGTGCTCATGTTGTAAACCTAATGGATAGTAGAGTCATGTGGTGTGCCTGCTTCTTAAACTATGCAACACACACACTGGGTTTGCAGGTACAGTTCGGAAACTCAACGTGGAAGTCTGAATATGCTGTCTCATGAATAAATCTTAGATGCAAAATACTGGAGTAACTCAGCGGGGCAGGAAGCATCTCTAGAGAACATGGATAGCTGATGTTTTGGGTCAAGACACTTCTTCAGGGGGGGGAGGGGGGGGGGGGAGAAGGCTGGAAACGCATCTGCAGTTTCTTTTGATTACATTTAAGCAGCAGCTTGTTTTCTGCTCAGGATTCCAGCCTCTGCTCTCTGTCATCTCCTAGCTGTAGATTTGGTTTGTTTCTATATTTAATGGGCTTCTCCAACCTCCTGTGCCACTTATCCTGTTTTTAGATTAATTTTCTTATTGAGGAGGCAGACACTTGCCCCATTGAGTCTTTACAGATACAGGGCAGAAGCAGACACCATGGCCCACCGAATCTCCATTGATCAACAATCACCCCATACATTAACACTACCCTACACGCTAGGGATAATTCACAATTTGACCAACAAACCTGTATGTCTGAAATGTGGGAGGAAACCGGAGCACCCAGAGATAACCCATGCAATCACAGGGAGAACGTAGAAACTCCGTACAGAGAGCACCCGTAGTCAGGATCGAACCCGGTTCTCTGGCGCTGTGAGGCAGCAACATCATCGCTGTGCCACTGCACCACTCTTTTGTGTCTTTGTGGAGTCTGCATATTTATACGTCTAAGCCAGCTCTCACAGCAATCCCACTTATTTTCCGGTAACATTCTCTCTCACACATGGCAGGATCACCCTGATTCTCCTACCGTCAGCCTACACTTGGGGTAATTTCCAGTACACAATTAACCCATCGACCAGCAAGTGAGGACGAATGCAGGAGGGAATACCTGGAGGGAATTCATGAGCTCCCAGGGTAAATACGCAAACTCCAAAAAGACAGCAGGAAAAAACTGGTCCATTGGAGCTGTGAGGCAGCAGCACTACCTGCAGAACCCCCCTGTTACTTTATTACAGACAGATTAACCTGCTGAAAAAAGATTACTGAACAGTGTGTAGTATCTTGTTATGACCCAGCTTTGATCCCACCTTTTTTAGAATATACCAGGATTATATATAATATAGAGACAAGTAACTGCAGATGCTGGTTCACACAAAAGGCCACAAAGTGATGGAATAATTAAACAGGTTGGGCAGCATCTCTGGAGAAACTAGATAGGTGACGTTTCAGATCTTTCAGTCAGAGATTCTGCCTGACCCACTAAGTTATTCCAGAACTTTGCGTTCCACATAGGGGAACAGCAGCTAGGACTAAACAAATAGGAATCTATTTACTCTTGCACCATATTCTTACTCCTCCTCAATCAGAAATGGTCTGTGCTTCTCTGCAAATTAACAGCAAGACTAATGGCACTTCAGGCACAAGCAGGAGAGAGGAGGTGAAACACAGGAATTCACAAGTCACCATCCAAGATACAGTACTCTAACCCATTGCTTGGAAAATAATATCTTGTTATCTAGTTCACTATTGGATAAGCTGAATGATGTTACGTTTCTGGATTCACAAGAGTGTATCAAGCCTTGAATATTTCAGTCTGAGGATGCTTTCAAGATAGACACAAAGTGCTGGTGTAACTCAGCAAGTTAGGCAACATCTCTGGAGAAAAAGTGTGGGTGGCATTTCGGGTTGGGATCCTTCTTCAGACTTCTTCAATCCCTTTCAGTCTGAAGAAGGGTCCGACCCGAACCGTCACCCAACCTTTTTCTCCAGAGATGCTGCCTGACTCGCTGAGCTACTCCAACGCTTCAAATCTTCAATATACCAGCATTTGCAGTTCCTTTCTGCACACTGAGGACAATGGGATAAATCTTCAGGCTTGGCAGGCTTCGATTTTTATTCGTGAATGTCAATTTCATTTCACGCCCAGATCAAAGAAGAAATTGTTCCGCCTTTTAATAATTAGAATGCATTAATAAATTGGCCATCAAAACTCTTAAGATGGAACAGCTAACACAACTTGATCATCTTTACATTATGTGTTTAAATATAAAGTCACTGTCAAATAAAAGGAATGATTTTAAAAGATATGGTTTATAAGATTAAATTCTGCATATGTACTTTGTATTTTGGCAATGTAAGACATATTCTGAACCTGACAATTGAAACTGATCAAAGTAAGACTACATGTCAAAAAAAAAGTTTATCGATTGACAGTATTAAAAATAATAACATTTGAATTTTGCTCGCCTATAAATGTTAAATAATGCCAGTGAAACATCACTGGAAGTGAGGAGCTTAATTTTTTCGTGTTTTATAGAAGTAAATTTTCCATTTTTAAATTTCCTTTGTTTTTGTTTTCCACCTTGCACACCAATCATTTTCCTTTTTTCCATCCCTGTCCCAAACTTGCATATTCTAAATTACAACTTCACAATCCCTTAAATCTGATATTCTTTCTCTCTAATAGCCTTAAAAATTAAGGGGTACAATGATTGTAACAATATATATACGGGATGTACACTGATGTAATTTACTGTACCTCTGATATATAAAAATATAAACAAAAACAATCTGATATTAAAAGGACAGTATTGGTGCTTTTACTGCTCATTGGCCCCTGATGCCCCATTTCTTGCACTGTGGCATCATCGTGTTATTCTTCCAGCAAAAAATTAAACAAATGCACGTGAATATCATTAGACAGTCTGCGAGTGTAAATTATGGCCCAATATAAACAGAATTATTGCAGCAACATGACAAAATGAAACTAGATTCAGAACTGTATAAAGATTTTGATTATGCTTCCAAACATCAACTAATTATTACCTGAGCAAATCTTAAGATCTCTGAACACTATTTTAAACAGGCAGAAAACACATTCCTTAATTAAAATTCATTACTGTCACAGTTTGCAATTCAAGCCCATATTCTGCATCACTCAACTGACAGCCATGTCTTTCAGTGACTCTGTTAATTGGGGTTCCTGTGTACTGTGCAGAAATGGATTTTAATGAATCCTGCTGCTCTTTTCAAAGCCACGGGTATTTTTCAATGCCCTGCCCTGAAGGCGTTTGGAAATTCCCAAAACAGTGCGGACGACTGACAATGAGCCTGGGAATGGCAAAAATAAAGGATCCAAAAAATTGAAATTAGAGCCAGTAACATAGTTACCAATAGCATTTATTAAAAAGAAAGAAAGTTGAAGAACCTTCATTGAAGATCAATTGTCTTCTGATGATTTAAATCACAATGAGTAAACTGCATTAAACTACCGACACTCCTCAACCAATTATCGAAGCAGTCTTTATTTATTAGACCTTCCATTGCTTTCAGAGAAATCTAATTTGGTGCTAAACTCATATTAATTAAAATTTTCCAAGCTTAAAAAGAGTCAAATGCCACGCTAACAAATGATTGCCAAAAAATTAATGACAAGTGAAAGCAAAAATATTATTTATTCAAGCATTCACATGACAATCTTCTTCAATAAACAAGTTGTGTTGTGAATGCTTATCATTTAAAAAAAAAACATATGCCAATGAGTTGGAGAATTAGCGACCCATTGGAATCCAAAGCATTTTCACACAAGCTGCAAGGAACAGGTTTTCACTTTTGATTTCCCATATGATTTCTTGCACTGAAAGATAAATCAACTGAAAGGAAGAAATATCCAGAGAATCACCAGCAACTATTGTCAGCAACTGATGGCTGGAAACCAAAATAAATAAACTTGGGCGCTGTAAAGCAATGTCTACCGCTGCATCACTGTGACGTCCCAGGTGGATGAAACCTCAGCAGGAGTCAAATTAGGTGGGAAAGAGAGGAAATTGCATATTAAAAAATGTGAGAAGAATTTCAAGCTGGGAGAGTTTGCGAATCCGAATCATGGCCTATCCATCTTCTCCTGAGGTGCGAATTGGCTCCATGGAAGGAAGCAGAGGGTGAAGGTGGAAGGTTGCTTCTCAGACTGGATGCCTGTGACTAGTGGTGTGCCTCAGGGTTTGGTGCTGGGCCCGTTAATGTTTGTTATCTACATCAATGATTTGGATGAGAACATACAGGGCAAGATTAGCAAGTTTGCTGATGATACAAAAGTTAGCGGTTTTGCAGATAGTGAAGATGATTGTGAACGATTGCAGCAGGATCTGGATCGATTAGTCAGTTGGGCGGAGGAATGGTTGATGGAATTTAATACAGAGAAGTGTGAGGTGTTTCATTTTGCGACGTCGAACAAAGGCAGGACTTACACAGTAAATGGTCGGGCTCTGGGTAGTGTTGTAGAGCAGAGGGATCTAGGAGTACAGGTGCATGGTTCCTTGAGCGTCGAGTCGCAGGTAGATAAGGTGGTCAAAAAAAGGCTTTTGGCACTTTGGCCTTCATCAGTCAGAGTATTGAGTATAGAAGTTGGGAGGTCATATTGCAGTTGTATATGACGTTGGTGAGACCGCATTTAGAATATTGTGGTCAGTTCTGGCACCATGTTGTAGGAAAGATATTGTCAAGCTTGAAAGGGTTCAGAAAAGATTTACAAGGATGTTGCCAGGACTAGAGGGTGTGAGCTATAGGGATAGGTTGAGTAGGCTGGGTCTCTATTCCATGGAGTGCAGGAGGATGAGGGGGATCTTATAGAGGTATACAAAATCATGGGAGGAATAGATCGGGTAGATGCACAAAGTCTTTTGCCCAGAGTAGGGGAATGGAGGACCAGAGGACAGAGGTTCAAGGTGAAGAGGAAACGAGTTAATAAGAATTCGAGGGTAACTTCTTCACACAAAGGTTGGTGGGTATATGCAACAAGCTGCCAGAGGAGGTGTAGTTGAGGCTGGGACTATCCCATCGTCTAAGAAACAATTAGACAGGTTCATGGATAGGAGAGGTTTCGAGGGATATGGACCAAGCGCAGGCAAGTGAGACCAGTGTAGCTGGGACATTGTTGGCTGGTGTGGGCAAGTTGGGCCGAAAGGCCTGTTTGCACTGTATCATTCTATGACCTTCTTTTTGCCCTATACATCTTTTCTTGGATTAGGAGATCAAAGCTGCACACAATGCTCCAAGTGCGGTCTCACCAATTGTACAATTGTAACAGAGCCGGATTTACGTATAGTCTCCACAAGCTTAAGCTCTCGAGATCTAGGGGGGCCTCGGCATGGCCTGATTCACCTATAGGCTTCATTGGCTGAAGCCTAGGGCTTCAAAGTCTAGGGGGCCTCCAGCCAAGGTGTTTTTTTCCCCAGAGTTAAAATTGGAATGCTATCAGCGTTTCCACTTTGACGGAAATCACCCAAAATTCTGGTTCCGGCCTGCTAGAAGTTTTGGGGGAAAAAATTGTGACCATCCGCACCTGTGCAGTTGGGGGTTGCCGGTGAGGCAGCAGTGACGCAAAATAACACACTCTCTCCGCGCGTGCGCAGTGAGCCCGGGTGGGTTCAGATCTCCATTTGCACTCCACACATTCACCTCGATGCCTCGTGTCAACCAAAGATCCTAGGTGTCTACTCCAGGTAAGCAGTGGAATATTGCGTTGCGGGAGTGCCCGTTTCTCCGGGCCGGGGGGGGGGGGGGGGGCTGCGGTGTCTGCAGTGCGGAGTTGGAGCCTCGCTGCATGGTGGGGAGAGAGAGGGGGGGGGATGTGAGAGGGGGAAAGGGGGGGGGTTGAGACAGAGGGGGGAGAGAGAGAGAGAGAGAGAGAGAGAGAGAGAGAGAGAGAGAGAGAGAGAGAGAGAGAGAGAGAGAGAGAGAGAGAGAGAGAGAGAGAGAGAGAGAGAGAGAGAGAGAGAGAGAGAGAGAGAGGGGGAGGGGGAGAGAGAGAGAGGGGAAAGGGGGGAGGGGGAGAGAAAGATGGGGAGGGAGAGAGAGGTGGAGGGAGAGGGAGGGGGAAGGATGAGGGGGGAGAGGGAAAGGGGGATTATCTTTAGTGAGATTGCAAAATGAAGGTAGGTTTTATAGCAATTAAATTTTCCCCTCCATATGAATAAATCAAACAATTGGAACTGCTTTCTTTTCCTTGATAACAATACTGAATATGAATTCCATAGTTTGCGACTTTCATTTTGCATCATATTTTTAATGTGCACACTCTAACACAGTCGAACAGTAACAGGCAATCAAATCAACACACAAAACATTTTCTAAAAAAGATTTTATTTACTGCAAAAACGTACAGTATTTTATTTGCAGTGTTTGCATGCTCCTTTATAACATTTTACAGTACAACTTGATTATTAAAACAAGGACAGATTCAATTCTTAATTTAAAAAAATGTATACAACAATGACCCCAATCATCCCATTCCAACCACTCATTACTCTTGACTCAACCATAATTATTTCCGAAATATTGGTCATCCAGAGAGCATCTAAAACCCCAGAGCTTCCAGGGCCCTGGACTTCGGCCGCAAGGGTCTTTGAGCTTCGCGCTTGTGATGTGCACTGCGCGCACTTATTTCACATCATTTTTTTGTAATCCTGCCATGCCACCCCCCTTTTTGAAAAGCTTTGTACGTGCCTGGTGTATAATATTTTTGACACTGTCATAGGCCTTTCTTACATATGCTGTCACAATTCACTGTAGTCTCTAAACAACACCAGTAATTTTCCTTGCCCTCCCATTTCAGAATAATAGTGTTTTAACCGATAACTCGAAACTAGCACTGGCAATAAATAAAAAGCACAGCTTTCCAGCCCTTATCTCATTGGCCACGCTCGGTTGCACATCGGTGTCAATCTGGTGGACTCTTCCATCTTCTTCTCGTCATGGGGGTGGGGGATTGTGAGAGGCCTCACATGTGGAATAGCCTAGGGCCTCTCTTCATCTAAATCTGGCCCTGGCTGAGCAAGAACACCTAGGTCTCATTGTACATCAACATTTTGCCATCTATCATTATTAAGCAACTTTCAGCCATTGCTTTTCACATTTCACCTTTATCCCCATTATATTGCTTCATTTCAATAGCACCTTACATATCACTTTCATGTCAACTCAAGATGCTTTGTAACCAATGTGGCATTTTTGAAATAAAATCAATGACGTTATATCAATTATCAGATAGCAAAATTCCATAAACAGCATGTGATTAGGACGAGACATAAACATTTTGATTTGGAATTGTTGTCGAGGAATTAACAATTTTGTCACACATCTTTGAAGAAGTGCTGTGGGATTTTGTATAGGAAGGAACAGCAGATGCTGGTTTACACCAAAGATAGGCACAAAATGCTGGAGTAACTCAGTGGGACAGGCAGCATATCTGGCGAGAAGGAATGGGTGACTTTTCGGGTCGAGACAGTTTTCAGAAATCTCTTTGTACATTTTGTACATCCCCTTGAGAGAAAAGACAAGGTCTCGAGTTTAATTAACAAACTGGAAAGAAGGAATCCCTCAAAAAAAATTGCCTGAACTAACTGGTGTGCATAAAATATTATAATTGTGGTCTCTGTATTTGACCTTTATGGTAATGGTAAATGGTTACTGCCATTCTCCTCCCGGCTGCCTGTGCAAACAATGAAGCGAAGGGTTCTAACACCATTTTCGGGTGACTGACTTATTTTCTAGTAAATAACAAATGTAAACTCTCTTCAAACAGCGTCTTTTACATCACGCACGTGCATTGCATTCATTGCATGTTGCTATTTTGCTCCTGTTGACAGGTCTCTATTCTCACAGGGATTGGGCCATTGCATTCTGCTCTGGATGATTTGTTCCTATGCATTTCCTCTGCTTCACATTAGGTGCCACTTTTGACATAAAACCACCCTCTCCTCCTTGCTTTTCATTCGCCTTCTCCACAGGTAGCCTCATCTGCACAGGACTGTTTTAACAATTTGCCAGCTCATTAGCGACAGGCAGCCTACAAAATTGCCTGACTTTACATTTAAAATGAGTCTGTTTCCAGAGCTGAATATTCAGCATGCCTCCCAGTGAGTAGCTCCATCGTACTGTATAATTTGACATTGCCTAGACTATCCAAAAAAGCTGCACAATTTAGTTTTGTTTAGTTCAGAGATACAGTGTGTAAACAAGCCCTTCGGCCCACCGAGTCCACACTGACCAACGATCACCCGTACACGAGTGTGTAAGAAAGAACTGCAGATGCTGGTTTAAATCAAAGGTCTGAAGGGCCTCGACCTGAAACATCACCCATTCATTCTCTCCAGAGATGCTGCCTGTCCCGCTGAGTTACTCCAGCATTTTGTGTCTACCCATACACTAGTTCTATGCTATCCCAGTTTTGCATCCTATACACTAGTGGGCAATTTACAGAGGACAATAAACCTACAAATCTTTGGAATATGAGATGAAACTGGAGCACCAGCAGAAACTCCACATGGTCACAAGGACAGCACCCAGAGTCAGGATTGAACCTGGGTCTCCAGGGCTGTAAGGTAGAAACGTACCGCTGTGCTACTGTGTCGCCCAATTGAATAGTAACTCACTCCACAATCCTTAATTAGAGGTTAAAATCCAGAATAACACACTTCCCCAAAGGTGATGAATAAAATGCAAACTGAGATTATAGAAAAGAATTATTATTCTCTCAAATTCTGAGCGCAGTAAAATAATTCCCATCTAAAATATCTTTTGTTCACCTTTTGTCAGGCTATTTTCAATTAATGTAAAAAAAAAAGCTAATCAGTTGGGTGATTTAATTGTCCTATTCAGGTTACCTTTGAACTTACAATGCTAATCAAGTATCGGGAAATTTGCCTGCAGTTTAGTTTAGTTTGTTATTGGCACGTGTACCAAGGAACAGCAAAAAGATTTTATTTGCATGCTATACAGTCAAAGAAAAGACGATACATGAACACAATCAAACCATGCACAGATTAAGGATAAATAATACAACATTTAGTGCAAAGAAAGAGCACTGAAGTCCAATAAACCCAATTAAAGAGGTAGATCTTTGGCTAAGAAGGCCCATTAAAGCTTCGATAAAATGGTTGCCAAAGCTACACACTAGTAATTTTGGCTTCAACTGCAGTGATCCAAGTAAAACCAGTAAAATGTACACTTTGGCCTGGTATTGCTTCAGGTTTACTCTCATATAATACCTCTCATTGCTCCCTTTATCGATCAACCAATTGCAACTCTTTGTAATTGATTGTATTGCTACATGTCACCTTATCTTTAAACTATTCTAGCTGGCGATTAAACATGTAATCTTTTTTACCTCCATCCAAAGAAGCACTGGTATTTATCTCTGACAGGCGGTTGGTTAAGACTTTTTTAAAGAACTGAAAGAGTGATATCTTAAGTTGGCAGTAATTGCTTGACATTTAAAAGCACAGACATCTTGACTGCCACTTCGTGACTGATATTATGGACAGCTGCTTGCAAAGTCCCTTGAGGAAGCGCTATAATGATTATGGAGGAGTTTGCTTCGCTAGACCTTGTTTAAGATAACCATGTCACTCTGAGAGTGTTACAACTGGATTGTCTTTAAACATTAATCGTCATTAAAAATCCCACGATTAGACCTTGGGTATCTGGAATTCACTTGAAGCTGCTTCAAGATCATGAGGATTCCACTGAATTCACTAATAATATTAAGTCAATACAGTGAGACCCACCAAAAGAAACACAGGCTGACCTTCGATTATTTTATGTTAACCCACTTTCGCATGCACTCTTCACAATAGGGGCAATTTTATAGAGGCCAATTAACCTATAAATTTGCATGTCTCTGGGATGTGGGAAGAAACCGGAGCAACCGGAGGAAACTCACCGGGGGAAAAGTGCAAAGTCCACACAGACAGCACCCAAGGCCAGGATCGAACCTGGGTTTCTGGTGCTGTGAGGCAGCAGATCCACAAGCTGCACCACACTGGTGCCTTATGCCAGAGTGATGTTACCACTTTGTTCATCCTTCATTGAAGGTAAAGGTTTTCAAGATGGAACAAAAATCTTTCCTAAGGTGCTATGTTGCCAATTATTATACATGTGTATTAAAAGGGGACAAAAACATTATAAGCAGAAGCCCCCCTTGAGCCTGCTGCTTTACCACTCATTAAATCATGGCTAATCCTTTGCCTCAAGTCAACATTTCTGCCAGATCAGCGTACACAATCCAATGTCTATTGAAGAATTACGTCCCACTTGGCGATTTTTTCCGCAACTGCTGAGGAAATATTATATTATAGAACCGCTCGGATAGTGACTTTTATAAGCAAGGTAATTTGCCAGAGAAAAGCTTAAGGTTTTCAGAAACACATGTCTCCTAAATAAATAAAGTACAAAGAAACACATACAGGGAACAGATGAATCAAAACATAGAAATGCTAATCTAAACCTGCATAGCTTTGTTTATTGCTTTGAGGCAATTATAACGCTGTAGGAAAATGCATTTGATATAATTTTGTGTTGAAGAATGGCTTGTTGAATGGGGCCTCTTCTCAGATCAGAGGTTATTTGCTCTTTCTCTATGGCGCATTCCTGAGCTCCGGGTGTGACATAGATGGAGGTTTATGGCTGTTTATGCTGAGTTCGAGACAGACTCCAAGGCTGAAAAATAATAGACTCTGTAGTTTAGCTTGGGCTATGTTAAATTATAATGAGGTTGAGATAAGGTGATCGGATGCTTGTGGAGGAAAGAATCAGATTGATGGATTTGTGACCTTCCTATGTTTATGGTCTCCAAATCTGAGGAAGGACATTATTGCCATAGAGGGAGTGCAAAGAAGGTTCACCAGACTGATTCCTGGGATGTCAGGACTGTCTCATGAAGAAAGACTGGATAGACTCGGTTTATACTCTCCATAATTTAGGAGATTGAGAGGGGATCTTATAGAAACTTACAAAATTCTTAAGGGGTTGGACAGGCTAGATGCAGGAAGATTGTTCCCGATGTTGGCGAGGTCCAAGAAAAGGGGTCACAGCTTAAGGATAAGGGGGAAATCCTTTAGGACCGAGATGAGAAGGACTTTTTTTCACACAGAGAGTGGTGGGTCTCTGGAACTCTCTGCCACAGAGGGTAGTTGAGGCCAGTTCATTGGCTATATTTAAGAGGGAGTTAGATGTGCCCCTTGTGGCTAAGGGGATCAGAGGGTATGGAGAGAAGGCAGGTACGGGATACTGAGTTGGATGATCAGCCATGATCATATTGAATGGCGGTGCAGGCTCGAAGGGCCGAATGGCCTACTCTGCACCTAATTTCTATGTTTCTATAGTCGAAGAAGCGGCTGCACTAGTGAGGTAATGGGCTGAAGTTGTAAATTTACCCTTTGTTCTATAATATTTGTAAGAGACATTGCAGATTAGATTGAAATTCCATCTCCCAGAGATAGCAAGAGAAGGGAAGACTGTAAGTGAGAATGAAGCTGTATCCTGGCACAAAACACTTATCATCAATTAAGCTGACAGATTTACGACCCATGTATGCTTGAAGTTGGGAGGTGTGTGTGGGTTTGGAATTTAACTTACAAGCTGTGTAATTCGGGGAACTCATATAATTAATATTTGTAATAGACAGGTAATAGTATTTTAAACTGTGTAAAATTGTAGTGAACCCATTTATGAAATGTATTGTGTCTAAGTAAGATTGTAAACATTAGACCTTGTTTAGGTTTATAGAACTATCTTTCATCTTGGTATGGAAAATGTGTTTTGTTTGTATGACTTGTGTGATCATTGTATCATATGTGTATCTTATATTTTGAGGAGTGGCCTCTGATAATTGAGGGGTTTGCTTTGTTGAAATAAAATAATTCTAAACCAAGTTAAACCACAGGCAAACAAAGGTTGTAAAATGAAGCCATAGAAGGGGGGAGGGGGTGGGGGGAGGGGGTCATGTGACTGTTGTAAATCACCAGAAGGACTCGGATGATTGGTTACTAGTTTGTCATACGCTCTGTATCAGAAATGTCTACTACCTATATAATGCCTTGAGTTTGTATCAGAGTCACTAATTCTTTGAACCTCCCCCGGAGCTGACAGCTCTGTGTTGGAAGGTGTAAAGAATTGTCTCAGCGCTGAATAAATAATCAATTTCAACAGCAACAAGTGTTTGAATCAAGTTTTCTTGAATTTAGATTGACAAAATAACTGTTTAACATTTGGTGTCAGAAGTGGGATTTTTCGACTCTCAGCCAACCAGATAAAGAAGTTAAGAGTCGAACTACCTACGGATAGGACCAGAGGAATTGACTAAGCAAAGTGAGTATTTTTACCACTTTGCTTTCCTCTTCTCCGTATATCTGTGGGTAATAGACCTTTCGTTGTTGCGTTGTGTGGGATCCCGACGGAATCGAGTCAATTTAACAAACCTTGTTGATTGGTAAGATAGACTTTTAAACAGACTCGTCCATTGGGAATAGGGAGAGTTACCCATTCAGCTTGCTGTTATCAAAGTTAGACCCCAAACTACAGGCCAAATCCCCATAGACATAGGAAATCGCCTTGCCGACGAGGCAGCTAAGAAAGCTTCTAGGAGTCACCAAATTGTTGTGCTCCACATGATGAGGCAGACTAAAAATTCCACTAGGAATAAGTCTCCCTCAGAAAAAGGAATGGCAACCATCCAAGAAGTACTTCAAATACAGGAGGACGCTCCTGTACAGGTAAAACTGCTGTGGCAGGACCAGTGTTGTGTGTACGATCCTGTCACTAGCTTATGGGTTACGCCTGCCGGCCAGACTTGTATGTCTAACTAGTTTGCGTTGTGGGTTAATGAATGTGTACACTTTGCAATTCATTGTGGTGCCAAGGCCGTACGTGATATGCTTTTAAATACCTGGTGGCATCCGAAACTTCTGGACTTGTCCCAGCGTATCAGCCAGTGATGTCTGATTTGCCAGCAGCATAATCCAGGTAAAGGCTTGCCCTGTGAACCAGGTAAGACCCCTTTATCAGCAGGTCCCTTTCAGACCTTGCAAATGGACTACATTGAGTTGGAAAGATGTCAGTGTTATAAGTATGTTATTGTAATAGTCGATGTTTTCAGTAAATGGATTGAAGCATACCCGACCACTGACAATAAGGCCTCTACCATTGTAAAAATATTGTTACACGAAATCATACCGCGATTCGGTGTTCCTGCGCGTTTAAGTTCAGGTAATGGTCCTCATTTTATTGCTGCTGTAAACAAAGAAATGTGCCAACAATTACAGATACATCAACAGCTCCATTGTGCGTATCGACCTCAGGCCGCCGGATTGGTGGAATGACAAATCAGACTTTGAAAACCAAATTAGCAAAATTAGTGGCACAGACTAACAGATACGGACCACTCCTTCTGGTACGGCACGGCTAACGCCTGCGGAAATCATATATGGTCGACCTTTAGGGACGCCATGGAATGTCCATGCCCCCGCAGCGGCCCATTTCCAGCAGATAACTGGGGGAATGTCATCCTATGTATTAACGTTCACCCGTGCTTTGCGAACTTCTCATTCACAGGTCAGGGCTTCATATGGTGAGGCGCCAGTGCTCAAAGTATGCAAGACATATCGTGGAGAAAGCAGGTGAACTTGGAGCCTGGATCGGTGCATGGGCTTATGATGCTGTGGCCATTGTTAAAATGTGGCTGCGAGAGGGACATGACTGGCAGCTCAATGTTCTGTGGTTTTGATGTTTCAGATGTGATGGAGAGCGAAGGAGATAGAGGTGAAGGAATTGTGCTACTAATCAAGGAGGCTGTCACAGTGACGCTCAGAGAGGACATACTGGAGAGTTCATCCACTGAGGCAATATGGGTAGAGTTTAAAATTAAGAAAGGTCCAAGCCCTCTACAGGGATTGACTATAGGCCCCCAAATAGCAAGAGGGTGTTAGAAGAACAGATATGTAGACAGATTACCAAATGATGCCAAAGTAACAAGGTTGTGTCAGTGGGTGACTTTAACTTCTACGATATTGACTGGGACTTGCTCAGTGTCACAGGCACAGGCAGGGCAGAATGTGTCGGGTATATCCAAGAAGGTTTCTTGAAATAATATGTGGATAGTCCATCCCAAGAAGGGAACACCGGATCTTGTGTTGGGAAATGGGCCTGGCCAAGTGACTGGGGTTACAGTGGAAGAGCTTCTTGGGGATAGTGATCACAACTCCCTAGGTTTTAAGATTGTTTTGAATAGGGAAAAGGCGGAATCTTGCTGACAGGTACAAAATTGGAGAAAAGGCAAATTACAACATTATTAGGCAGGAGCTCAGGATGGTACACTAGGAGATGGTACACAAGGCAAGTCCACATTTGACATGGGAGTCGTTTAAAGGCCAGTTGATCGAAGTTCAGAACTGGCATAGTAAGGAAGGGGCGAAGGTTTACAAAGTAAGGGAACCTTGTATGACCAGTGGTTGTAAATTTGGCCAGAAAAAGAAAGGAATCACATGCAAGGTTTAAGAGGATGGAATCACAGGGCTTTTGAGGAACATGAAGAAATGAGATAATAACCCAAGTGGGCAATTAGAAGGGCCAATAGGGGCCATGAAATGGCTGTGGTGAGTCTGATTAAAGAAAGTCCCAAGGCAATAAAAACAAAGAGGGTAATTCGGGAGAAGGTAGGATCACTCAAGAATAAAGGAATGTATCTGTGCTTGGAGTCTGGGGAAGTAGGCGAGGTACAAAACAAGTATTTTGCATCCGTATTCACCAAGGAGCACAGTAAAATCAGAGTGGAGTCGTCTTATATGCAGAGACAGTTTGGGATTAAAAAGGAAGGCATTGATGTGCATAAATCCCCAGGGCCAGGTTATTGAGAGATGAGAGAGGAGATTGCAGGAGCTCTGACAAAGATGTTGTTTAAAAAGGAAATAGAGAAAATCCATGGAATCCATGGCCAATGCCAGTGTCTATAGGAGCAATCTCATTAATCTCACTCTCTCTCCCTTTATATCCAGTACATGCCACGGAAACATATTCTTTCACGCATGCCTTTCAACTCTCCTGATTCTTTTTGCCATGAGGGTACACGAATGAGTCGCTTATTGTAGACGATCAACCTTGCAGGATTCGGAGGAAACCCACTCACAGGATGAGGGGGAACCTCATTGAAACTTATCAAATAATTTAAGGGCCTGGATAGAGTGGATGTTTCCACTAGTGGGAGACTTCAGGACCAGAGGCCATAGCCTCAGAATAAAAGGATGCACCTGTAGAGGAGGAATTTTAGTCACAGGCTGGAGAATCTGTGGAATTCATTGCCACCGTGGCTGTGGAGGCCAAGTCAATGGATAGTTTTAAGGTGGAGACTAACAGATTCTTGATTTGTAAGGGTGCCATGGGTTATGGGGAGAAGGCAGGAGAATGGGGTTGAGAGGAAAAGATATAACAGCCATGAATGAATGGTGGAGTAGACTTGATGAGCAAATGGCCTAATTTTGCTCCCATAACATGAACAGTGAAAAGCTTTTGTTGCGTGCTAACCAGTCAGTGGAAAAATGAAATATGATTATAATCGGGCCATCCGCAGTGTACAGATTCATTCAGAAAGGATGTGAAATAGACAATAGGTACAGGAATGGGCCATTCGACCCTTTGAGCCAGCACCCCCATTCAACGTGATCATCCCCAATCGGTACCCCATTCCTGTCTTCTCCTCATATCCCCTGACTCCGCTATCTTTAAGAGCCCTATCTAGCACTTGGGAAGTGCCTACGGTCTAAGATGGTAGTAAAAAATCCCATGCACCATTATGAATACAATAAAATCTGCCCAATGTTTATCCTTTGATCACCATTTGTAAAGTAGATTATCTGAGCATTCTGCATTGTAATAGCTGAGTTCCAGCATTACAGCACACTTCACTGGCTGTAAAATACTTAAGAGAGAGAAGTAGAGGGGCTTGATAAGTGCCTTGCAAATGCCCAATCTCCCTCCCTTAACCAATCTAACACAACTGACTGCATCTGCTTATAATTCAGTGGCCCACAAGCCAAATGCCACAGAGGCTGGTCCCTCAAAATATCTCCTCATGGCCATTCAGAACCTGCATTCAGGAAATTTATCTCTTATGTCTTCAAAATAATTTACCGGATCCTGCACTGGCCACTTTTCAGATTATCAAGAACCATATAATAAACATGTGGTCACTTTAAGACACAAATATATGCAACAATGTTCCCACAAATGCCTAAACCCCACCACCCAAACCACCCCAGGTCCACACTGCCAAAATAATAATTGAGTCTTTCTCATTTCACACTGAAGCAACATCGCCTTAGCACTTAGCAGTTGTAAATCTGCACATATTCCAGTTCTTAATCAATGATGACTTGCCAGTGGCAGTAAACTGAAATGCTAATACACTTTAACCAGGAATAAATAAAACTCTTGTATATTTAATGATACCATGCAATGGGAAGTTAAGGTAAGCAGTTTTTAATAAAAAAAAGTATTGCCAGGGGTTCTGCAGATCAGCAATAATTAATGGATACGATTTTGATTTGCCTTGAAGGAAATGGTGGCCTGCTCCATTGGAGCACATCCCTGTAATGATTGCAGGAGTCATTCACTTGAATTCAATTCAAGGCTGGATCATTACCAAGACAAGTGCTGACCTGACCTAAAATTACTATAATAATAAATTCTTTTTTTCTTTCTCCCCTATTTCCAATACAAGTACTGGACAACCGCAGTACAAGATGTGTAGAAAGGAACTGCAGATGCTGGTTCATACTTAAGATAGACACAATGTGCTGGAGTAAAGGACCTGTCCCACTTGGGCGTCACTTGCTCATAATTTACACGTCATGACGCGCACATTGTGCCGCGCACGTTGTGCCGCGCACGTGATGCGTGAATGTTGCGTGGTGACATAGGCAGGGTCGCGTGTGGCGCCCCAGGATTTTGGTATGTACAAAATCTTCGCGCGCCATCTGCGTGATGCGCAAATGACGCCCAAGTGGGACAGGCCTTTAAGTCAACTGATCTGGCAACATCTCTGGAGAAAGACTGACGTTTCTGGTCAGGACCCTTCTTCAGACGGAAAGCGAAACGTTTATCAGCAGTGCAAGATGTGTCATTTCTGTCAAGGTCGAGTGTCAACGTCAGACGTTACTTTCCTAAAGTGATGGTGCCTTACTTTAAAATACATTTTGCCACTCCAAGCGCCCTCGTCCTTTGATATAAAATGACGTACTGAAGTCCGGCCGCTGTTTCAATGCAAGAATCACGACAGCCAATTTGTACATGGCAAGCTACCACAGACCAGATATTATTTTGTGATATTAGCTGAAAGGAAAAAAAAACTTTAGCCAGGACGCATGGACTATCTCTGTTTTTCATCTAAATTGTGCCATAATGCCGTTTACATCCACCTTTGACAGCAGATGTATAGCTTTCTCTTACAGGTTGACATATTTTCTAATTGAAAAAGGCAACGCAGTGCTACACAAGTGTATCAGTCCAGACGCTAAAGCCAAGCCTCGGAATTGAATGGTGAATCCAAAACAATGCAAGCTGAAGGATGACGCAGCCACAGCAGACACAATCTGCATTGGACACTGTGTAGTTTCTATGTGTCGGGCAAGAAATGGTAAGATAGTGCAGTTGAATGTACGGCTAAGGAGCTGGTGTAGGAGGGAGGGCTTCAGCAAAATGTATCATTGGCTCTTTTCCATGTCAGGTGGGATCTGTACAAGAAGGATGAATTACTCCTACCTCCCCTCTCGACTCCATCCAAGGACCCAAGCAGTCTTTCCAGGTGAGGCAGAGGTTCACCTGCACCTCCTCCAACATCATCCATTGCATCTGCTGTTCTAGGTGCCAATTGCTCTACATCGGTGAGACCAAGCACAGGCTTGGCGATCGCTTCGCCCAACACCTCCGCTCAGTTCGCATTAACCAACCTAATCTCCCTGTGGCTCAGCACTTCAACTCCCCCTCCAATTCCGAATCCGACCTTTCTGTCCGTAGCCAGAGTGAGTCCCACCGCAAATTGGAGCAGCAGCACCTCATATTTTGTTTGGGTAGTTTACACCCCAGCGGTATGAACATTGACTTCTCCAATTTCAGGTAGTCCATGCTTTCTCCCTCCTTCCCCTCCCAGCTCTCCCACAGCCTGTCTCCGCCTCTTCCTTTCTTCTTCCACCCGCCCCACCACCACTTCAGTCTGCAGAAATCTCGACCCGAAACGTCACCTATTCCTTCGCTCCATAGATGCTTCCTCACCCGCTGAGTTTCTCCAGCATTTTTGTCTACCTTCGATTTTTCCAGCATCTGCAGTTCTTTCTTAAACATGGTTGTAGTAAGGGGCCTGTTCCACTATGGCGACCTAATTTGCGAGTTTAGAAGAGTTTGTGCTTGCCACAAACTCGCAACATGGTCGATACGTGGTCCTAGGAGGTCACTGGAACTCTCCTTCATGCTCGAGGGAAGTTCCCGCATACTCGCAGCCTCAGTTAGGTCGAGGAACATTTTTCAGCATGCTGAAACATTTTACGCAAGTAAAGATTGGTCGGCATGGTTGTTTTGAACTCGTGGTGCAGTGGTAGTGGGGTCGCTATGCAGTTATCGGTAGTCGAGGTAGCCGTAGGCAATCTCCTTTGCTGACCGGGCATTTTAATTGGCACATTGGTGTTTTCAGAACCAAGGAAAACCGACCGGCAATGTTAAATGCCCGTTAAACTTTATTAAAAGTTGTCTGGCTTCTTAAAAGTTTCTCCACTCCATCCCCCCCCCCCCCCCCTTCTCTCCCCTCTCTAAAGGAATTACCGTACATTGCGCCAGCCATCTTTTACCTTCCTGTTCATCGCGGGTGTGAATTTCAGACAGCGCTCCCCCGCAAGGCGCGCGGGCGGGGGGGTGTGTGTATGTGTGTGTGTGTGTGCTCTTGAGCTTGAAGGTCGAAGACAGTTGCTGAAAACTGTCAGGCCCTTAATGGATGACTTTAATTTCTCCAATATTGACGAGGATTTCCTCAGTACAAGATGGGGCAGAATTTGTTCGGTGCATCAAAGAGGGTTTCTTGAAATCCCGACAATGCCTTTAAGGAACGTAAGACGACCAGAAAATAACTGAAACAATCCCACTTTAACAAGAACACTTCATGACCCCCTGATTATCCTCCCGATTCCCTGTTTAAAACCCCCAAGGGATTTTATACATGTATTAAAACCAATAGGGTGGCAAGGGAGATGATAGGACCACTCAAGGACAAAGGAGGGAACTTATGCCTGGAACCAGAGGAAGTGGGCAAGGTATTAAATGAGCGCTTTGCTTTGGTATTCACCAAGTAGCAGGCCATGGAGGATAATGGAGATCAATGGGCAGTATGCTATTATTTGAGCGCACCCAGAATTCACGATGGTGGAGGTAGTGGACCTGTTGAAGAACATTAACATGGATAAACATAAAAAGCTGTAGTAACTCAATGGGACAGGCAGCATTTCTGGAGAGAAAGAATGGGTGACGTTTCAAGTTGAGACCCTTCTTCAGACTGGTTAGGGATCAGGTAGGTTCAGGCGGGCTGAGCGATGGTGTTCCGCTATACGATGTGGACTCGTATACATGGCGAGACCAAACACAGACTGGGCGATCATTTCACGGAACACCTTCGCTCAGCCCACATGAACCTACCTGATGTCCCGGTTGCAGGACACTTTAATTCTCCTTCCCATTCCTACACAGACCATTCTGTCCTCTGTCTCCTCCATTGTCAGAGTGAATGCAAATGCAAATTGGAGGAACAGCATCTCGTATTTCACCTGGGCAGCTTACAGCCCAGTGGTATGAATCTGAATTTCTCTCACTTCAGGTAGCCCCGACATTCCCTCTCTCTCCCCCACCCAAGTCGCACTAGCTTCTCATTTTCACCCTACAACAGCTTAGAATGGTCTGTTTCCTTTATCATCGTTGCTTTTTTGCATATCTTTCATTCATTGTTCTTTATCTCTCCACATCACTGTCCATATCTCTCGTTTCCCTTATCCCTAACCAGTCCGAAGAAGGGTCTCGACCCAAAACATCACCCATTCCTTCTCTCCAGGATGCTGCCTGTCCTGCTGAGTTATTACAGCTTTTTGTGTTTATCTTCGGTTTAAACCAGCATCTGCAGTTCCTTCTTACGCATTAATGTGGATAAAGGGCCTGTCCCACTTGGGCGTCATTTGCACGTCATTTACGTGACATCATTTACGCGTCACGCGCGTATCGTGACGTGCACGTGGTGAGGCGTGGTGGCGTAGGCAGTAACACGCGGTCACGTGCGGCGCCCCAGGATTTTGTAATTCACAAAATCTTTGTGCGCCACCTGCGTGACGCGCAAATGACGCCCAAGTGGGACAGGCCCTTAAGTCCACAGTGCCTGAAGGGATTTATCCCAGGTTATTGAGATAAACAACAGGGGAGATTGCTGGGGTCTCGACTGAGATGTTTGTATCTCTCTCGCCACCGATGAGATCGCTCTGGACCGCAGAGTAACCATTGTTGTGCCTTTAAGAATGGCAATTGGGATAACACTCTGTGAAACGTCACCTATCCATGTTCTCCACAGATGCTGCCTGATCCGCTGAGTTACTCCAGCAATCTGTGAAACGTCACCTATTCATGTGCTCCACAGATGCTGCCTGACCCGCTGAGTTACTCCAGCACTCTGTGAAACGTCACCTATCCATGTTCTCCACAGATGCTGCCAGACCTGCTGAGTTACTCCAGCACTCTGTGTTTTGCCTTCGTTTCACTGTAGTTCAGCAATCCCTACACACACCCATCCTATATCAGCATTGCCCCAGGGCCCTTCACGTCTTCCGTAAACAGTCTCAGTCAGCCTCTATCTTGATGAGACCAAGCGTAGACTCATGCGTAGACCAAGGCCTGGATAGAGTGGATGTGGAGAGGATGTTTCCACCGGTAAGAGAGTCTAGCACCAGAAGTCATAGCCTCAGAATAAAAGGACATACTTTTAGAAAGACGAGAAGGAATTTCTTTAGTCAGAGGGAGGTGGAATTCTGTGGAATTCATTGCTACAGACGGAGGCCAAATCAATGGATATTTTTAAGGCAGAGATAGATAGATTCTGGATTGTGAGGTCCTCATTCTTCATGTTATCATCTTCTATTATAGATGAGGCCTTCACTAGGGTCTCCTCGATATCCCACAGTTCTGCTCTTGCTCCTCCTCGCCCCAGTTATAACAGGGACAGAGTCCCCCTAGTAGGGACTCCACCAGGCAACATTAAAAGTAGCATTAGCTCTTTTAACATTAAAAGTAACTCTACTAGGTAACATTAAAAATAACATTAGCAAAAATGCAGATGACACAAAGCTGGGTGGCAGTGTGAGCTACGATGCGGATGCTATGGACAGGCTGGGTGAGTGGGCAGATGCTGTTTAATGTGGATAAATGTGAGGTTATCCACTTTGGTGGCAAACACAGGTAGGCAGATTATTATCTAAATGGTGTCAAGTTGGGAAAAGGGGAAGTACGACAAGATCTGGGTGTCCTTGTTTATCAGACACTGAAAGTAAGCATGCGGGTACAGCAGGCAGCGAAGAAAGCGAATGGCATGTTGAATGAATGAATAGGTTTATTGGCCAAGCATTCACATACAAGGAATTTGCCTTGATGCTCTACCCGCAAGTAACAACACGACATACAGAGACAATTAAGAATGACACATGAAACATTAAACATTAATAATAAAACATTACAGTTTGCCATAGAGGAAGTGTAGGGAAGGTTCACCAGACTGATTCCTGGGATGTCAGGACTGTCTTATGAAGAAAGACTGGATAGACTCAGTTTATACTCTGTAGAATTTAGGAGATTGAGAGGGGATCTTATAGAAACTTACAAAATACTTAAGGGGTTGGACAGGCTAGATGCAGGAAGATTGTTCCCGATGTTGGGGAGGTCCAGGACAAGGGGTAATAGCTTAAGGATAAGGGGGAAATCCTTTACTTTTTTCACACAGAGAGTGGTGGGTCTCTGGAACTCTCTGCCACAGAGGGTAGTTGAGGCCAGTTCATTGGCTATATTTAAGAGGGAGTTAGATGTGGCCCTTGTGGCTAAGGGGATCAGAGGGTATGGAGAGAAGGCAGGTACAGGATACTGAGTTGGATGATCAGCCATGATCATATTGAATGGTGGTGCAGGCTCGAAGGGCTGAATGGCCTACTCCTGCACCTAATTTCTATGTTTCTATGTTTCGATAACCTACCAAATTATTTGGTCAACAAGTCTTACATCAGTGGGAGAAAAGATTTGGAGATTATTCTCATGGACACGATGTCCTCACATCTAGAAGCACAAACTTGTCAGGAACAGTCAGCGTGGCTATGTTCACAGGACATCATCACGTACCAAACCTGAGACTTTTTTTGAAGAGGTGATAAAGAGGATTGATTAGGGTCTACATGGGGTTTAGTAACAATATTTGACAAGATTCCTCATGGTGGGCTGATCCAGACGATTAAAATACATAGAATCATCGATGACAAGGAAGGCTGAATTCGAATGAAAGACAGGAAGCAGTGGGGTATTTCTCTGACTGAAGGTCTGTAACCAGATAGGTTCTGAAGGGTTCAATGCTGTGATCCGATATTTGTGATATACATGTGATATACATATAAATGACTCTAAATACATACATAAATACATATGCATGTAAATGGACTGTTTAGTTAGTTTGTCGGTGACACAAAACATTTGTAGGAAGGACCCTACAGGTGCTTGCTTAAATAGAAGACACAAAATGCTGGAGTAACTCAGTGGGATAGCTAGCATCTCTGGACAAAAGGCTTGGGTGATGTTTCGGGTCAAAACCCTTCTTCAGAATGATGTCAGGGGAGTAGGACATACATAGATAAGGAAGTGTATAGATAAGGAAGTGAAAGGTATGAAAACTGGACAAAGGGAATGGGGATCAATGTAGAATAGATCAATGTTAGTTGAGAGAAGGTAACAACAAAGTAAACAGAGATAAAATGTTGTCAGACATTAAGACAGGTCGGAGAACTGGGAAGGGGATGGAGTGAAAGGGAAAGTAAGGGTTACTTGAAGTTAGACAAGTCAATGTTCATACCACTGGTGTCATACTGACAAAACATAGTTTTGATGATAGTGAAGGTTGTCAAAGAATGCAGCAGGATGTATAGGAAGGAACTGCAGATTGAAATCCAAGATAGACACAATATGCTGGAGTAACTCCGTGGGACAGCAGGATGTAGGTCAGTTAGAGATAAATACAGAGAAATGGCAGATGGTTTTTAACCTCGACAAGTTATTTACACTTTAAGTAACCTATGGCTGTCAGTTTTGTACTTTATGGAGAACAGCTGAATGGCCTGTTAGCCATTCTAAGGCAATTCAAACATATAAACAAAACATGTTCCTCCCCAATCTTTTATTGTATTTACTTGTATCGTATGCAAACAGCAGTGTGCTACTAATCATCACTATGAAAAAATACAGCAGCTTTGGCAAAAAACTGAGGCAAAGGTCAGTTTACATTTCGGACAATTTTCTTGAGTCTTTTTTAGCGATACAGCATGGAAAAAGGCCCTTTGGCCCATCGTGTCCACACCGACTACCAATCACCTGTACACTAGTTCTATCCGACACAATAGGGACAATTTTTACAGAAGCCAATTAACCTACAAACCTGCACATCTTTGGCATTGGGGGAGGAAACCAGAGCACCCGGAGGAAACCCATGCAGTCACAGGGAGAACATACAAACTCCGTTCAGAGAGCACCCTTGGTCTTGAGTCTCTGGCGCTGTAAGGCAGCAACTCTACCACAGCGCCACTGTACTGCTTACCCTGTAGTGAATATCTATGGTTAGTCATGGGATGGCCTTGGATATCCTGGAGAGACTGAATGATGATGCCTATTCTAATTCTCCCTATCAGGGGAATTGTATTTATAATTACACATCTCCATCCAGAACTACTAATCAATTAAACACCATCCCATTTGCACAGCATCAGATCCAGATGGTCAAAACCATGAGAAGGTCAGATGTATCACATCCACTGCAACCCTGAACAGTGAGCGATTGCAGCTAAATGCTGGTGTGAGACATGGGGTTGGTGCTTTTGTAGCATTATAACTCAATAGTCAATAGTCTGCCTGAAGAAGGGTCTTGACCTGAAACGTCGCCCATTCCTTCTCTCCAGAGATGCTGCTTGTCCCGCTGAGTTACTCCAGCTTTTTGTGTCTAGCTTCGATTTAAACCAGCATCTGCAGTGATTTCCTACACAAACTCAATAGTTAAGTCAGGTTAAGGAACATATTAAATATGCACCAGCAGCAACTGAATAGGGAAATATATAACATTAAAATTATTAATTCGTTTAATATTAAAGCATGAAGAATATTAAAAACTCATTAAATATTCAAGGAGAGAATTATTTGCAATATGGATTTCTAACCTAGCAGAGGAAAGCTGCATCGTACATCAGAGTTGAGTATGATTGGTGGTACTGACCGATGGTGATGCCTGTACGGAATTTGTACATTCGTTTTGTGACCGCGTGGGTTTCCTCCGGGAGCTCTGGTTTCCTCCCACATTCCAAAGATGTGCAGGTTTGTAGGTTAATTGGCTTCTGTAAATTGTCCCTAGTGTGTAGGATAGAACTAGTGTACGGGTGATTGCTGGTTAGCGCAGACTTGGTTGGCCGAAGGACCCGTTTCCACGCTGTATCTCTGAACTAAATTAGCCCAAAATGGTTGGATCTATACCAGTGGTTGTTTGATTTTATCCTCTGACCTGACCATAACCTATTTTAATGAGTTCATATTTAACCTTATTTTGCTAAATGGATTATTTCTGCTCTAATTTGGCTCTGCATTGCTCAGATAAAGGTCATGAAGCAATACAGAAATGAACAAGGAAAAATTAAATATTATACTGAGACAACTCAATAATTACATTTTCTTTCAATGCTGTTTTTTTCTTTTCTATTAAGCGTATTGTAGCAAACTGGAAAGAAAAACAAAGCAGAGAACACAAAATATTCACACATACACCTAATAAAAGTGTTTCTTACACTTCTACGCCAATCGGCAAAAGTTCCAATACCTCCATACTCTCCACGTCTTAACCAGAATAATTGTTCATTGCAAAGCATTGTCACCTAATAGTTAAGTCTGATTACATGCTGATCTTTGTCAGTTCTGCTTGAGTCCGTTGCAATCTCAGAGGTCGTTCTGCCAGTATCTGGCGCAGATCACAGCTGGTCGGGTCGGTTCAGCCAGGTCCTGGGGGCTGCCGTCACACTCCAGTAGGTGTGACATTGTCTGTACTGCTCCACACCTGCATGTGTCTTCTGCCTGGTAGTTCCATGCTTTCATAAGTGCTTTGCACCTCCCCTGCTCTACTCGTAATCTGTTGAGGGTCTTCCAGGTTGGCCATGGGAGGTCGTGCCCGCTGGCAAGGCATTCAGTCGGAATGATTCCTCTCTCCATTCAGTCGTGGGCTCGTGTGTTGAGCTGGTTCCATTCATCTTTCCAGATGTTGGTCCTTTCTGTTTCTTTGGTTGTCTGGAGAGGTGGGACTGTCTGCAAGAAACTGGCTCTGGATTTCAGTCGGGGTGGAGGTGCTGTGTGTCCGTGCAGGGGGTGCCTGGTATCGATCTCCTGTGCTCTCCACTCGTCTTGGGCGACGCTGGATCATCTGATATGGGGGGGGGCAATACGAGCTAGGGCGTAGAGGCACAGGACTGGCGTTGTCTTTATGCATCCCGTGATAATGCAGCGGGTGTCGTTGAGGGCTGTGTCAACCAGTTTGGTGTGGTGGGAGCGGCTCCAGCTTGAGCACGCGTATTCTTTGTCAGTTGACAACATCTATGTTATGTAATAAATTTGGACCATTGACTCAGTTATTGTCTGTTGTAAAACAAATGTATAAAACTGCTGAAACAAGGAATTGTAAATGCTGGTTTATAACAAAAAACACAAAATGTTAGAGTAACCCAGTGGGTCAATCGCTGGAGAACAAGGATATGTGACGGTTTGGTTGTGAACCCTTTTCAGCCTTGGGTGACGTTTTGGGTCAGGAATCTTCTTCAAACTGCTGCTCCTCTACTCTGGAGACTCACTGTCCTTCTCAAACCATCAACACTATTGGACTAAGGATTTACAGATGGTTTTGTCAACCTGATTAACAAAACTCCAACAAGGTTTAGGTTTAAGTTCATTACTGTCTCATGCACCGAGGTACAGTGAAAAGCTTTGCTTTGCATGCTATCCAAACAGATCACAAGATTAGAAATTGTTCAGCTAGAGCTGAACACACTTCTCAGCATCTGAATAAAATGGCGTCTTGCGCTTCTTGTGCGTGATGGCGGAAAGATTGGTGGGAACAGGGCCGCAACGTGAATGCTCTTTCCTTGACCCTATCCAAACAGATAAGATATGGCATATATCAATGCCATCAAGTCAAACTCAAACACACTAGATAGAGTAAAGGGGATGATACCGAGTGCGGAATAAAGTTCTCAGCACTGTAGTGCATCAGTTCCATTGACAAAGTCCAATATTCACACTGGGGTTGAAGTGAATCGGAAGAAGCAACTCTCATTGTGGAATTTTTTGAGGATGTAACTAGTAGCGTGGATAGGGGAGAACCAGTGGATGTGGTGTATCTGGACTTCCAGAAGGCTTTCGACAAGGTCCCACATAAGAGATTAGTATGCAAACTTAAAGCATACGGCATTGGGGGTTCAGTATTGATGTGGATAGAGAACTGGCTGGCAAACAGGAAGCAAAGAGTAGGAGTAAACGGGTCCTTTTCACAATGGCAAGCAGTGACTAGTGGGATTCCGCAAGGCTCAGTGCTGGGACCCCAGCTATTTACAATATATAATAATGATCTGGATGAGGAAATTGAAGGCAATATCTCCAAGTTTGTGGATGACACTAAGCTGGGGGGCAGTGTTAGCTGTGAGGAGGATGCTAGGAGACTGCAAGGTGACTTGGATAGGCTGGGTGAGTGGGCAAATGTTTGGCAGATGCAGTATAATGTGGATAAATGTGAGGTTATCCACTTTGGTGGCAAAAATAGGAAAACAGACTATTATCTAAATGGAGGCTGATTAGGAAAAGGGGAGATGCAGCACGACCTGGGTGTCATGGTACACCAGTCATTGAAAGTAGGCATGCAGGTACAGCAGGCAGTGAAGAAAGCGAATGGTATGTTAGCTTTCATAGCAAAAGGATTTGAGTATAGGAGCATGGAGGTTCTACTTCAGTTGTATAGGGTCTTGGTGAGACCACACCTGGAGTATTGCGTACAGTTCTGGTCTCCAAATCTGAGGAAGGACATTATTGCCATAGAGGGAGTGCAGAGAAGGTTCACCAGATTGATTCCTGGGATGTCAGGACTGTCTTATGAAGAAACACTGGATAGACTCGGTTTATACTCTTGAGAGGGGATCTTATAGAAACTTACAAAATTCTTAAGGGGTTGGACAGGCTAGATGCAGGAAGATTGTTCCCGATGTTGGGGAGGTCCAGGACAAGGGGTCACAGCTTAAGGATAAGGGGGAAGTCCTTTAGGACCGAGATGAGAAGGACTTTTTTCACACAGAGTGGTGGGTCTCTGGAACTCTCTGCCACATACGGTAGTTGAGGCCAGTTCATTGGCTATATTTAAGAGGGAGTTAGATGTGGCCCTTGTGGCTAAGGGGATCAGAGGGTATGGAGAGAAGGCAGGTACGGGATACTGAGTTGGATAATCAGCCATGATCATAATTGAATGGCGGTGCAGGCTCGAAGGGCCGAATGGCCTACTCCTGCACCTAATTTCTATGTTTCACAGTTCCTAGAAATGCTGTGTATTAGAAAATAATATCTGATTGAAAATTCCAATCTTGTGTATCAGCCTAATTTCAGCCTATGTCAGGCTAGTTTCCTATTCAGTGAACCGTTTTACCAAAGGCTAACTATGAAAAATATAATAATTCTATGTATCCGTAAGAACATAACCAACATATTAATGCTGGGAAATATATTCATGCCTCATGCTAAAACCTTCCTTCAGGTTGGTTTTGGTTTGCACCATCATTTCATTTATTCCTTTTCTCCTTAGGTCATAAAACATGCAATTTTTAAAAATGCCTGACGTAACTTGAAAAAAATGTGACAAAATTTATATTTTGCCTCGTTGATACTTTCATGACCGCCTTTGCCACTTTTACATTCGGCCTCTGATTCTGGTGAGTTTGCGTTTTTCATCAATTCTCCAGAGATCCAGCCAAAACTCTTATGTCATCAACGTTTCTCTTCCAATGCTATAGTAAACTGCATAGTCCTTAAAAAGTAGAATTCAGCTTCTAATGAAAGCTGTAAATATACAGGCATTGATTTTAACTCAGGCTGGGCTTTGGCATGAGGTTTGTAGCCTTGCTCAATGCTGCAGCAATTAAGCAGGACATATTTGAGTATCCTGCTTCCACTTCAGGGGTTATGGGGAGAAGGCAGGAGAATGGGGTTAGGAGAGAGAGATACATCAGCCATGATTGAATGGCGGAGTAGACTTGTTGGACCAAATGGCCTAATTCAGCTCCTATCAACCAGGCTTATATTCACCGGAATTTAGAAGGATTGAGGGGAGTCATAGAGTGATACATTCTGGAAACAGACCCTTCGGCCCAACTCACCCACACCGGCCAACAATGTCCCAGCTACACTAGTCCCACTTAAATACAGATGTTAAGCTCACCAGCCTATACTTCCGAGCATTTTCCCTGCAGCCCTTCTTGAAAAGGGGCACAACATTTGCCAACCCCCAATCATTTGGCACCTCTTCTGTATTTATGGACGACTCGTAAATTTTAACCGGAGCTCCCGCAATTTCCTTTCTAGTTTCCGCAATGTCCTCGGATATATCTGATCAGGCCCTGGAGCTTTGTCTACCTTCAAACACGACAGCACCTTCAGTACTTCTTCAACGGTAACCCTGACTGCTCTCAAAACACTCCCAGTGATTGCTCCAATTTCCTCTGTCCTAGTGTCTTTCTCCTCGATAAGTACAGAGGAGAAATACTCGTTTAGGACCTTGCCCATCTCCTGTGGCTCCACACAGAGGTGATCGCTTTGATTCCTGAGAGGTCCCACTCTCTCCCAACTTACCCTTTTCCCCCTTATCATATAAGGGTCCCCCTCCAGTTTAGGTGCAACCCATCCCTTTTATACAGGTCAAGCCTGACCCAGAAGAGATCCCAATGATCCGGAAATCTGAATCCCCACCCCAACTCCTCAGCCACAGTTTAATTTCCCCAATCTTCCTATTCTTACCTTCACTAGCACGAGGTACTGGAAGCAATCCTGAGATCACTACCCTGCATGTCCTGTTTTTCAGTCTTCTACCCAATTCTGTAAATTCCTGTTGCAGAACCTCCTTCCTCTTTCTACCTATATCATTTGTGCCAACATGCATAACAACCTCCGGCTGTTCCCTCTCACTCTTGAGGATGCCATGACCCTGGCACCAGGGAGGCAACACACCATCCTGGAGTCTCACCTGTTGCCGCAGAATCTCCTGCCCGCACCTCTGACGATGGAGTCTCCCACCACTACGGCTCTGCCTGACATCACTCACTCTTCCCCGTTGAGCCTCTGCACCAGGGTTGGAATTACAGTCCTGGCTACCACTGAACCTTGTTGTGTCGTCCACTCCCAAGAGGGTGTACCTGGTTTCAGTAGGTACAGCCACCGGGGTCTCCGGCACTCCATATTTACTCCTCTTTCTCAGTCACCCACCTTCACTCTTCCTTTATCCTTAGTGTGACAACCTCACTGAAGGTCTTGTCCAGGAAACTCTCGTTTTCCTGGATGGTCCTGAGGTCATCCAGCGGCTGCTTCAGTTCCCTAACACGTTCATTCAGGAGCTGCACCTGGACACAATTTCTGTAGGCGTAGTTGAAAAAGCTACTTTTATAACAATCAAACCGGTTCGCTTCTTAATAAACAGACAACTCAAAATACGTTTGGTAGACCAGTTCAAAACGTTACTTATTATCGACCGATGGAAGTGGCAGGGAGAACCCCAGTCAAGTGAGCAATACAGACACTTGGCGGACTTCTGTCCACTTCCCTGAACAACAGAATTACATCGTATTATATAGTGTTTTTTGTCACCTTAGCACATTCCACAAACATTAGTCATGGTCAGAGGTACAGAGAATAAAGGGTACATAAAATGCTGGAGAAACTCAGCGGGTGCAGCAGCATCTATGGAGCGAAGGAGATAGGTAACGTTTCGGGCCAAAACCCTTCTTCAGACTGATGGAGGGTGGGGGGAGGCGGGGGGGAAGAAAGGAAAAAGGAGGCAGAGCCCGAGGGCTGAGGGAGTGGTAGGCAGGGGAGGAGACAGCAAGAGTCAACAGAATTGAGAGAATTCAATGTTCATGCCAAGAGGATGCAGACATCCCAAGCGGAATATGAGGTGCTGTTCCTCCAACTTGCGTTGTTGCTCACTCTGGCGTGGAACATTATCTCAATACACAGCAACCTGAGGCAAGCCTAGACTTGCCTTTCTGTATTAATCTACTGGAGAAAAGCCTGATTTGAGACTAAATATAAGCTGGCCCATGTGTCCATTGAATATTTTCTTATATTTTTAACATAATTCAGCCTTATCATAGTTGTCAGAAGCACCAGCAGTGTCCGTGACTTCCCACATCCTGCAGGAAACACATTATACCAACTTGCATGCCATTTTTTCAGTGGACAAAAAAACAAAAAATCACAAATCTTGAATCGTGTAGCCTGCTTGCCTCAGCCTCCTAGCCAAAGACTCTTGAACCAAAGACTCACACTTCATCTCCCAAGGCACTTCACCTCAACAATGCCGTTCCCAATAACGCCGCTCCGCTACAGCTGTGCTGATTTTTATCTGCTACCTAATCAACTACTTTGGGGCTAATTTGTAAGTTACTTGAACCTAGGCCTTTGGCCCTCTTTTTAAATCTCCTTTCCCTCCGACACCTTCTTTCAGCCAATACTCGCTCTCACTGCTTCTGGCTGCTGCTTCTCTCCTACCTTCACGGTAAAAGTCTTATGGAAACATATAAAATTCTTAAGGGATTGGACAGGCTAGATGCAGGAAAAAATGTTCCCGATGTTGGAGGAGTCCAGAACCAGGGGTCACAGTTTAAGAATAAGGGGTAGGCCATTTAAGACTGAGATGAAGAAAAACTTTTTCACCCAGAGAGTTGTGAATCTGTGGAATTCCCTGCCTCAGAAGGCAGTGGAGGCCAATTCACTGGATGTATTCAAGAGAGAGTTAGATATAGCTCTTAGGGCTAATGGAATCAAGGGATATGGGGAGAAAGCTGGAACAGGGTGGTGATTTTGGATGATCAGCCATGATCGTATTGACTGCCGGTGATAGCTCGAAGGGCCGAATGGCCTACACCTGCACCTATTTTCCATGTTTCTATCACTTATGACCTTACATTGGGTGGCACAGAGGTGCAGCAGTCAATAGGAATATCAGTCATGGTGGGGATTGTTGGGCATGCAAGAATAAACAAGTGGCTGGAAATGGAGGGCATTTAATGGGATGTGGGGGGAGGTATTAGGTTGAAGAGAATACTCCGATAGCCGGCATGGATTCAATGGGCCAAATGGCCTCCACCTGTGTGGCAAGAAAATATGGGACAAACGAGACAAAATCAGCTGGAAACAGGTGAGAAACAGCAGAATAGCTCTATCAGCTGCAAGAGTTCATTAATACGTGCAGTGGAAATGACTTCTGGAAGTGTCCATTTGGGATGCTACCTTGGATGTTGGAGAGAGGGGTAAGGACATTGATTCTGCTGGGCAAGATGAAGAAATAGAGCAGGAATGAACCAGTTAGCTTTTTGAGCCTTTCACTATACCACAAGATCATAGTCAATTAAATGTTTACTTTTCTTGATCAATCCATTTGATTTCTATGCAGATCAAATATTAATCTAAGTTTAACATATACTTAAGGACCCAAACTCGACAGATATCTGGGGTAGAGAATCCTAAAGATTGCTAAAGGGCCTGTCCTACAAGCATGCAACTCTATGCAATTAGCGCGACCTAACGTGGTCGCTTGAGCCGTCCGGCGTCGCGGGGCCGGTCCCACTTCGATCGCCGGAGCCGTGCGGAATTGTGCGGAGTTCGTCCCGACATCGCGCGGGGCTCCGAAAAACTGACTATGTTCAAAAATTCCGCACGGCAACGGCTTGTCGGCTTGCAGTCGCCTCGACACATTACACACCACCCCAACATCGTGCCTCCGTGAACCTATCTCTAGGTGCCTCCGTGACCCTCTATGTGTGTGGCTCCGTGCCCCTCTCTGTGTGCCCCTCTCTGTCCTGGCGAACTTACCTTAGACTTCGCTCCAAGTTCGCCTCACTTTGCGCCGCGTTGCGCCACTCACCCGACCTCTGCGCGGCCCCTGCTGCCGGTTTGATCGCGCTTGCCGCACGCAGGCGCATGCTGGTGGGAACAGCCCTGTACAGGGGATCACCCGACCTCCGCGCGGCCCCCGCTTCTAATTTGATCGCGTTCATCGCATAGAGTTGCATGCTTGTAGGACAGGCCCTTAACCCTCTGATAGAAACATTTTCTTTGCATTTCACACTTTAGTGGTTAACTCCTGCTGGGTTACACATTGGCCCAGTAGTTTGTGTTGCTGCCTCACACATCTAGAACTCAGGTTTCTTTCTGTATAAAAGTTACATTCCCTTTACGACTGTGCGGGTTTCTCCTTGGTGCCCTGTTCGGGCTTCATTTCTTGAGTAGATTAACTTTTTCCTGCATTAAAAAAAAACCTTTGCCATGAAGCATATAATCACCCCACTGGTCCCAGCTGGGGAAAAGACAAACCGATGAAACAATGGAAAACAACACAATAAGGGCGGCACGATGGCACAGCGGTAGAGTTGCTGCCTTACAGCGCCAGAGACCCGGGTTCAATCTTGACTTCAGTGCTGTCTGTATGGAGTTTGCATGTTCTCCTTGTGACCACGTGGGTTTTCCCCAGGTGCTCTGGTTTCCTCCCACACTCCAAAGACATACAGGTTGTAAGTTAATTGGCTTAGGTAAAGATTATAAATCGTCCCTAGTGAGTGAGATAATACCAGTGTATGTGGATCACTGGTCAGCACGGGCTCAGTGGGACATAGGGCCCGTTTCCTTGCTGTGTCTCTAAACTAAACTGATGGAAGTAACCTCTGACAGACAAACTGCATTAGTTAATGCCAATTGAACAAAAGGAGGACAAATTAACAGAACATAGAACAGTCGAGCTCAGAAACAGGCAGTGTGGCCCACAGTCTGTTCCAAACATGATACCACAATAGAAATCTCATCTGCCTGCACATGATCCATATCCCTCCATTCCAAAATATCTAATTGAACAAATAAGTCTGCAATTACATAAATGGGGGAAACAAAAGGCTTGAATTTGTCCAGTGCCTTTCAAGATATAAAAGAAACAAAATGCAACACATTCAATGTGCAATGCTAAGCTCAAAGGGGCCATATGAGAGACCGTAAATATCACTGTTCAACAGTTCCTTTTATTAAGAAGCAGAAACCAAAAGGCAAACATAACACCCTACTATGTAATGGTAACCAAACCTATAGATCAGATGACATCTTGATTAAACTGAACAATCCATAGTATTGATCCATGTTTAGTCTCCAAGGTATGAGAAAATGCAACATGATGGAGCTCCAAGAGCAGAGGACTGAATTCTGAGCCAATATTGGAACATCCTCAGCTGATCATGTTGGAGAGGAAGGCAACCTTGAGACACCAAGATAAATGGTGCAGGGAAGATAAACTTAAAAGTGTGCTTCAAAAGAAACAGTGAATTAGCATGTCTGAGTGAGGGACAGAGTACACTTGGTCTAATTGGGAAAAATAGGGCAACACAGTGGCACAGCTGTTACTCACAGCACCAGAGATCCAGGTTCGATTCTGACCTCGGGTGTTGGCTGTGTGGAGTTTGTATGTTCTCTGACACCGCGTGGGACTCCTCCCAAACGACATGCGGGCCTGTGGTTTAAATGGGCTTTTATAAACTACCACTAATGCATAGGGAGTGGATGAGAAAGTGGAAAGAATGCAGAACAAGTGTGACCAGGTGATCAATGCATTTCGTTGTCTCTGTACTGTACACTGACAATGACAATTAAAATTGAATCTGAATGGTTGGCATTTAGTCAGTGGGCCAAAGGGCCCATCTTATGACTGCTTTTCTTATCTTTAGAAACAAATATTAATAATTGTAGGGCAGATATTCAGGAAGTTGCCTTCATTTAAAGAATTAGCAATATATGGATTTTGTGGGGTTTGGGATTGGTAGTGTGGAAAACTATCCAAACTATCCAAACAATATTTGAACAATTCAGTGGGGAAGTTATATGCTTATCCAGAATAATGAACTAAGAGCGAGCAATTAGCTTTGACCATACGAGGTACACGTGTGACCTTACAATTTGTATAACGGGTTCCCGCTGCCACTGCTGTTACTTTTCCAAATCCCCTCTTGCTTTCAAGCGTAATGAAAGCTGAGATCTCAGTGCCTCACTGGTTGGTAATGAGCTAATTAAAATCATAGGTTTGATTTTCTTCCTAAATGTCTGCATGCCCAACTGCTTTCAGTGCAAGATAAGACAAATAATTCACAAACATTTCTGAATGTATTATGCTCCTACAATAAAAGGAGAAATAACAGCGACCTGTTATTCTTCATTTTGCCAATAAAAAACACGGGAGCAGCCGCAGTAATGAGAGCCATTAATTCCAAGGATACGATTTTGCGATAGGACTGTTAATTAGAGAGAGAAAAAGCCATGCTCCAATTAGTTTTTATACCAAAATGTGGATTACACCTTAAAATACTAATTAAAAGAGCCGTGTTTTCTGAACGGAAAGGTCTGTACATCCCATAATATAGCTGCTTTCAATTACCTACTGTTTGAGGTTCAAATGTGTTTTGGAAATAGGCAGGGGAAACTTTTTAAGGATATGAATTTTTTACCACCCACTTTTCTGCACAGGTGCTGACATAGGTGAACGTGTACCCTGACTTGCCCCATCTTGTGTACCTCCCCATTTGATGCCACTCTTGCACACACTTCAACCCAAATTGCCTTACTTGCTCATGTAAAAAATCATAATTATTCCTTCTTCGATTTTATATCCAACGTGTGGTAAATAATTCCAACAAGTAAATAAAAGATTATATTTCAAGCACACTAACAATAAATTTGGCCTTGCCCATCTCTCTTCAATGGCTAGTATCGGTTATAAATTAATTTCATGAATGTACGCTTTGATGTGTAACCCCATCCCTCTGTCACAACTTGGTCATTACAATGTGGTCGTAGAGCCGGAGAAGAAACTGGTGAAGTATGAAGAAGGGTCCTGACCTAAACATCATCTATCCGTTTTCTCCAGAGATGCTGCTTGATCCGCTGAGTTACTCCAGCACTTTGTGTCCTTTTTGTAAACCAGCATCACCAGTTCCTTGTATCACCAGTATACAATGGAATTAGCATCAGGATGGTCTATACCTAAACTGCACGACTAGTCAACTGCTAAATTTTGTCAGGGCCAAATGTCAACACGTTAGACCAGTTGCAAATGTAAACGTTTGCAGGATGGGAGGCCGATGCTTTGGTGTGAAGTCCTTTGCTGAAGTTAGTTGGAGTAAAAGAGATATCAGGCCTGCCCTGCTCAGGATCTTTTAGAGCAACAACGGCATTCTCCAACAAGCACAAGGGTTTCTATTTGGTTTACCTTTGTTTGCAAGGACAGGAGGAGAGGAGTTTGCCAAATTTTAGTCATCACGATCAAACACAATTGTCCCTGTAACCAGTAGCAAGCACCAAAGCAGGTTAAACACAAAATGGATTTGCTCAGAAAGAGAGCTGCTTCAGAGGTTTGACCAATACTCACAGCACACCTTGTGTGGGTCGAGTACATCTAAAGCACAATGCCTGCTGATTCATGAGCAATATTGCCCCACCAGCCCAGCTGCTGACAAAACTCAACACAATCTGCAATTCAGGCAAACATTGCAATTCCACTGCCAAGCATATTGACTGGCTGCATCGCGGTCTTGTTCGGCAAAACAAATACCCAGGAATGAAGAACATTGCAAAAGTGGTGAACACAGCCTCAGGCCAAAGGCAGCCAGCATCATCAGAGAACCAAACCACCCTGGCCACACGCTCATTTCACTACTGCCATCAGAAAAAAGGTATAAGGGCCTGAAAACTGGAACGACCAGGCTCAGAATTAGCTTCTTCCCTACAATCATCAGGTTATTAAACACTACAACATTCAACTACTTTTGATCTACATAGAATTGAGGACATAGCTGTTGTCTTTGCACTGTTATTGTTTCTTTATAATATACTGAACTTTGTTGTTGTATATTATGGTACTTAAAGAGCACGTCTGTCGCGCTGCTGAAAGAAAGAATTTAATTGCTCCATTTTGGGACATATGACAATAAAACACTCTCGACTCATGAAGCATCAATTTGTTGAAAAGTTCATAAATTCATGTTATAGGAGCAGAATTATGCCCTTCGGCCAATCAAATCTACTCAGCCGTTCAATCATGGTTGTTCCTTCTTTCCCTCTCAACCCCAAACTCCTGCCTTCTCTCCATAACCCCTGACACCCGCACTATTTAAGAAACTATCAAGCTCTGCCTTAAAAATATCCATTGACGGATTTTTCAATTTGCCTCCACAGCCTTCTGTGACAATGAATTCCATGGATTCACCATCCACACACTAAAGAAATTCCTCCTTGTATCCTTTCTAAATGTATGTCCTTTTTTTTCTGAGGCTATGGCCTTTGGTCCTAGACTCTCCCACATCCACTCTATCCAGGCCCCCAAGTTGGACATTATGGACCATCATTTTAAATCAAATGGTAGGTTGATTCTTTTTTTAAGCAAGGAGATGAAATATTACTGCATGTAGACAGGAAAACAGAGCTGAGCTTCCAATCAGATGGGCCAGGACTGGCTGACTAGTGCTCCCAATTAGATTGGTTTACAAAGTTTGCTTTTAACCAACAGAAGGCCATTTATTAATGTGCATCACCATTGATTATCTGAGCACTTACAAAATATAAGTTTTTAAGCATCTAAAAACGTGAGAATTGTTCACAATAGTCACCTTCGACAGTCCTTCATATATTATGCACATATGAAGGTTAAACTCTAGTGAAGTGAAATCTGAGAATGTTGATTCAGTCACACCCTCAGTCATTGAAATCCAAAAGGATACTTGCAGGATTGTAATGAATATTTGTAAGCAATTACCTAACCTGTCAGTGTATCACTTAAAAATTAGAACTGTAACTTTGCCTCCAATGACATTACAGCAGTCAGGTTTCTGACACATAGTGTACTGCTTGCTGCATATTTGTAAGTGCAATTTCCGTACCCTTCAATTTACCAAAGTACTGTGGGCATTAAATAAAAAAGCAGATCAGTGTCTTACTAGAAGAGGATTTTTAAGGATCACACAGACTGCACTGGAATATATGGTGCTCAAAAGTAACATAAATGATTTATTCTTATATACCTTTTTTTGCACAGAAATGCGTTTGTGATCCGGGGAGGTTTAATCTGTTGGCACTTCCATCACCTTGCTTCACTGCATTTCATAGGATTTGCTATTTATAATTCAATTTGCTGCAAATGAAATTTAGTATGCAAAGGTCAAGAGATATATGCTCAGTCTCAGTAATTATTTTATGTCAATACAGTAGATAGGAGTAAGTACATTTTACACAATCTTCAGCAAGCACCAGGAACTGTAATTATTATTCATTTCGAACATGTCTGAGCCTTTGTCCACAAATGTACAATAACGAGAATCGATAAAACAAACAATATATAAGCCTCTGCCCTTGTAGCACTTAAATACCAAAATTACACTCTTTGAATAAGCCATTGCGGTGGCACATTACTAACAAAAGCCATTTTGTGATGTAGGTTTCCGTAATATGGATACGTAAATAGAACAAACTAAGAACAGTGAAGATGCTGTATATCTGAGCACAGCTGTCGACTTACCGGTAATTCATTCCTATGCAAGGACTTTCCAGTGGCTGAGATTCGTTGCTGCATCAGCACCAAGCCAAGGTGACAGCAAAGCAACAGTCTGCAATAATCGTGCTGAAGCAAGCCCCTTCACCCTGCCCTATGCCACCTATTGATTTAATTGCACACAAGGACCATTACACACTGATCAATTAGGTCCACTTTCTGAAGTGTAAATAATGAGCTATTAGGAAAGTGATCCCTGTGTTTGCCTCCAACATCAATTGTAAAGCATCAGTAAAAAAGACAAATTAAGCAACACGAGAAACAAAATGTAAACTTTGGAAAATATTTTATAATTTTGTTTTATCTTGAAAATAAAAATTAAATGATAAAGTCATCTTTGCACCACTTGCATATGAGATCAGCAAATCAAAGTAACAAGCAGCGCGTGGCTTGTTTTTCCATATTAATTAATTACATTGCCAAACAAAAGTGTCAATTTTTCTAATACTAAAAAATGATTTCCAGTTCTGCTCTATATTGATCAACACTGGCCAACTCACTGGGCACTTTTCTGCTAATATAGCAGACTAAACTTTAGAGATACAGCATGGAAACAGGCCCTTCGACCCACCGAGTCCGTGCCGAACAGCGATCACCCTGTACACTAACACTATACACTACGCACTAGGGGCAATTTACAATTTTATCAAAGCCAATTAACCTACAAAATCTGGACGTCTTTGGAGAGTGGGACAAAACTGGAGCAGCCAGAGAAAGATCATGCAGTCACAGGGAAAAGGAACAAACTCCATACAGACTGCGCCCGTAGTCCGGATCGAACCCTGGTCTCCTACACTAAGGCAGTAGCTCTAGCACTGTGCTACTGTCCACCCTAAAATGTAAATTTAATTTTTTTAAATATCCATTTGTATCAATTAACATCAATTGAGCTTGCAAAACCATTTTAAAATGATACTTCAAACATTGCAACTGGGTTAAGCAAAGAATAATTTTAATTTAGGAGAGGAAGAAATACAAAATTGGTCTTTATTTACTGGCTGCCCTTTTTCTTTATCCAATGTTAATGCGCCTTCCAAGGAACGTTGAGCTGCCGATATGCAATAATAACATGATTGAGATTTCAACATGGCATCACATTCTACTGAAGATAAAAGTTACAATTTGCACCACCCATCCTTCCCCTATCCAAACGGCTTTCTGAATTCTTATTATGATATTCTGACACAAATTGGGATTTCCAAGATATTTGGTAACATACCTCATAAGGGATTGAAGACATAGGTTTAAGTAAAGAAATGGGCAAACATTAGTAGAATCGTACAGCATGGAAACAGGCCATTAGGCTCAACTTTCCCATGCCGTCCAAGATGCCATATATACTCTAGTCCCACCTGACCGCATTTGGCCCATATCTCTCTAAACCTTTCCGATCCATGTACCTGGCCAAATGTTTATGAAATGCTGTTATAGTACCAAACATTAATAATAACTCATGTTAATTAGACAATAGAATGGAGGATTTTAACAATGACTGGTTGTTCTGTCAGAGATTAAAGCCTCAGCACTTCTATTTTCTTATAAATTATGAACAAAATCCCATGACAAATAATAGTGGAGGTAAATGTTATTATGGAGTATTACATAATTTAAGGTGCTTAAAAGACTTGTACCATATAATGGTGCAAAAAGTCCTATCTTTTAGTGTGCTGAGGGCAAAATCATTGCAAACAGCACAAACTAATTTCTCACCATAGGCAAACTCCACAGTGGGCATATTTAGACATTACTTTTTAGACTTAGTGTGGAAACAGGCCTTTCCGCCCGCAAAGTCCGCACCGACCAGCGATCACTACACTATCCGAAACACAAGGGACAATTTACAAAAGCCAATTAACCTACAAACCAGTATGTCATGCATGTGGGAGAAAACCAGAGCACCCAGAGAAAACCCACACAGCCACAGAGGGAATGAACAAACTGCATAGAGATAGCACCCATAGTCAAGATCAAACCCGGGTATCTTGTGCTGCAAGCCAGCAACTCTACCGCCACGCCACCGTGCCTCCCCCAATTGGTAAAATTTACTACTAAACATTTGACAGTCTATTTATGCAGTTACGAATTGCAACTTTTCATCCAGAATTGTATAATGTTACTAAAAAGCAACAGGGTTTTTACTCCCATCACCAAGCCTTGGATATGCAAAATGAACAATACGATGCTGGATATTGCTGGAATGCACTGTGTTATGCAAGAGATTCTTGGGTATGATATAATTAGCTGCAGTGGTTTAAATGACAAACACTCAATTAAAAAGTATCAGCTGCACTGAAATCCAAAATGCATCATTTTCTCTCACAACTAATGTTCAGTTTTGGGCACCATGCTACAGGAAAGATGTTGTCATGCTGGAAAGGGTGAAGAGAAGATTTACAAGGAAGTTCAAGATAATTGAAAGTGATCAGAATTTTCTTACCACCTTTCATTTAATCGTGGGATATGATAATGTTCCATTAAATCCTTATCCTCTGAAGAGATGATTTCTTACAATCCATTCTGTTTGAATTTATTGAAGAACACTTTTCAGTGCGCATGCAAACACACGAGCACATTGATGTTTTACTTCGGAGTCACTTGAGTGATTCCATGAGAAGAAGTCCCGCCAGTCCGCATGCGCGTCATTACGACTGACGCATGGCACACCGACAGGCTGGCAGGCACGTAGCTCCACCAGCGGTAAGTTAAAAATCCTGAGGTATGTTTTAAACTTAGCTGAGGTATTTTCTGCGGTCGGTAAATCTTGTTTTCAGGAACAAGTCGGCTATGGAGAAAATGATTAAGGGAAGGTCGAGGCGGTCCGCTGTGAAAACAGTTACAGAAGACCGCGGGAGTGCGGGTAGCGGGCGGCCATCCATCTCGCCTTCAGAATCGCTGGCGGCATGGCCAGTGGCTTCGGACTTGGTGCTGGTGGAAGGCACCATGGCTACTCCGGTGGGCCGGAAAGCCACCAAAAAGTCGGTACGGCCCATAGACTCTGATGAGTCAGGTCAGGAGGATAGTCCTCCCACGATGGTTGCCGTTTTTGGGCGGCTTTCCAGGATGGAGCTCCTGATGGAGAGGATGCTCCATCCCAATGTGCTCGAGGACGACGGGCTTTATATCTGCGGGTCTCCTCGGTCACCCGTGGCAGCAGCACCTGCAGAAGGGCTGTATAATTATCTAAATGGAGGCCGATTAGGAAAAGGGGAGATGCAGCGCGACCTGGGTGTCATGGTACACCAGTCATTGAAAGTAGGCATGCAGGTACAGCAGGCAGTGAAGAAAGCGAATGGTATGTTAGCTTTCATAACAAAAGGATTTGAGTATAGGAGCAGGGAGGTTCTACTTCAGTTGTATAGGGTCTTGATGAGGCCACACCTGGAGTATTGCGTACAGTTCTGGTCTCCAAATCTGAGGAAGGACATTATTGCCATAGAGGGAGTGCAGAGAAGGTTCACCAGACTGATTCCTGGGATGTCAGGACTGTCTTATGAACAAAGACTGCATAGACTCGGTTTATACTCTCTAGAATTTAGGAGATTGAGAGGGGATCTTATAGAAACTTACAAAATTCTTAAGGGGTTGGACAGGCTAGCGGCAGGAAGATTGTTCCCGATGTTGGGGAGGTCCAGGACAAGGGGTCACAGCTTAAGGATAAGGGGGAAATCCTTTAGGACCGAGATGAGAAGGACTTTTTTCACACAGAGAGTGGTGGGTCTCTGGAACTGTCTGCCACAGAGGGTAGTTGAGGCCAGTTCATTGGCTATATTTAAGTGGGAGTTAGATGTGGCCCTTGTGGCTAAGGGGATCAGAGGGTATGGAGAGAAGGCAGGTACGGGATACTGAGTTGGATGATCAGCCATGATCATATTGAATGGCGGTGCAGGCTTGAAGGGCCGAATGGCCTACTCCTGCACCTAATTTCTATGTTTCTATGTTTCTATAATGTCTCCCTCTTGGAGGAGGAGTGCACACGGAGTCAGTTTTGTTCTGATTCCGAGGTCGAGGGTATGGCTAGTGAGCATACCTCCAGGCAAGATGGCCAGGAATCTGGGGTGGCAAGCATGACATCTAAATTTGCTATCCCAGCCATAACTGGGGGACCACTGAATGAGGATCTGGCCATGACCATAAACTACATGGTCTCACACCAGCTACAGCATGTCACGATGGAGGAAACCTCCAAAAAATGCCAGACACCCGCCAATTGTGCCTCATTCAAAGTCCCAACTGTGAACCACCAAATCTAGGGTCACATGGGTGCGGGTGTCAGAGCCCAAGAACTGAGGCTCCAAAAGATTCTAAAGCTGCTTGCTTCAGGAATCACGGCGTTCGCTAGGTCGGTTGATGGTGGGGCTCTGTCTGAGGTGCAGCAGGATGCTCTTGCCCTAATGTGCAATGTACATTTTGAGATAAACTGTCTGAGGAAGAGTGCAATCCACCCTATGCTGAATTCAAAGTTTACGGCACTATGCAAGGCAAGCAACGCGCAGCCGCCGAATTTACTGTTCGGTGACTACCTATCGAAACAGGTCCGAGAATTGGACGATGAGGTAAAAACGGTTGGCTTCATAAAAGCCCAACCGACCAGCAAAAATCCCCTCCGGCGGCAGCACCCCTACCAACGGTTCGCTGCATTGGCTTCAGGCCAAGGACCAAGCCGGCCCTTGCCAACGATGCGCAATTGACTTACGCCAACATTCTTCCCCTCCAGAACACGGGGACAGATGTTTATACCACCAACCATGGAGGTAGGTGGATCTGGTTCTTTTCAGAAATGTATGGGCCAGTCACAAGTTGGTGGGAGGTTACATTTGTTTTTCAATGAGTGGTGTTGTACAACCTCAGATTTGTTTATACTGTATATACAGTATACTAGGGTTCCGAATTGAATTCATTTTCAAATTGTGTCCACCTACACAGCATACACCTAGCCGGACATTGTGTTTTTCACAACAAGAGTCTTTATATGTACAAGCTGAAATTGAAACGCTAGCTGCACAAGGGATAATTGACAAATCTTTTCATCAATCTCACCAATTTGTGTCTAATATATTCCCTAGACAAAAGAAGGATGGTTGGTGTCACATCATTCTTGATCTAACTCGGCTTAACTCCTATGTGCAGTATAAACATTTAAAAATGGAAACGTTTGTTACTGCCAAACAACTGGTTTCCAAAGGATGCTATATGGCATGCATAGATCTCAAAGATGCATACTATTCAGTAACCATTCATTACAATCACCGGAGATATTTGAAATTTAGCTGGATTAAGCAATTATGGCAGCTTAAAGCATTGCCTAATGGATTAATTTTGGCTCCTAGATTATTTACAAAATTGTTAAAACCGTGTTGGGTCTACTCCAGGCTCAGAATCATATTGTCATGGCCTATTTGGATGATATCCTAATCATAGGCAAGATTCAGCAATTATCTGTTTCAGCTACCAAATTCATGGTTTGAGAGATTGGGGTTTCTCATCCATCCAGTTAAATCCAATTTGATACCATCTAGAGTCATTGATTATTTGGGGTTCACCATTAATTCAACTCACATGTCTGTGACTCTGCCTCCAGGCAAGAAGTCAGAGTTTGTTTTTGTTTTTTTTTTGTTTATTTTTGTTAGACGCAAGTACAATAGTGTGGTACTTGAGTACCTAATACATACATACATATTTCCATTCTTGTACAACTTCATATTTTTAATTTAATAATAAAAGAACAGTGAGAGAAAAAATAAATAAAGAGTGTCGGAATAGATAGACAAGCGAGTAGAAACAGATAGCAAAAGAAATAAAGGACAGAAATGAAAAGCTAAAAAGATTGAAAGAAAAGGAGAAAGTAGAGGAAAGAGAGATTAGGAGAGATTTAACTATTTTGTATTTTTGCCCATCCGTCACCCGGTTCTAAACCAGTAAATTTCTAAGGTTATGTTATGTTGCACCATATGCTTGTAAAAAGTTGATAAAAGGAGACCAATTTAAGAATTGGTCTACTTTGCCTAGTAGGAGGAATTTCATTTCTTCAAGATGTAGCATTTCCGACATATTTGAAATCCACATTTTGAATGTTGCCGTGGTTGCGTTTTTCCAAAATTTGAGTATAAGTTTTTTTGCTGTTATTAAACCGTAATTAAGAAAAGCTTCTTGGAATATAGTTAGTTTACTTCCCTCTTCCATTGATCCAAAGATAATCAGTTCTGTATTGGGGTTCAATTTTGTGTTAAGTAGTTTTGGAAAAATTCCAAAAATTTCATTCCAAAATTTCTGCAGTTTTGTACAAGAGACAAAGGAATGTGCTATAGTGGCATTTTGAGTTCGACATTTGTCACAGATGGGGGAACCATTTGAAAATATTTTATTCAGTCTAGTTTTAGAATAATATAATCTATGTAAATTTTTTATTGAATTAGGTTATGTCTTACATTAATTGAACATTTATTTACTAATAGATTTTTTTCCCATCTACCATTCGTAATTTTTTATCAATAACTCTTGTTCCCAGTCCCTTCTAATTGCCTCTGTCATTGGTGTTTCTATATTTAGAATTATATTATATATATGATATTAAATTGCTTGATTCTGCCTTTCTATTCATTCCTTCCTCTAATAAATCTGGGGTTAGAGTTTGATATCCTTGTATATATTTTTTCAAATAATCTTGAATTTGAAGATATTTGAAATATTGATTACTTTTCAAATTAGATTTTAGTTGTAATTGTTGGAATGATAAAAGTTTTCCCATTTCATACATATCTCCCATCATTTTAATTCCTATTCTTTCCCAATGGATAAACGTTTTACCAATAATAGATGGTTTGAATGAGGAATTATTAGCTATTGGAGAAAGAAGCAATAATTTTCTTAATTTTAAAGTTAATTTTATTTGTTTCCAAATTCATATTATACTGTGAATAATTGGATTCTTCTTATATATTATATTGTTCAGTTTCATCGGGGAAAGAAGGATCGCTCCTATATTATAAGGGGAACAATCCTCTTTCTCCATTCTTATCCAATCTACCTGTTGGGCAGAACTGTCCAACCAGTAGATTATATTTTTAATATTCACTGCCCAATAGTAATACAATAAGTTAGGGAGTGTCAGTCCCCCTAATTCTTTAGATTTACACAAGTGTTTTATTTGAATTCTGTGTGATTTATAATCCCATATGAAGTTTATAATATCAGAATCTAGTTTTTTAAATAATTTTTTTGGTAAGTATATTGGTATTGATTGAAATAGGTACAGTATTTGTGGTAAGAAGATCATTTTATCGCATTTATTCTGCCTATTAAGGACATCGGCAGTGTTTTCCAAAATCTAATCAACCCATTTAATTTAGTTAATAAAGACAATAAAATGCCCAAATAAATTTTTCTGTTGCAATTCTAAAAGGGAATTTCAACAGATGTGTCGGCTCTTGAGGTTTTATCGTCATAATTTCGCGTTTGTTCCAGTTTATTCTAGATCCTGAAAAAGAACCAAATTCCTCTATGAAATTTAGTATATTTGGTATTCTAATTTGCAAATTTGTAATATATAATAATGTCGTCTGCACATAATTAGATTTTATTATTTGAGTGTTTGGTATTATATCCATGAATATTCAGATGATTTCTTATACTTTCTGCTAAAGGCTCTATCACTAGTGCAAATAGCAGGGGCGATAGTGCGCACCCCTGCTTATTGCCCCTTGCTAATTGGAATTTCGGGGATAATATATTATTAGTCAGTATTCTAGCCGTCGGCTTATCGTATAATAATTTTACCCATGAGATAAAGTTATCTCCCATGTTAAATCTTTGCAATACTTTGAATAAATATTGCGATTCTACTTGATCAAAGGCTTTTTCTGCATCCAATGAAATAATTGCTAGGTCTTCTTCAGTATTATGTGAGTACATTATATTAAACAGCCGTCTCAAATTGTTAAATGAGTATCTCTTTGGTATAAACCCTGTTTGGTCCGGGTTTATTAGTTTGCTAACATATTTACTCAATCTTACGCTGGGGTCTTTGCTAATATTTTTTGATCTGTATTTAGGAGTGCTATGGCTCTATATGAGCCTGGGCCTTCTAGATCTTTATCCTTTTTTGGTATAAGTGTAATAGTTCACTCAGTTAGTGTTTCTGGTAGTTTATTTTCTTTAAAACCGTGTGTATATAAATCTTGCAGGCGTGGAGAAATTATCTCGTAGAATCTTTTATAGAATTCATTACTAAAGTCATCTGGTCCTGGCGTTTTGCCATTCTTCAACAAATTTATTGTTTCTTCTATTTCCTGAAGTGTAATCTGAGCTCCTAATCCCTCTTGTTCCACCATATTTAATTTTGGAAGATTACAATTGTCTAAGAAATTTGTAATTTGACTATTATTTGCAGAGGTTTTCGATGTATATAAATTTTGGTAAAATTGAGCAAATCTTTTATTGATATCTTTAGGTAGTGTTAGTAATTCTCCTTTGTCTGATTTAATTTTAGTAATTGGATTTTCTGTTTCCCTTTTTTCAGTTGGCGTGCTAAGAGTTTATGTGGTTTATCACCAAATTCGAAATGTTCTTGTTTTGTAATTTGAAATAATCTTAGTATTCTGGTCGATAAAATTTTATTTAATTTATATTTTAGTATTGTTATCTTATTATGTTTATCTATAGTTGGTTCTTTGGCATTTTCTAAATCTAATTGTCTAATTTCTTGTTCTAACTGCAATTGTTCAGTGTTATTCTTTTTATTTTGGAATGCTTGATATGTAATTATAGTTCCTCAAATAAATGCCTTAAAAGTTTCCCATAATAAGGAAGGTGAAGTGTCTGGTGTTTCATTTGTCTCAAAGAAGAATATCATCTGCTCTTTTAAATATGTGCAACCTTGTGAGTTGTTTAAGATTTGGGGGTTAAACCTCCAGAACGATTTTTTATCAGGCATTCCTTCTAATTTTAAAGAAAAAGTTAATGGGGAATGATGAGAAATAATACTATTATGATATTTAGAATTATATGTATATGGAATTAATTTTGTGTCCACTAAGAAATAATCAATACGTGAATATGTTTTATGTACCGTTGAATAAAATGAATATTCCCTACCTACTGGGTTAGCGATCCTCCATACATCTGTTATGTTGGTATTTTTCATGTATGTATTTAGGAGTTCACTAGTTTTAGATTTTATGTTAATTCTTTTTTGTTTTGCTGATTTATCCAGATATGGATCTAAAACACAATTCAAATCTCCCCCTATTATCACATTTTGATAGTTAAGTTCTGAACTTGTATCCAGAATTTTACTAAAGAATTGGGGGTTGTCAAAATTAGGAGCATAAATATTTATCAAAGTAAGTGGAGTAGAATAAATTTCTCCCGTGACTATGACGTACCTCCCCTCTTTATCTGCTATGGTATTCTTTAATTTAAATTGTACACCTTTACGAATGATAATAGCCGTGCCTCTAGATTTAGAAGTAAATGAAGAGTAGTATGTTTGCCCAATTCAATTTGCCTTCAGTCTTATCTGTGTTTGATCTTTCAGATGTGTTTCTTGTAAAAATGTCACTGTTGAGAGCTTTTAATTGGGCAAAGATCTTACCCCTTTTAATTGGTTCATTAGCGCCCCTTATATTCCAGCTACAGAACGTGATTCCTCCGGTTTTCTTTTATTTATCGTCTTGCATTATGGATCATGTTAATACCTTTACTTCATATGGTGCAACCAAGAACCTCATAACCCTAGGTGAAGGATGGTCATCCCCAGCTGTTAAGTTTTGTTGGCATCTCCCCTTCAGAATAGACCTTGAAAAAGACCAGAAAGTGTAAAGTCGTGAAAAAAATAATTAACAACAAAAAGTGATATTATAATATCCAAAAATAACGATATTATAATTAAAAACAAACCAACAGGTGGTAGAAAAATTCTTGTTGACTTCTGTAGGTGTTTTTATATGTTTCGCTCTGCCCCCTTGACCAATTATTATTCATTGGAAGAGAGAGCGATACAAAGTGAAAAAATAAGATAAAACGCATTTCTAATCTATCTATTGGAATGTATCTTCAGAGAGGAAAAACTGAATAAAAAAGAGTTTCCAACATTAAGTATATACTTAGATTTAACAGTAATTATGTTAGTTATATTTCCATATCTACCGATAAGGCAAGAACTATTACAATTAAGTCTCAAACTTTTGTATCAGACAACAGCAGGTTCCAAGGGGTTAACCAGATTCAGACCGTTGAATAACTTCCAAGTATCTGAGTCTCCTCCCCCCCTTTATGCACAATTTAGACTAGATCTACTATATCCATAAAATTTGTTAGTATATTATTAATACTTATCAATCATATTTAACTCGTAATTCTTGTATTTAGCAAGTAATTATCATGAAATAAACATCAGCTATTATTACGCTGTGCCTTAATATTACACAATTTTATTAGTTATATTTTATGTTAGTATGTAATTGTGTGTTTCTTAAATCATAAATTTCTATATACTAGTCCATTGATAATATTTTTCCATAGTCTCAAATTCCGTTTGTTTTTTTTGTTATTTCCCCACCACAATTGTTCTTCTTTTCCAATCATTTGTTGAACTGAAACATAAAATCCGACCTTGAGTTAACATTCCAAAGATAAAATGTCCAGACCACACCTTGAGGAAAGTTCGCCATCTTAACCAGAGCAGTCTTTTTTGTATGTTAAAACGCCGCTTCTCCTCTGTGTAATTGGGGGAGACCGACTCCTGATGATCAGTAGACCTCCTGTGTGATACTTTGTGCATATTTAAATGTCTCTTCTGGATCCGTGAATGCACGTTTAACAAAGTTATAAGTAATTCTCAATTTCGCGGGATATACTATCCCATATCTTACTCCCGAAACCTCTTTCAGTAGCCTTCTCGTCTTTGTAAACTTGTCCCTCTTTTCCATAACTTCAGCTGGAAAATCACGGAAGAATCTTAGTTTGTCTTCTCCAAACATCAAATTCACGCCGTATGGAATCTGTTTCATAATTCCTTCCAGGGTTGAAATGTCATAGAATTTTACAATAATCTGTCTTGGTGGGGCAGTTGGGCTTGCTTGAGCCTTACGTCAGACCCAGTGAGCCATATCTATTCTCAGGGCTTCAGGCAGCTTAAGTACTTGTTTGAGTAAGTTGGCAGCAAACTCCTGAAGGTTTTGTCCACTCTCCTTTCCTTCTTTTACTCCAACTATTCTCAGGTTTTGCCTCCACGATCTCGCTTCCAAGTCCATACATTTAATCTTCATTTTAGCAAGTTCCCTCCCAGTGCTTTCTTGTTCCTTTTTTAGTCTCTTTATCTCCTTAGTCATCTCGGTTATCGTATTATCCATTCCTTCCATAGCCGCCTCAGTAGACTTAAGCATTGCATCCAGCTTTTTATTACAGTCCTTATCAACCCGCTTAATTTTTTTGTTAAAATCCTCCTCAATCTCGACCACACGTTTGGTTAAGTCATCAATTTTCCCCATCAGCGTATCATTATCTTGTTTAATTTTTTCAGAGAGGCTTTTGTCCAGTGCGACATTCCCCTCTTGTATCACTTTAGAAATAATTTCAGTGACTGAAGCTGATACTGACTTTTCCAGTTGTTCCCTTTGTTCCTCCATTGAAGTCATTTCTGTGGAAGGATTTTGAGAGTCAGCTTCTTCTTCTGAGCTTCCAGCTGATATTTGAGGGGATTGAGGAGTCTTTCCAGGTTTTTTCAAGTTGGCTCTTGTAGCAGGTCTTGCAACAGCTTTTGCAGGCTTCTGGCGAGGTTTCCCTTTTTTCATTTAAAAATGCTGTTATTCTCCGTTATCAGCTGGATTTCTGATAACGCACAATTAAATAACAGCTCCGGTAGTTATTTTTCGAACTCCCCCGTCTTCCAACTCATATTTTAGCACATTAAAGCATTCTTCGGGAACAGAGCAAAACAGCAACGTCTCTCAACCCACCATTGATGCCACCAGAAGTCAGAGTTAATAGAAGCTTGTAACAACCTTGTTGATGAGCAACTATCTTCTATTCGGCAGGTGGCTAGTATAATTAGCAAATTAGTGGCTGCTTTTCCAGCTGCACAGTTTGGACCTTTACGTTATCAAAATTTTCAACGTGCAAAGGAGCAGGCACTCATAAGGCATGCAGGTCATTTCAATAGACCTATGCGGTTACCAGCTGAAGCTGTTGCTGAGTTAGGATGGTGGATAGCGAATATTTGGCACTGCTCCAGTAAAATTCGGATTGATACACCTTCAGTTATTTTACAAACTGATGTTAGTGCTCTAGGATGGGGAACTACTGATACCACCTCCAGCTGTGGGGGCAGATGGAATATGCATGAGGCATTAATTCTTCAATCCCGTGGTATTAACTATTTAGAGTTGTTGGGAGCACTCTATGACTTAAAGGCATATTGTACTAGTATGCATGATTTGCACGTGCAGCTTCAGATTGACAACACTACAGCAGTAGCATACGTTAATCACATGGGTGGAATCAAGTTGGTATCATGTGATAAGTTGGCCAACCTTATTTGGCACTGGTGTATTACAAGAAACATCTGGATTTCAGCTATCTACTTATCAGGTAGATTTAACATGGTGGCAGACACCAGTTCACGAAAATTCAATGACAACACAGAATGGATGTTGATTTGTGCAATATTCAATGATATTGTCGCTCGGTATGGCGTACCAGAGATTGATTTGTTTGCATCCAGATTGAATCACCAGTTACCAAAGTATGTTTCATGGGAACCAGACCCTGGGGCAGTGGCGGTAGATGAATTCTCGCTACACTGGGGTGGAATGTTTTTATATGCATTTCCCCCATTTTGCCTCATCAGCCGGAGCTTGCTTAAGATCGAGCAGGACTCCGCCTGGCCTACACAGCCATGGTTTCCACTATTTCTGAGACTAATAACACAGCCTTTTATGGCTATCCCCAAAAGCAGTAACCTGCTGGTTTATCATGTAACTGGGGAGAATCATCCATTACATGACTGTATTAATCTATTGATTTGCAGGTTCTGAGGAGACCGTTCCTGGGGCTCGACTATCAGGGCGTATGGAGGATTTGATTACTGCGGCCTGGAGGGTTAGTACTAAAAAACAATATATTTCTCTTATCAAGAAATGGGAGATGTGCTGCTTGCAGTCGAACATTGCATATCATACGGCAAGCGTACCCGATGTGTTGGAATTTCTTTCCACGCTATATTTTGATGAGCGGCTCAGCTATAGTGCCATCAGCAGTGCCAGGAGTGCCTTATCGTCCTACCTGTGGCAAGGATCGGGACAACACTCTGTTGGGTCTCACCCTTTAATAGCTCGGTTCATGAAGGGTATTTTTAACTGTAATCCCCCCAGGCCCAGGTACACTTTAATCTGGGATGTGAGCGTGGTTCTCGCGCTGCTTCGCCAATGGGCTCCAACAACATCTCTGTCATTGCCCAGACTCATTCTTAAAGTGGTTATCCTCATGGCGCTGGTTTCAGCGCAACGCATCCAGACATTGCAGAAGCTTCGACTGGACAGGATGGTTTCATCTGTCAACAACATAACCTTTTATGTTTATGATTTACTAAAGCAGAGCAGGCGAGGGATGTCAGGGCTTAAACTTAATTTCATGGCATGCCCCATAGACCTTCCCCTATATGTAGTTACTCACTTACGGCGGTATATCGAGGTCACCAAGAGCCTCAGAGGCCCCGAATTAGCGTTATTCATCAGTCACAAAAAGCCTCATAAGAAGGTGTTGGTACAGACCATCTCAAGGTGGCTGAAACAGGTTCTGGCTTGAGCCGGAGTGGACACTGATATTTTTAAATCTCACTCCACCAGGGCGGCATCAACGTTAGCTGCGCGGGCACTGGACGTCCCTCTCAACCAAATCCTCGCGGCCGCAGGATGGTCCAATGAACTGGCGTTTGAAAGGTTCTATCATAAAGCTCTTGCCACACCGGAGGTATTTGGCCATTCCATTTTGAATTCTGTTTTATAGCTTCCCCCTGGGAGAGAGGGGTCGCTATAGTTTTTCTTTGTTGTTAATTAAAGCATCAACGTGTTTAAGTCTGTTTGAATGCATTATTTGTTATTACTCGTCCTGTGTCAACCGAGGCAGTGTGTCACATGGACTCGTATCCACGGCATGAAATCACAGAGTTATGAAGTCTTCACTGAATCACTCACGTGACTCCGAAAGAAAATAGTAAGATTAAACGAGAACTTACCAATTTGAAGTTTGAACTTTATTTTATGAGGAGTTACGATGCGCGATTACGTGCCCACCGTTCCCAACCCTAATATCACAAAGGTCATCTGGTAGTTCTAGGTTTCTAATCTTACTATGTTACTTCAATTACTGTTATCTGTGATTTCCCACTGCTGCTTTGAAGATTGACGCGCATGCGGACTGGCGGGACTTCTCACGTAATCGATCATTGTAGCTCCTCATAAAATAAAGATCAAACTTCAAACTGGTATGTTCTCATTTAATCTTACTATTATTCTGTTCACTGAACACATTGTCAAAACTTACACATCATTCATGATTATAAACCAAGCAGAGTGAAACTAAATACTACTTTTGTCCTTAAAGAATACTAGTTCATATCCTTAAAGAATTAGTGAAAGTGAAGATCTCACTATGCATGCTTGAGCTGTCATTTCAATATACTGGTACAGGAATGTAATCTTTAGTAGCATTAATTACATCTTACAGAAAGTTGCTGAAAGTACTGTTTTTTATCAATGGACATAAAGCACATTCAAATACTGTGTTGGATAAGCTTGCAGCAAATTAACCTGGCAGTGGATATCTGATTGCATTTTATGTATAGGGAACCAAAGTGATTGCTTCCTTCATTCCATATTTTTGCATGGCTAAGCAGGAGTCGCAGCAGTTAAAAGGAAAAGTTATAATCTGCAGTACAATCCCTAGATTACCGCAATGCTCAAAGAGAAGCGTCTCCACTGGCTTTGGTATGTACACAGGATGGAAAATGGACACGCCCCCAAAGCTATTACAGAAGGTCACCAAATGCAGAGGCCAAAAGGAACACCAAAGCTTTGCTGCAAGGATACGATGAAAGTGGCGTCAAAAGGTGGTCAAAAGGGCTTTCGGCACTTTGGCCCTCATCAGTAAGAGTATAGAAGTTCGGAGGTCATGTTACAGTTCATCTTTCCCTCGATCCTGACTAGTCTCCCAGTTCCTGCCGCTGAAAAACATCCCCACAGCATGATGCTGCCATCACTTGGGGATGGGAATGTTTCATCTGTGCTTGCATTTTCTGCTACGGCTGACTAGGCCTATCCTTGACAGGCAGACCCTCCCACAGCTTCCACAATCAAGTTGTCTCTGGCCTTTGAATTGTGGAGTGTATTGCTGTTGACCATTTTGTGGTGTTGCTGTCTGGTCTCCAGGGACTTGAACCACATGATGTTGTGATGCTTCATGCCCATGGGAGCTTCTTTCTCCACCTCCCTTGGTCCTCAGCAGCCACCTCCCAGTTCTGAGCGCCAATGTTAAAATTTGTCATCTCTTTTAGAGTCATAGAGCCGTACAGTGGGAAAACGGGTCCTTTGGCCCAAGTTGCCCACACAGACCAACATGTCTCATGTACAGTGCATTCAGAAAGTATTCAGACCCCTTCACTTTTTCCACATTTTGTTACGTTACAACCTTATTATTAAATGGATTAAATTTAATGCACACAACTTCAGATGCTAAATAGACAGAAAAGATATTTCTTCAGTGGGATTACTATCACAAAAGTGTCGGTTAAACAATTACGACCAGAAAACAAACAGCTCATCTTTTTAAGAGCAAACCATTGTAAATTCTACACATGAATAAATTATGACGAGAGAGCAGGCTATTCTAGACTGGGTATTGAGTAATGAGGAAGGGTTAGTTAGCAGTCTTAGTTAGCAGTCTTGTTGTGCATGGCCCCTTGGGCAAGAGTGACCATAATATGGTTGTGTTCTCCATTAGGATGGAGAGTGACATAGTTAATTCAGAAACAAGGGTTCTGAACTTAAAGAAAGGTAACTTTGAGGGTATGAGACGTGAATTGACCAAGATAGACTGGCAATTGATTCATAAAGGGTTGACGGTGGATATGCAATGGAAGGCATTTAAAGACCGCATGGATGAACTACAACAATTGTTCATCCCAGTTTGGTAAAAGAATAAATCAGGGAAGGTAGTGCATCCGTGGATAACAAGGGAAATTAGGGATAGTATCATAGTATCAAAACAAAAGATGATTCATACAAATTAGCCAGAAAAAGAAGCCTACCAGAGGACAGGGAGAAATTCAGAGTCCAGCAAAGGGCTTAATTAGGAAAGGGAAAATAGATTATGAAAGAAAACTGGCAGGGGACATAAAAACTGACTGCAAAAGCTTTTATAGATATGTGAAGAGAAAAACGTTAGTTAAAACAAATGTAGGTCCCTTGCAGTCAGAAACAGGTAAATTGATCATGGGAACAAGGACATGGCAGACCAATTGAATAACTACTTTGGTTCTGTCTTCACTAAGGAAGACGTAAATAATCTGCTGGAAATAGCAGGGGACCAGGGGTCAAATGAGATGCAGGAACTGAGTGAAATCTAGGTTAGTTGGGAAGTGGTGTTAGGTAAATTGAATGGATTAAAGGCCGATAAATCCCCAGGGCCAGATAGGCTGCATCCCAGAGTGCTTAAGGAAGTAACCCCAGAAATAGTGGATGCATTAGTGATAATTTTTCAAAACTCTTTAGATTCTGGAGTAGTTCCTGAGGATTGGAGGGTAGCTAATGTAACCCCACTTTTTAAAAAGTGAGGGAGAGAGAAAACGGGGAATTACAGACCAGTTTGTCTAACATCGGTAGTGGGGAAAATGCTAGAGTCAGTTATTAAAGATGGGATAGCAGCGCATTTGGAAAGTGGTGAAATCATTGGACAAAGTCAGCATGGATTTATGAAAGCTAAATCATGTCTGAAGAATCTTATAGAATTTTTCAAGGATGTAACTAGTAGAGTGGATAATGGAGAACCAGTGGATGTGTTATATCTGGACTTTCAGAAGGCTTTCGACAAGGTCCCGCATAAGAGATTAGTATGCAAACTTAAAGCACATGGTATTGGGGGTTCAGTATTGATGTGGATAGAGAACTTGCTGGCAGACAGAAAGCAAAGAGTAGGAGTAAACGGGTCCTTTTCAGAATGGCAGGCAGTGACTAGTGGGGTACCGCAAGGCTCAGTGCTGGGACCCCAGCTGTTTACAATATATATTAATGATTTGGACAAGGGAATTAAATGCAACATCTCCAAGTTTGCGGATGACACGAAGAGGGGGGGGCAGTGTTAGCTGTGAGGAGGATGCTAGGAGGCTGCAAGGTGACTTGGATAGGTTGGGTGAGTGGGCAAATGCATGGCAGATGCAGTATAACGTGGATAAATGTGAGGTTATCCACTTTGGTGGCAAGAACAGGAAAGTAGACTATTATCTGAATGATGGCCGATTAGAAAAAGGGGTGATGCAACGAGACCAGGGTGTCATGGTACACCAGTCATTGAAAGTAGGCATGTAGGTGCAGCAGGCAGTGAAGAAAGTGAATGGTATGTTAGCATTCATAGCAAAAGGATTTGAGTATAGGAGCAGGGAGGTTCTACTGCAGTTATACAGGGCCTTGGTGAGACCACACCTGGAGTATTGCGTACAATTTTGGTCTCCTAATCTGAGGAAAGACACTCTTGCCATAGAGGGAGTACAGAGAAGGTTCACCAGACTGATTCCTGGGATGGCAGGACTTTCATATGAAGAAAGACTGGATAGACTTGGCTTGTACTTGCTGGAATTTAGAAGATTGAGGGGAGATCTTATAGACACTTACAAAATTCTTAAGGGGTTGGACAGGCTAGATGCAGGAAGATTGTTGGGGAAGTCCAGAACAAGGGGTCACAGTTTAAGGATAAGGGCAAAGTCTTTTAGGACCAAGATGAGAAAACAATTTTTCACACAAGGAGTGGTGAATCTGTGGAATTCTCTGCCACAGAAAGTAGTTGAGGCCAGTTCATTGGCTATATTTAATAGGGAGTTAGATGTGGCCCTTGTGGCTAAAGGGATCAGGGGGTATGGAGAGAAGGCAGGTATGGGATACTGAGTTGGATGAACTTCCATGATCATATTGAATGGCGGTGCAGGCTCAAAGGGCTGAATGGCCTACTCCTGCACCTATTTCCTATGTTTCTATGTTTCTCTGACTGCTAAATGTATGTCCTCTGGTGCTACAATCTTTCGAAAGTATGGAGATCAAAACATCAACCTATGGTTGCTCATTGGCATGGTCTACAAAGGCAGAATGGTCCAGAGTCCACTCCAGGACTGGACAATGTTAGCTGCACGTGTGAGGGTGCAGTGATGAGACAGTGATCAACATTTTTAGAAATGCTGTTGTGGAGGTCAGATATTGGACCAAGATCCTCCAAAGCTGAATGCAGATGAATATCATTCAGGTTGTCCTTCCAAAGCAGATGAACAAATGAGTCATCTCATTGCTATTTATGCCCTGAGCACTCTCAACATATTTCTCTCTTGTTTGCCATATTCACTCCTATCCATGTAATCAACACTTCAGAGTGAGACATCTTCTGCATTTCCCCAATGAACTAAAAATTATTATTGGGAAGGGAAGAACTTGGTGTTGGGCAGAGGACATAAAACAGGTCACACAATGTGTTTGTTTTGACTCTCTCTCAGATTCAGTACTCTGGACTATGGAGAGCTGAATCTGACATGTTATTAATAAGGATAAAGATTAACATGCCCAATTTAACGATCTGGAGTGTGGTCTACAAATCAATCAGGGTGGCATAGTGACTCAGCGGTAGAATTGCTGCCTTACAGTGCCAGAGATCCGGGTTCGATCGTGGCCACAGATGCTGCCTGTATGGCGTTTCTACGTTCTCCCTGTGACCATGTGGGTTTTCTCTAGGTGCTCCGGTTTCCTCCCATATTCCAAAGACGTAGATTTGTAGGTTAATTTGCTTCGGTAAAATTGAAAATTGTCCCTAGTGTGTAGGATAGTGTTAGTGTACTGGGCGATCGCTGATCAGTGCAGACTTGGTGTGCTGAAGGGCCTGTTTCTGTGCTATCTCTAAAGTCCAAAGTAAATTGAGAAATCATTGACCTGAAATTAAATATGCTCTATCATTCTTTGCTAAATGAAAAAATACTTCTAATATTTATTAATAAGGTCTTGACCTAAAACGTCACCTATTCCTTCGTTCCATAGATGCTGCCTCACCTGCTGAGGTTCGCCAGCATTTTTGTCTACCTTCATTAACCTTAAGTTTAAACCTTAATTAAACTCGGTTCATTCAGGCTTGGCAGAGCTGATGCAGCCCAAAGCCAAAGCAGAAGAGTAAAAATCCATAGAAATTGCTCTCTGGGACCCATCTGAGTAATGGTTTAAGAAAGTCTCAGTGTCAGACACTGAAAGAGCACTATATTAATGGTCACAAAACTGATACAGTGTGGAAACAGGCACTTCGGCCCAACCTGCTCACACCGGCCAACATGTCCCAGCTACTAGTCCCACCTGCCCGCGTTTGGTCCAAATCCCTCCAAACCTGTCCTATCCATGCACCTGTCTAACTGTTTATTAAATGTTGGGATTGTCCCTGCCTCAACTACCTCCTCTGGCAGCTTGTTAGAGCTATACATCCACGAATCGTTGTGTGAAAAAGTTACCCCTCAGATTCCTATTAAATCTTTTCCCCTTCACCTTAAACCTATGTCCTCTGGTCCTCGATTCACATACTCTGGGTAAGAGACTCTGTGCGTCTACCCGATCTATTCCTCTCATGATTTTATACACCTCAAGAAGATCACCCCTCATCCTCCTGTACTCCAATGAATAGAGTCCCAGCCTACTCAACCTCTCCCTATAGCTCAGACCCTCTAGCCATGGAAACATCCTTGTAAATCTTCTTTGTACCTTTTCCAGCTTGACCACATCTTACATATAATATGGTGCGCAGAACTGAACTCCAAATGCAGCCTCACCAACTTCTTATACAACTGCAACATTCTTCCCAACTTCTATACTCAATACTCTGAATAATGAAGGCCAATGTTCCAAATGCCTTTTTGTCCTCCTTATCTACCTGCGACCCGTCTTTCAAGGAACCATGCACCTGCACTCCTAGATCCCTCTGCTCTGTAAAGGGCCGGTCCCACGAGCATGCAACCTGCATGCGGCGAGCACGACCAAACCAGAAGCAGGGGCCACACGGAGGTCGAGTGAGTGACGTGAAGTTCGAGCGAAGCCCGCGGGAAGTTTGCGCGTGACTTACGGCGTCAAGATGCTGCGTATGATGTCGAGACGTTGCGTATGGCCTCAATGCGGCTGCGGGCCGACAGGTCGTTGCCGCACGGGATTTTTGAACACGGTCAGTTTTTCGGAGCCTTGCGGCGATGTCGGGAGCCTCTGCCGATCGAAGTGGGACCGGCCCCACGAGGCCATACGGCTCAAGCGACCACGTTAGGTCGCGCTTGCCGCATGGAATCGCATGCTCGTGGGACAGGCCCTTTACACTCCCTAGAGGCCTACCATTCACTGTGTAGGTCCTGCCTTTCTTTGACCTCCCAAAATGCAAATCCTCACATTTCCCTGTATTAAATTCCACCAACCATTTCTCAGCCCACCTGGCCAATTGATCAAGATCCTGCTGCAATTTTTCACAACCATCTTTACTATCTGCAAAATCGCCCACTTTTGTAGCATCTGCAAACGTGCTAATCTTGCCGTGTATGATCTCATCCAAATCATTGATATAAATGACAAACAGTCACGGGCCAAGCACCAAACCACTAATCACAGACCTCCAGTCCAAGAAACAACCTTCCACCATTACCCTCTGCTTCCAACCATGAGCCAACTTTCTATCCATTCAGCTATCTCTCCTTGGAATCTATGTGATCTAACCAGATCAGCCAACCATGCGGAACCTTGTCGAATGCCTTACTGAAAACCATATATACAACATCCCTAATCAGCCCTTGTCCATGCCTGTATAACCTATCCCTCAGAATACTCTCTGGTAACTTTCCAATTACAGATGTTAAGCCCACTGGCCTATAATTCCCAGCATTTTCCCTGCAGCCCTTCTTGAATAGAGGCACAGCATTTGCCACACTCCAGTCTTCCGACAGCTCTCCTGTATTTCAAGACTACTTGTAAATTTCAAACAGGGCTCCAGTAATTTCCTCTGGATTCCCACAATGTCCTCGGATATATTTGATCAGGCCCTGGACATTTGTCTACCTTCATACACGCAAGTACCTTCAGCACCTTTTCGACTGTAATACTGGCTGCTCTCAAGACACTTCCATTGACTGCCCCAAGTTCCTGTCCTCCTGTCTTTCTCCTTGGTAAATTCAGAGAAATACTCATTGAGGACCTTGCCCATCTCCTGTGGCTCCACACAGTTGCCTGCTTTGATTCCTCAGGGGTCCCACTCTCTCCCTAGTTCCCCTATTCCCTCTTATATATTTATAAAATCTCATGCAATTTTGTGCTTAATGCTATCTGCCACTGTCTCCTGATCCCTTCTTGCCCTTCCGATTTCCTTTTTTACTTTGCTCCTTAGCTCCCGAAACTCCTCCAGGGATCCCAGCTGTCTATACCTATCCCATGCGTGCTTCTTATTCTTGACCAATGCCTCAATTTCTCTCGCCAGCCAAGCCTCCTTACAAAGGACAAAGGACATTTATTGTCACATACACCAATTGGTGTAGTGAAATTTGTCTTGCCATGCAGCACACAGATAAAGATAAGACATAACATTAAAGAATTTAACATAAACATAAAAAAACATCCCCCCACAATGGTTCCCATTATGAGGGAAGGCACAAAGTCCAGACCCCATCCCCAGTTCACCCATAGTCAGGCCTATTGAGGCCCCAACAGTCGCCGCTATGGGGGCCGATGTTCCAGGCCCTTCTTCGCCGGGTGATGGTGCTCCGGCGGTGGGAGAATCCTCCCAGCGGCTCAGGGTGCCTGTAACGGCCGCTTCCTTGTTGGAGACTGCGGCTTCCGACGCCAACAGGCCGCGCTGATTGGAGCTCCACAACTGGTGATCTCGCCGAGAGATCCCAGGCTCCCGATTTAAATTTCAGTGCCGCCGCCCGTGGCCGGCCGCCCCGCAGCTCCGCGATGTTCCCCTGCGGTCTTCAGCTCACCGGAGCTCCAGCGCGGCGACCCAGGCAAGGTATCGCCCGCTCCGCTCCACGATGCTGCACCAGCGCTGAGCTGCTGCCGAAGCCGTGGTTCTGGGCGGCCCCGCCAGGAAACACCGCTCCAGGCCCGCTGATAGGCCGCGAGGACGGGTCGACGATGCAGCCCGGAGAAAAGCTGCCTCTCCGACCAGGTAGGGTCCCTAGAAAGCAGTTTCCCCCTTCCCCCCCTCCACCCCCACATAAAAAAAGGCTAGGACTCCGAAAATCAAAAAACTCAACTAACTAAAAATAAAAGAGAGAAAAGACGGACAGCTGCAGGCTGGGCAGCCATACCCGTAAAGGACGGCGCCCCCACGTTTGCCTGCCTGGCCCTTCACTCTAATAGGGATGTGCATATCCTGAGCTTTTATCAGCACACTTTAAAAAATATCCCACTTGGCTAATGTTCCTTTCCCCCCCCTCCCCCCCCCCCGAAACAACCTGCCCCAATCAACTTGAGCAAGACTTTCTCTCACACCATCAAAGTTGGCCTTACTCCAATTTAGCATTTTAATATGTGGGCCCTCTCTATCGCTATCTATAACTACCTTAAACCTTATAAAACAGAGATCACTGGTCCCAAAAGGCTCATCCATGAACACTACATTCATTTGCCCTTCCCAATTTCCCAAGACAAGATCAAGTTTTGCCCTCTCACACGTGGAGCCCCTTTGTTTCATCAGTAGTGTTGAGAAACTCAAAATGCACAATACACCCCAAGATTAACCATTAGTCTTTCACCAGTGTGATGGAACAACTGTAGCTAGTGGGTTATTTCTCTCTCAATCAGTTTGTTCTCATGTTCATACTTCTGTCAGTCATACTTCTGACTATACCCTGTGAGATCTTCCAATATACCCTCAACCACTATGGCACAGCTAATAAGCAGCTGCTGCATCGCTCCAGTAACCTAGCTGTGATACTAGTTTTAGGTCCATCTGCATGGAGTTTACGCACACTGCCTGTGACTGCGAGAGGTTCCCTCGGCTGCTTCAGTCTCCTCTCTCCCCTTTCAAAGACATGCCTGCTGGGTTAATTGGTAACTGTGAACAGCCCCAACTGTGGGAGGTTAGCAGGAGGATTGGGATAGTTGATGATTATGTGGCACTAAGTGGGAGGGAATGGACTATTAGGAATGATCCAAGAGACATGAACATGATGGTCCAAATAGTCTAATTTTACATTATGAAAATTATGAATAAGAACCAATTAATTTGTTTGGATGATAATTAGTTAGTTTTGAGGTTTGTCAGCATCAAAACCTGGAAAGTGGTTCAGTGCTACAGAACTGAAATACTCTGAATTATTTAAATGAGCATAGTGTAAACTTTATATAATACATGGAATGTTATGTATTTAGCACAAATGCAAATTATTTGATCAACCAGCCACTTACTATTTAACGATAAAGTGGTCTTGATAACATTTGTTCAAAGGTTATAGACCAGACTAAACAAGCTCCTATCTGGCCAAATAACATTGAGCAACCTACACAAATGGAAAACATGCCTAACATCGCGACTGAATTATGCCGAGAGTCAGGCGAACCAAGAGCTTGAAGCTCATTCCTAAACAACAGATGGAAGGATGCTAAGCGAAGTTGTCCTGTGAACATTTGTTCTGACATCCAAATCACATGGAAAACTAAAGAAAATAGCTAAATAGAAATTCCAGTGCAACTATTATTGCACATTAAATAGCAATGCAGCGGCGGTATGTTAGATGGAAAAGGCATGTAATTATAGTCGTACATCCCTTCGGCCCACCAGATCCATGCTGACGTTCAGCATATATTCATACTGGTAGCAATTATGAATACTTGCTCTAATTTGTTTTATTCCTTGGCAATTCAAGTGCATATCAGATAGATTTTAAATGATAAGCGTTCCTGCCACCACCACATTGTCAGGGAATATATTCTAGATTGCAGCAACCTAATGAGTGACTTTTTATTTCCCTCTGAGATCTCCTCCAACCATCTTACTCTTCACATAAACGAAGCACTTGGTTTTACATTTCTCCATGAGGTGGTGAGGGGGGGGGGGGGGGGGGGGAGGAGATGGGGTGAAACACCACACATACTATTTTTCCCTCTAAATAGCTGTGAGAATATAAACGTTGATATTCTTGTGTTAGCAGTGCCCATTTGGCCAGCGGCCATAGGCCTCATTGGGCCTGTGATTTTGGCATTGATGGGCTTTGGACACTGTTATATTCCGGACGGCAGAATGAAGAACTAGACTTACACACAGGTTGCCTGGATCACGAGAGAGAGATTTATTACCCAGCATTCCCTGCTTATATTGAACATCAACTCATTAACATACACATGAATATGTATGAATACATTACAGACACCAGCTTTGAAGGTCTGGTGAGGGGTCGTGATAAGGAGTGAGCCGCCACAGATTGGGCTGGTGAGGGAGTGGTGGGCGCAAGGGAGTGTTTGGAGTGAATGATAGATAGAAGAATGAAGGTAACTGATTTGTTGATCGAAGCAGCACTCCAGCCCCGTCTAATGCAAAGAGAAGCACACTATCCCTATAACAGCCAACGACAGTCGTTCCCTGAAATTCCATTATGATACATGGATAACTTTCACCTTGTTGAAATGTTGGAAAGTCACAAAATGACCAGAAAGTGGTTATAGTATCTCCATCATGTTGCATAACTCTCAAGACATAGACAAAACAGCACCAAGAAACAGAATTTCTCGGGCAAGTTTTTTTTTAAAGAACAAGGTTATCCTATTCATTTGTCTTTTGGTTCATTCATTTATTTAGCAAGGAAAGCTAAATACATCATTAACTCACTCCCAATTTACAAATTCTGTAGTCAATCAAGATCACGGCAAAGCGTATAATTGAGCCCAGTTTCCCCGATTCACTTTCTCTATTACAAACATGACTATCTTTCAATCTTCATTCAAGGCTTTTGTCTATACTTATGCAAATATAACACAATATCCATAAATCCCAACATGAGCAGCCTTGGCAGGAGGAAGTAAACTTGCCATTCTTGGCTTGTTAGAAAATCCATCTGACATTTTCTCAACATTTACATTTTAGGACGGCACAGTGGCGCAGCGGTAGAGCTGCTGCCTCACCACACCAGAGAACCAGGTTCGATCCTGACTACAGGTGCCGTCTGTGTGGAGTTTGCACGTTTTCTCCAGATGCTCTGGTTTCCTCCCACATTCCAAAGACATGCAGTGTTGTACAATAATTGGCTTCTGTAAATTGCTCCTTGTGCGTAGGATGTGAAACTATGATAACATAGAGCAAGTGTACGGGTGCCTGAGGATCAGTATGGGCTCAGTTGGCTGTAACACCCGTTTCCAGGCTGTATCTCTAAATGGAACTAAATCATCACTGGAATTTAGAAGATTGAGGGGGGATCTTATAGAAACGTACAAAATTCTTAAGGGATTGGACAAGCTAGATGCAGGAAGATTGTTCCTGATGTTGGGGGAGTCCAGAACAAGGGGTCACAGTCTAACGATAAGGGGGAATTCCTTTTGAATCGAGATCAGGAAAACATTCTTTACACAGAGAGTGGTGAGTCTCTGGAATTCTCTGCCACAGAAGGTCGTTGAGGGCAGTTCATTGGCTATATTCAAGAGGGAGTTGGATGTGGCTCTTGTGGCTAAAGGGATCAGGGGGTATGGAGAGAAGGCAGGTACGGGATACTGAGTTGGATGATTAGCCATGATCATATTGAATGGCGGTGCAGGCTCGAAGGGCCGAATGGCCTACCCCTGCACCTATTTTTCTATGTTTCTATCACAAATCAACCATCTTATCACTCTCTACATTTAGTTTTTGATTACCCCAATCAAATACTTAATTTTTCTCTTCCTCAGGAAAAAATCTGGTGAACCTCTTCAAAATAAGATTCAATAATATAGAACATTGTTTTAAATTCATGTGGAACAGAACTAAATTTTGCTCACCCATTTTAACCCAAGCTGGGCAGGAAAAGCCTCAGGAAAATGGACATTAGCAGGGATACCATGTTCTCTTGTGAGCTTGTTGTCTTTTAGTTAAGTGTCCTTTTTGGTAAAGAGCGGTGACATGACTGTTTCAGATGCGTTGCTGCGGGAGAGAGTCAAGGGCACTCACATCAAGGACAGCATTGCTTCTGAGAGGGTCTTCTGAAGTCTTCCACTCAGCTTATCTTTTCTAGGCAATTTCCCTCTGGCAATTTCAGGATTGGTTTTATGAGAATGACCAGCAAATCAACCACAAATGCAACATATTTCTGCAATGGTAGCTCCACTATGTTTCAAGGTGGGTGGTGGGAGGGGGGAGAAAATAAAAGACAATAGGTGCAGGAGTAGGCCATTCGGCCCTTCGGGCGAGCACCGCCATTCAATGTGATCATGGTTGATCATCCCCAATCAGTACTCCATTCCTGCCATTTCCCGCGACTCTGCTATCTTTAAGAGTCCTATCCAGCTTTCTCTTGAACGCATCCAGAGAACCTGCCTCCACTGCCCTCTGAGGCAGAGAATTCCACAGACTCACAACTCTCTGTGAGAAAAAAAGTGTTTCCTCGTCTCCATTCTAAATGGCTTACCCCTTATTCTTAAACTGTGGCCCCTGGTTCTGGACTCCCCCAACATCGGGAACATGTTTCCTGCCTCCAGCGTGTCCAAACCCTTAATAATCTTATATGTTTCAATAAGATCCACTCTCATCCTTCTAAACTCCAGAGTGTACAAGCCCAGCTGCTTCATTCTCTCAGCATATGACAGTCCCGCCAACCCGTGAATTAACCTTGTAAACCTACGCTGCAATAGCAAGAATGTCCTTCCTCAAATTAGAGGACCAAAACTGCACACAATACTCCAGGCATGCTGGAGTACTAGCCCCAGTACTAGGGCTTTGTACAACTGCAGAAGGACCTCATTGCTCCTATACTCGACTCCTCTTGTGATAAAGGCCAACATGCCATTCGCTTTCATCACTGCCTGCTGTACCTGCATGCTTACTTTCATAGACTGATGAACAAGGACCCCCAGATCTCGCTGTACTTCCCCTTTACCAGCATCCACAGGCGATAGTCCAGTAGAAAATGTGGGACCTAAAGAGCAGATGGTGGATGCAAAGAGCATAGCAGGCTCAGCAACTCACCAACAGCTACAACAGGTTGTTCAGCACTATCAAGATAATCTACAGCCCAAATACCAAAGACATCGGCCTACCGAGTGTTGACAACATGAGAGGTTAAACAACAATAAAGTATACGCACCTCCAGACTGAGTCAGGGGAGAAGGAAACTAGAGGTATGAAAAGGTGCAAAGAACAAATGAATGAAAAGTTTGGAAAGGACAAATTGAAGCCAGGAACATTGATCAAGGAAAGGTGAAGCCCACAATGGTCCATTGTTGGCTATGGAGCAGGTGATAATGAGTGGATATGAACAGCGAAGCTAAGCAGGACATCAATTAAACTAAATGAATGACGAGGGTGGGGAATAATGGAGAGAGAGGGAATGCAAGGGTTACTTGGAGTTAGAGAAATCAATATTAATAATGCTGAATTGTAAGCTGCCCAAACAAAATAAGAGGGGCTGTTCCCCCAGTTTGTGTTTGGCCTCACTCTGACAGTGGAGGAGGCCCAGGGCAGAATGGTCAGTATGGGAATGGGAAGCGGAGGTAAAGGGTTTTGCAACTGGGAAATCGCATGGGCCAAGGCAGACTGAGCTGAGGTGTTCAGCGAAACAATCGCCAGTCTGCGCTTGGCCTTGCCAATATATAGGAGTCCACACCTAGAACAGCAGATACAGTAAATGAGGTTGGAGATGGTGCAAGTGAACCACTGCCTCACCTGAAAGGACTGTAGGGTTCCCTGGGTGAGGGAGGAAGTATAGGACAGGAGTTGCATCTCCTGTGGTTGCAGGGAAAAGTGCCTGGGGAGGGGGTAGTTTGGTGGGAAGGGAGATATTGAGGGAACAGTCTCTGGAAAAACTTCTGCTTTCTTTTCTGCAGAGATGCTGCCTGACCCACTGAGTTACTCTGGCATTTTGTGTTTATCTCCAGTGTAAACTAGCATCTGCAGTTCCTTCCCACATGTATGCTCACCTTTCAGCGAAGATTGTACAAGATGAGCTAAGACCTCAATCTGCTGCTCTTCACAGAGAGATTAGCAACAAGGAGGAATATATTTAAGTATTAGAGGGTGAGGGATGAATTATATGCTGTTACACGCAATATGATCGAGCAAGTGCTATGAACTAGGGTTGGTTTAAAATAACTTTTTGCTTTGGTGAGCATAAACAGTGACAGAAAGGCCTCCTTTAGGGCAGCTCCCTTCTTTGTGTTTGGACGATCAAATCCCACTCCAGAAGATCAAATTAAAAAATATAATACAACTCTCTAGTGTAATATGTCAGGCTGTTATTTATCGATTACAGCGCGGCATTTAACACAATCATCCCCTCCAAGCTGGTTATCAAACTCTCAGAACTAGGTCTCTGCGCATCCCTCTGCAATTGGATCCTCGACTTCCTCATTCACAGACCACAGTCCATTCGTGTTGGTGGAAATGTGTCAGCCTCGATAACAATCAGCACGGGAGCACCTCAACCCTGCGTGCTCAGCCCCCTGTTGTACTCTCTCTATACTCATGGCTGCGTAGCCGGTCACAGTGTGAATTCCATCATCAAGTTCGCTGATGACACCACTGTTGTGGGAAGTATCACTGATGGGGATGAGTCAGAGTATAGGAGAGAGATCGTGCAACTGTCCATATGGTGCCAGCACAATAACCTGGCCCTCAACACCAGCAAAACCAAGGAACTGATTGTGAACTTTGGAAGAAGTAGGATGGGGACCCACAGTCCCATTTATATCAACGGGTCGATGGTTGAAAGGGTCAAGAGCTTCAAATTCCTACGAGTGCACATCTCTGAAGATCTTTCCTGGTCAGAGAACACTAATGCAATTATCAAGAAAGCAAATCAGCGCCTCTACTTCCTGAGAAGATTACGGAGAGTCGGTTTATCAAGGAGGACTCTCACTAACTTCTGCAGGTGCACAGTAGAGAGCTTGCTGACTGGTTGCATCATGGCTTGGTTCCGCAACTTGAGCGCCCTGGAGAGGAAAATACTTCGAAAAGTAGTAAACACTGCCAAGTCCATCATCTGCTCTGACCTTCCTTCCATCGAGAGGATTTGTTGCAGTCGCTGCCTCAAAAAGGCTGGCAGCATCATCAAGGACCCACACCATCCTGGCCACACACTCATCTCTCTGCTATCTTCAGGTAGAAGGTGCAGGAGCCTGAAGACTGCAACGACCAGGTTCAGGAATAGCTACTTCCCCACAGCCATCAGGCTATTAAACCTGGCTCGGACAAAACTATGATCATTAATAACCCATTATCGGTTATTTGATCTTTATCAGTTTAATAATTCATGTGTGTATGTATTTATATAATGATATATGGACACACTGATCTGTTTTGTAGTAAATGCCTACTATGTTCTGTGTGCCGAAGCAAAGCAAGAATTTCATTGTCCTATCAGGGACACATGACAATAAACTCACTTGAACTTTAATACTGGCGAGGCATGGCACTGCTGAGGCTGTTGTTTCTCTGCCTTATTTGACCGTCCTCATTTTGCCGATTGCAAAAGCTTACCGAGATCACTTTGCCACAAATAATACAACAGTGACTTCAAAATTACATAATTGGCTGTGAAATATTTTGGGCCGCTCCAAGACTATGAAACATGCCACACGAATACAGGCCTTTCTATGCCTGTTAAAGGTCTAAGCTCATCAAGCTCTAAGCATTGAGAAATTCCCCTCCTGGGATAAATAAAGTACTGTCGTATAATTCAATCATATCGTATCGTAAAATTACAAACTCAGTGAAACCCTCCCAAGCTACAACCAACTAACAGGTCTCATACACCCAAAAATCAACAGCAAATAGAATTGCAGATGCTTGAAATCTGAAATATTGGGATGTCAAAAACCTTGCATCAGAAACCAGCAGCTGCAATTCCTCATTTTTGCATAAAGCAAATACAGCTGGACATTATAATTTTATTTCCTGTGCTATCTTTTAACACAGATAGTGTGCAATTACCTTAAATGATCAAATTCCAATCCCATTTTACAGGCCCTCTTCGTCACCCGACTACTAATTGTATAACAATGAAGATAAGTTTTTATTATTATGAATGATATTTAGCTTTATCTTCAATTTCAGATCTGAAGTGGCTTTCAGATTTTTCTTTCAAAATCGTAAATTTAGCAATGCACATATTCAGTACACATCATCAGCGGTCACTCAAAACAAATATGACTGTCCTCTCCTCTCCATAGGGTCGTCTACTTGTGGGTCTGCAGATGTCTGTGGAGGCCGATCCGCGATCCACACACCTTGGTTCAACGTAGGCAGTGGAGACTGGCGGTAGTTGGCAGTCGTCGAGCCCCCTTCTCTCTCTCCTTACGGTGCTGTCACCTTGTCTCTGCGACACGGCGTAATTCCATTTTGTGACGTGTAGCTCCTTCCTGCACGGATTTCCTCCAGGAGCGCCTGTCCAGTGCAATGTGCTCCCAGTTGCTCGATGTGATGTGGAATGTCTTCAGACTGTTCTTGATGTTGTCCCTGAAGTGTTTTTGTACCCGCCGGGGGCTCGCAGACCTTCCTTCAATTGAGAGTACAGGATTTGTTTATGGAGACGTGTGTTGGACATGCGGATGACATGGTCTGTCCATCGAAGTTGGTGCTGCATTATTGTGGTGGTAATGCTGGTCATGTTGGCTTCCTCCAAAACTCTGATGTTGTCCTCCCAGCTGGTGCGTTTATCCTATCCTACCTTATCCTCCTCAGAATCTTTCATTAGGATCTTTGATGGTATTGTTCCAGGACTCTCAGGTGCCAGCTGTATCCATGACTCGGCTCCATACAACAGGGTGGAGAGGACAACGGCTCTGTAGACCAGCAGTTTTGTTTGAGCCTTTCAATCTCGGTCGTCAAAGACTCTTTTCCTGAGTCTGGTGTAGGCTTCGCTGGCACAACTCAGGCAATGGTTGACCTTAGAGTCAATGTCAGCTTTTGAGGAAAGAATGCTGCTAACACAGGGGAAGTGGTCAACGTTTTCAAGAGTGGTGTCGTCAACTTTTATAGTGGGCTGGGTAGACGGCTGGTTGGGTGGAGGTTGATGTAGGACCTGGTTTTCTTTAATATTTAAGGCTAGGCCCTTGGCTCTGTATGCCTTGGCAAAGGCATTCAGGATGCCCTGGAGGTCTTCTGCAGTGTGCGCTGCAATGGCACAGTTGTCCGCTTCCTGAAGCTCCATGATGGCAGTGTTACTGACTTTGCTCTTGGCCTTCGACCTATTAAGGTTCAAGAGCCCACCGTTACTTCTGTAGAGGATTGGGATCCCCTGTGGCAGCTCTTCACCAACGAGGTGAAGTATGGCAGCAATGAAGAAGACAAACAGGGTGGGTGCGATGATGCATCCTTGTTTGACCCCCGTTTACACAGTGAAGGGCTTGGACTCAGAGCTGCAGTTGCTGAGCACTGTGACCGACATACATCATGTAGAAGCCTGATGTACTTGCCGTGACAACTATACCTTGAGAGCCTGGCGGTCGACCGAGTCAAAAGCCTTTGTCAGGGCTATGAAGGCAATGTCCAAAGGCTGCCTTTGTTCACGGCATTTTTCCTGGAGTTGTGGTGCTGTGAATATCATGTCTGCTGTACCTCTGGATGTGCGGAAGCCACACTGTGATTCTGGGAGTACCTCCGCAGACAGTGATAGAAGTCGATTTGCGAGAACACGAGCAAGGACTTTGCCTGTTGTTGACAGGAGCGGGATGCCCTTGTAGTTTCCACATTCAGTTTGTCCCCCTTCTTAAAATGGTCACTATTAGAGCATCCCCGAGTTATGATGGAAGTTCGCCTTTTTTCACAGACCTTGAGGAGTAGGGCGTGGATGTGGTACACGAGCTCCGGTCCATCTTCCTTTAAGATCTCAGCTGGGATCTCATCTGGACCCGGTGGCCTTGTTGTTCTTAAGGCTCTTGATGGCATCTTGAACCTCTGTCATAGTGGGAAGTTCTTCCATGTCTTCTCTGATGGGACTCTGGGGCATGCGGTGGGTAATGCCTGGTTCCGTTGTGATGTCACGGTTGAGGAGTTCCTGGAAGTGGTCTTTCCATCGGGCATTAATGGGCATTGTCCAAACATCAAACAAACACAAGACCAAACATCAGACCTGTCTTTACTTGGTGACACTCGGTGCATGGTATAATGTAGAGCAAATGATTCAACCAGTTTCTGCTTGTCAGTTACCTAACATGTAAACTTTAATTCCACTTACCCAATTGCTGAGAGCCTATTTTCTTCTAGTATGTCCACATACCCAAAGAAGGGTCTTGATCCGAAAGCCCATCGATTCCTTTTCTCCAGAGATGCTTAGTTTCTGCAGCATTTTGTGTCTATCTTCAGTGTACACCAACATCTGCAGTTCCTTCCTACCCAATCTAATGTTGTAGTTGACAGAGTTCCTGGCCCATCCACAAATCATGAAAGCTAACTCCCCAAGTCATACTCTGTGCTCGTTCCATTCTAAGCTTATTGATTTAGTCTTGTATTGATGAACACTCATCAACTTAAACCACTCTGCTTCAGAACAACACACCATTTTAAACTCTCATATCATATCACAAATGATCCCTTTCGTTTTGATAAAATAAACAGAGTTTTCCAAGGCCTATGCCATATTCATTTATCTGCATACCATGCAAGATATTACAAATATTACACACAATATTCTAAATAAAGTCCAACAAACATTGGCTTCAGTTTCTCTTTAGTTATTCACCCTTGACAGTGCAGCATTTCCTGTAGGCTACTATCTAAATTAATAAATATGCACTATAAGGGACTGAAATCCAGGAGCGATTCCCACCCAGCCAATCTGAAACATTTACTTTACTTTATGCATTCTGATAAATTTTAAATGTGCTATATTCCCCTGAATCAACACAGTAGAATCTGTAATAAACTCCCATGTTATGCTTTGTCAGAGACTCACATTTCCTCTACTGCAGATGCAAAGATAATTGGGTTTAATTTCCAGGTTAGTTCCATCTCCTTCTACTAAGGAATGGTTATCGCATTGATATTCCATCAATGCTCCAGGACACATCCAGACTCAATACTCAGGCTGACCTCTCTGCCTTATCAAATCGTTAGCTCTTGCCAAAATACACACAGCAATTTTTCTTTTTGAAAGGGCGGTCATTTTTGTGTTGGCAAACCTAGCAACCAATTACACACAGCAAGGTCATAAAAAACAGCATATGCGACAAAACACCGTCCAACCTTCCTTAGTGAAGACTGAAAATGCTAGAAACACTGCATATCAGGCAATATTTGCTGAAAATTTTGATTTGCAAATTAATTTGCAATTACCAGTTTACTCAGGGAGTAACGCAGAGGGTCAGACAGCATCTCTGGATGAATAGACAATCCTTCAGGTCAGCGTCTTCCTTCAGATTTAATGGTTCAAGTTAAATCGCCTTCCCTCTTCCATAAATAACAGAATGCTCAAACCTGTCGTATTGTCCGCATCTCCATCCTACTAGTTCTCATCTTCCACTCCACCATCCTCTGCAAATCACGCCCTTTCTCCAGACTTGGACATGCATCACTGTTCCTTCATCATCACTGGGTTAAAAGCACCGGTCTCTCACCAAAACTGTTGGAGCATCTTCACTACCTTTCCAAAGGAATTTAGAGAAGGGCCGTTATGGGTGGGTAATAAATGCTGACCTGCTAGTACACTCGCCTGCCAGATGAAAGTAACTAAGTTAAAGCAGTTAAATCGGATTAAAATCAACATCCACAAGCGACCGTGGTAATGTCGGCTGTCGTGAGGTGACAGATAAGTAGAACTAAAAAGATTGATTTATAAAAACAAAAAATACTGGAAACACTCAGTAACACACTGATTCTACGGAAAGAGAAACACAGTCAACATTTCAGGTCAAAGACAATTCATCAGAAACAAGATTTTCAGCATCATTAAATTAAAAAAAAAAATTCAGACCAAATTTAATCTTGCAAGCAGGAACATAGCCTAAAAAAATCTGTTTTCAAGTTGGTGGGAATAGTCAGTTGGATATAGCTCAACTTTCTGAAATTAGGCAGCTTATTGAGGGAATGATACCCAGCACGAGGATCCCCATGAGAATCAGAGTCAAGTTCAGGAGGTGGACCGAGCTCCTGGACCAGGCAGGCCCAAGAATTCCTAAAAGGCCGTGAAGAACACCTGACAATCAGAACTTGGTCCACACTGCATCTTCTGGCAACTGTAGGTCTGAAGGTACACGCCAGTTTGCTCACCCACATTTTAGGCAAACACAAAGTCAGATCCCACGGACATGAATTGATTCCCAGTCATCTGCAGAGAGATATAGAATAGCATGGCAGAAGAACAGGGCCTTCGGCTCACTTTGTCTGTGCCAAAACCGATGCCAAGACCATCACTTTGCTACTATTCCACATATCCCTCCATTCCCTGCATATCCATATGCCTATGTAAAAATCTTTTAAATGCCACTAATGTATCTAGTTCAACCACCACCCCTGGCAGCACATTTCAGGCACTCACCACCCTCTGTGCAAAAAATCTGGTCCTGCATACCTCCTTTAATCTTTGCCTCTCTCACCTTAAAGCTATTTAAGTATTTAGCTGTTAACTGTTTAATTTTTCAGTCCTCGGCAAAACATTTCCATTTTGCATAAATTGTGCAGTATCAATTTCAATCTTCTGAATTATTCACGTTTAAATCGGTTAGTAAATAACTTTCTCCTTGCTACTGCACGTTGGAAGTCAAACCAGTTTAAGTGAATGAATGCAGAATTATACATTAGCTGCTATGAAATTGTGGGCACCTTCCTTTCAAATTAAAAACATAATTCCATTTATCATGGACAGGAATCTCACTGGCAGTCTATCACATAGAGGTTATGCGATTACACAGATTATGCGAGAAGAACTGAACTACAATATTCAAAGTGCATCATTGCAAGATGTCATATCCCGAGTGAGATGCTGCTAAAATATTGACAGGAATGTTGACGAAAGAGAATTATTTTGGAATCCATGACCAGATTTCCAGAAACATTACAAATGACATCCTTCCACCCGATGAATAACCAGATCATTACGAGAGTAGCTTGAGGATAGAGAGATGCCAACGTGCTCCAAAATGAACCAGGCCAGGTGGACATGCATATTCCTGTCCTTCCAATATGTTACACACATTTATAAAATGTTTCATATGTGGTGCTGGTGCACACACCAGTACTCCATGTATTTTGCTTACACACACCCAATCAAAACAAAGCACTGAAAATATCCAATGTCACGCAACGCCACCAGTATTTAATCATGTAACTAATACGTTACCATATTTTGGATTCAACGCTCAGATAACGAGTTTTCTATTCCAAATTTTACCTGGTGTACCATGTTTTATATCTTGAACCACATATCATCACATTTCACCTTGCATCAGAATACCTTTTGCCAGGTAATCTCCTCTGCACTCCATCATAACACAGATCCTGTCTCTTGTTCTTTTCCCTCTAATCTGCATCTTAAATCATTTTATCTCAAATTTCTTCCAGTTGTGTTGAAGGATCATTAGTCCCCAGTCAGTGTCATCTGCTGAGGATTTATATCCTATTTTAAAGTTTCATTTCATATTTTCCACACTGTCATTATACCTTTTCATTGCTGGAGATATCTTCACTAAGTGATTGTAATCACTGATGTTCAAGTGATGCCCAGATAGTGGTGTTTAAGAGGCTTTTAGATCGGCACATGGAACTGCAGGTAATGCAGATATGGATCAGGTGCAGGAAGATGAGATTAGTTTATCTTTGCATCATGTTCAGCTTCGACATTGTGGGCCAACAGGCCTATTCCTGTGCTATACGTTCTATGTTCTATGTAAAACAATATTTAAGAACATTATTTGTACAATTGATATTGAGGAATCTGCATGAAAACATATCTATAGTATAAAGATGGGAGTTAATCTCCTGATTTTTCGCTGATTTCAAATTACTATCAAGAAAAAGTTGAAAACGGCAGATAATCGGGTCTGGTGAAATGGGCTCAGTGGTGCCTCGGGATTTATTGTCCAGAGATCAAATTAAAATCACTGGGTAAAAAGAGCCAAATTGTTAAGCCATGCTTGCAAACTGAGCACTAAATTTGATAGAGTCAGCAAACATGATACGTTTCGGATACCTAAATGTACTGCATTAAAGGAAAACTACAAACTTCTCCACACATCTCATTCACTGGATGACTTCCATCCCTCCCTGAATGTCACCTCTCTGCTTGCCCCAGCTGATTTAAAAGGTGGAAATTGATCCATGCTCTCCTAATTGATTATATACAGTTTGAAATAAAGTATGAACGTGACTGATAAGCCTTTACCATGTTCAAGGACATTTCCATTTATTATGTGAAATGCTAGCAAGAACAGAAACACTGGAATAATTCCGCCAGTCAAGCAGCATGTCCGTCAAGAGAAAGCAGTTGATGTTTGGATCAAAGACCTTTCATCGGTACTAGACCACAGATAATGCTCAATTGGTGTTTTTCCAGTATTTTTGTTTTTGCTTCAGATTCCAACTGTTAAAGCAAACACCCATGTTCTAGCTATGAGCCTACCAAACATTCCAGATCCCTGGTGTTCCAGACCACAACCTTGGCTGCAGTTGCTCACATGTCCACAGTTTGGTCACCAGCTTAAGCTGCACATCTGACTTGCACTCTGGAAGCTACATTCTGGTACTCTACCACTACTAACTGGAAAGCCCTAAACTGCCTCCGCACTGGAGTGGGACGTTGGGGACTCAACCTGAAGAAGTGAGGCTTCTCGGACTCTGACAAGAGCAACTGTGGAGAGGTACAGACAATGGCCCACCTTCTGACTTGCGGCGGAGAGGCATGCACTGCGGACGATCTCCGCAGAGGCACAGATGTGGCACTGGCTGTGGCAAAGCGATGGCAGAACGTCGTCTGACACACGGGCAAAAATTCTAGACTAATTAGCCAGCCAAATGTTTAAGTTTATTTTCGACATACAATGTGGAAAAAGGCCTTTTGGCCAACCAAGTCAATTTCTAATTGAGAGAAATATGGTGATTCCCGCAAAACACATTTGGAGTGATTTGATCATTGTTACAGATTTTCTTAATAGGTCATTCTTTCAACGATCACCCATATCCAACACAGAGACATGGTTTACAGAAGCCAATTAACCTACAAGTCTTTGGAATGTAGGAGAAAACCAGAGCATGCGGAGAAAAACCACGTGGTCACAGGGAGAACGCAGTCAGGATCGAACCTAGGTCTCTGGCACTGTAAGGCAACAACTCTACTGCTGCGCCACCATGCCATCCCCATTTTTTTGATTTAGAAACAATCAGATCAGAGGTAATCCGAGCCTTATCAGTACTTCTAAAGGATAACTAATTTAAAGTGGCTTCCTCGGTTTCCTCCCACATTCCAAAGGCAAGTTGTAAAAATAGTCCCTATTTATTAGGATAGTGCTAATGTACAGAGTGATCACAGTGGTCAGCATGGACTCAATGGGCTGAAGGGCCTGTTTTCATGCTGTATCTATAAACTAAACTCTTAAATGCTTTGTCCTTCAACTTTTCTCAAAAGCAACCAGAGATATTGTTGTACAGTGAAATGGAAGACTGTAATAGAACTCGTATTAAGTGATGGGGAATGGTTCCAACTGAGCACGTGCAGGACATGTCATCAACCAACCTGTCTCTGAGCTTTTACAGCCAAGATTGCTCTCAACTAACAAATTGGTTGAGGGATTGAATGACAAAGAAATAATGTAATGGATGGCCTCAATCACATTTATGAAAAAAGGATTTCCCAGACAGAAATTTCTATTTGAGAAAAATATGGCATTTTCCCCAAAACACATTTTGAGTCATTTGATCATTGTGACAGATTTTCTGAATAGATCATTCTTTCAAGTTGCAGTGGCTTGATGATAGCAGTTTATCAAATTGACCATGGTTTCCTAAAGTTTCATAGTTTTGATTTGCTCTGGTGTTACCTTAGATGTATTGCAACAGAAAGTTTGAAATAGCAGACATGATGAATGTAAAACTTCAACCTCAGGTGTTATATCTAGATCCTGACTTGAACAACAAATGATCTCTAACCAAACCTCATGTTGCATCCTATTTGCAACTATTAGTTGCCATTGAGATCAGACATCGCTTTTGTTATACGTTTAGATTGTACAATAACTACAGATTTGATGCAACGCGGGCAGGTCAAAACATATGTCCAAGATAAATACCAATGTCAGCGTATTTCCTGGGACCCATTCAGAAATTAGGAGGAATGATAAAACTGGGGCACACATGATCAGCCTTAATATGTTTAATGGATTATCAGGGTGCAGTTAAAGTCGTTCATAACTTCTGCCTTCCCCAACCATGGCAAAAGTTCCCAGAGAGCTCAAATTTAAAAACAAAGGGTCATGTACTTTGCCCTACATACACTACAATTTTCTATAACAAGGAAATAAGCCGGCCACAGTGTCAGATAGATTAAAGACTGGGCAGTCACTCTTATTGCTTGATGTATTCAAGAGTCAGTTGGACATAACTCTTAGGGCTAACAAAATCAAGGGATATGGGGAGAAAGCAGGAACGGGGTACTGATTCTGGATGATCAGCCATGATCATATTGAATGGCGGTGCAGGCTCACATGGGCCGAATGGCCTACTCCTGCACCTATTTTCTTTTCTATGGTCCCCCTTCTCTAGCAGTTATAAAAGGGCCAACATTTACTTCAATATTCACATTTTAGTATCAAGCAAATAATGGCTGGTAAAAAATAACAGTGAAGATACGTGGACCAGTGACAGCCACACCAATGCCTTATTATGGACGCAGCTTTAGCACTGCAGTTTGCCCTGGTTTCATGATTTAATAAGCTGAAGAATCCCCATTTAAATTGGAGCAGTCAGGCCTGAAGTAAAAAATATTACTCACCTAGTGCTGGAACGTCAGGCAATAATAAAAAGATGGATGAGGATAACATTTACATAATGTGCTGCAGTACAAATTGAATACAGTGTCAAAGCAAAGGAAAAACAACAGAAACATCATACCTGTAAGTAATATCATTGAGATCTACATCAAAATCACAAATAAGGCAATTTAAATCTGCTGCAATAGAGAGGGTGGGTCAGGCACAAAATAACATTTTAATGTTTTTCAAACAGGAACTCAGCCCACTCTTGGTTTTAGAGGAGACGAGGAGAGGTGCACACAACCAATCAGCTTTCAGGAAGTGGGCCCTGAGACACTGCACAGTTTTGTTCTCAAGCCACAGTAACCCCAACTGCTGAATGGAGGCAAGATAACTGAGGGAGGCACAGTGGTGCAGTTGTTGTCTTACAACGCCAGAGACCTGGGTTCGATCCCGACTACGGGTGCTGTCCATACAGAGTTTGTACGTTCTCCATGTCCATGTGGGTATGCTCCGGGGCCCCAGTTTCCTGCCACACTCCACAGACGTAGAGGTTTGTAGGTTAATTGGCTCCGGTATAAAAATTATAAATTGTCCCAAGAGCGTAGGATACTGTCAGTGTACGGGGTGATCGCTGGCCAGCGTGGCCTCGATGGGCCGAAGGGCCTGTTTCCAGGCTGCATTTCTAAAGTCTAAATTGGTTGTGGGTTAGACAGGAGAGGAGAACTTACCCATCACATGATCTCCTAAACCTCCGGTGATACTGTCGCTCACAATCTGATGCCTTCTAATACCTGGCAATCTCTTCCCTGCTTCCACATATCCTCTAGAGTTCCCATATTACATGCTGCAATCTTCAAACATAGTTCTCCACAGCTACTTCCCTAATCCAAACAGGACCTCAGACTGATACCATCTTCGAACCCCCAATATCCACAGGCTCCATCATCCATGATCCACATCTGACCCTCAATGTCTTCTCTCCAGCTACAGCCTCGTGTCATTTAACCCCTCATCCTGGTTTGTTATGGTCTTGAGTTTCACTTTCTATGTTCTATGAATTGGCCTGAGTTCGAGCACATGGGAAACAATTAGCTTATAAAACAATACATCAAGGTTACTGAGCTTGTTACTGGGACAGATCAATGCCATCTGCTCTGAGGCCTACTCCCAATCAGCATTTGTAGTGCTAGTAACAGGACTCAAGGTTGGAGTGGGAGATCGCAACTTTCACGTGGTCTGCCCTGTTTCGACAAATGCAATCAACCCGTCATGCACAATCAAATAAGATCAAATAGAACAAGTTGTCCTACAACTTTAGGCGGTGCACGCCATACGCAAGAAGAAGGAGGACTCAAGGCACTTTGATAATGAACATAGCTTGGAACTAGAGCTGTCCAAGTTGATATCAGTACAGGAGCAATAAAAGGTAGATGAAAGCCAGTGGCAACTGGATTGAATTGCAGGGTACACGGCACAGGTAACTAGGGTGCTGATATCTCCTCGGTGAGCATCACCAGTTCATTATAAATAAATACTTGCATTTATATAGTCCCTTTTATGCTTTGGATGTTTTGTCACAGTTCAAATGTTGGAATTATGAATCAATTTGGTGATGCAATTTTAGGGCTAAATACTATCCCTTCATTCGGGATGCCAGGTTCACCAGAATTTAATGCGTCTCCCAAAAGATGGCACTGAAAAACAATGGAGCAATCATGTATCAGCTCCATTTTACTGACATAACTGGGTGATGTTCATATCCATGACCTTCTGATAAGAGGCAAAGGTGCAACCAATTGAGAGGGTCATCATGTTACAGTGTACAGGCAAGTGTTTCTTCTAACTTTATTGTTAGTGACTCAGTCAAACTCTCATCACACCACATGCTCCAGAAGCATTCACCCTTTGTGTAATGGTCTTCAGTGTAATGGAAGGCTTAGGAAAATGCAAAGAAAACAAAAATAGCAAAATAAAATGATTTGCGGTCAATAATCGAACACATCCAGTCTTAGAACATTGACTCATAAAGAGCATTGACAGGTGACTCGAAGTCTGTGGAACGCATTTGTAAAAAAGCACATTTTGAAAAGTAACATGAGTGACACACCTTGCAGCCGATTCTGATGAACAGTAACAGATTCATGACTTGAAACACAAGTTTGAAAAAGATGCTGATACAATGATGCTCTTTTAATGAAACATGATGAGAGTGTGTTCAATAAAGCCAATAAATCAGTTTGAATTGTAATATCAACATAATATCAGCACTTTGGCAAGAATTGGGAACATACATTATTATAGAGATTATGACCAAGGGATAAATTTGCACAAGAACAATGACCATAATATTAATTCATTTACAAAGGTAAAGATACCCATAGATAAGAATTGACAGCTGGAAATATTGGTCAAGATACAAGTTGTTCACATTTAAATAAATGTCTCAGTTGAATGTCATTTCTGCAACCATCGTCCATGCCTCTGAAAATTTAGTTTGCAACCATGCAATTAATTTTTGAGTTTGGAATTTTCTTTCAATTTGCTAACTATTTTCTGGGTTTTTGGGGGTCAAATGCCTATATGATATAAAATTAATTCAGACTTATTGCTTGGTACTTTGTAGCTTGGACATGGTGTGGATCACAGAGCGGAAACATGCCTTTCGGCCCACCGAGTCTATGACGACCACCCGTACACTAGTTCTATCCCATACATTAGTAAAGTCAAGAGTGTTTTATTCCCTCACGTCCCAGTTAGAACAATGAAATCCTTATAGCCCTGTCCCACGGTGCCAGTTCGTTCCAAGAGCTCTCCCGAGTTTAAAAAAAAAAAAAAATCAAACTCATGGTAAGCATGGAGAATGAACGTAGCGGGCACATTGGAGCTTGGGGACATCTCTTAGCGCTAACGGCAGGTATTCAGGAAGACTCGCTGACAGCAGGTAAGCATGGGAAGACTCGTGAAGATTTTTCAACAAGATGAAAAATGTCCATGAGATCCCCGAGTACCAAGTAGTGGCCATTACCGTAAATCTCCGAGTTCAAATCAGGGCAAACGCGGGAAAACTCTTGGAATGAACTCGTACCGTGGGACAGGGGACTTGCAGCAGCACAACAGAATATGTAAACATAGTACTCTGCAAACAATGTTATAAACGATAAAACAACAGTGTATATGTATATATGAATATATAACTCTGTGTGTGTGTGTGTGTGTGTGTGTGTGTGTGTGTGTGTGTGTGTGTGTGTGTGTGTGTGTGTGTGTGTGTGTGTGTGTGTGCGCGCGCTCTCGCGCTCCTGGGATTAATAAAGTTCTATTGTATAGTATCGTGTGTGTAGGAAACCAAAGATAGACACAAAAAGCTGGAGTAACTCAACAGGTCAGTCAGACAAAAGGAAAATATTACGTTTTTTGTTGGGTTTGAAAAAGGTTCCTGCACACCTTTGGAATGTGGAAGGAAACAAGAGCACCCAGAGAAAACCCATGCGATTAAAGGGAAAAGAAGCAAACTCCATACAGACAGCACCCTTAATCAGGATCAATTCCGGGTCTCTGGCACTTTTAGGCAGCAACTTTATGGCCAATGTACGGCCCCATAGTCTTGAACTGAATTAAAACACACAGTAGCTGTAAAGGGGGACATAGCGTCACTTAGAGATTTAAAACTGAAAATGGATAGTTTATTTTTATTAGTAACCAATGTTACCAACGTATAATTTTTTGTGGGTTGGGAAACAAAATATAGTGGCACAGCTGGTAGACCTGCTGCCTCACACGCCAGAGATCTGTGTTCGATCCTGTCCTTGGGCACTGTCTGTGTTGAATTTGCACATTCTCCCTGCAAGCATGTGGGTTTCCTCCCACATCCCAAAGACGCATTGGCTTTATAGGTTAACATGTCTCTATAAAATTGCCCCTAATGTGTAGGGAGTGGGTGAGGAACGTGGGATAACAGAACTTGTGTGAATGGGTGATAGACAAAAAAGCTGGAGAAAATCAGCGGGTGAGGCAGCATCTATGGAGCGAAGGAATAGGTGACGATTCTGGTCGAGACCCTTCTTCAGACTGATGTCGGGGGGGGGGGGGGGGGAGAACGGAAGAGGCGGAGACAGTAGGCTTTGGGAGAGCTGGGAATGGGAGGGGAAGGAGGGAGAAAGCAAGGACTACCTTAAATTGGAGAATCTTCCAATCTTCATGCGACTGTGGTGTAAACTAGCCAAGCGAAATATGAGGTACTGTTCCTCCAATTTGCGGTGGGCCATGGTGGAGGCCCCGGACAGAAAGGTCGGATTTGGAATAGGAGAGAGAGTTGAAGTGCAGAGCCACCGGGAGATGAGGTTGGTTATTGCGAACTGAGTGCAGGTGTTGTGCAAAGTGATCGCCAAGCCTGCGCTTAGTCTCACCGAGGTTGATCATACACTGAATAATCCAACCACGTTTTTGTTTGGAAGTGGAAAGAAATAATAGAAATTGCATTCATTGCAACGTGTAAGAAAGTGCTGACATACTGTATTATAATTTTGCTGCATGTCATTGTGGTACATATCATGTCTTGATGTTTATTTGTGACTTTATTTGAAGCAGAAATAATATGTGAATGCTTCACTGAGCATAATTCCGACAGGTAACTAGTCACTTCATCCGAGCACATTATCACACGCGTCATGCAAGCCATCTTAAATGACCACCTAAACTGTCATTTGGCAACCTAAAAAGCTGCCTAGGTTGCCCGGCTGGCAAGTGAGAAAAAAAAAGTTGAGTGAGAGCCCTGACATGAATAAGTGATGTTTTGGGTCAGGCATGAGAAACATGAGAAACCCACCAGAAACATCACCTATTCCTTTTCTCCAGAGATGCTGCCAGACCCACTGAGTTACTCCGGCACATTATGTCTATTTTTAACCTATCTTTGAACCTGTAGACGATACAAATGTGGCTTGATATTTCTCTTTCAATTATCTTGTAGAAGCATTCTCGAATCTATACTAATATCAAAATTCATCAATTTAGTGGTGTTACGAGACAAGATGTGAGGTTGTCATCACAAATAAATATCCTAAATGCACACCCATTTATAACAAATTTGAAAATAATATAATCCACAACAGACATTCCAAAATGTCAATAATAACTGTAATTATATCCAAGTAGTCCTTCATATATACATAGGGTTTAACATGTTATGAAGGAAATCTCATAGGTGCTTATTACATTAACGTGAAGAGTATGCTTATAAAAAGTGCTTGCGTAAATGTATCATTAATAGGCAAATAATCGATGTGTCTTGCAGCAGGCACAAATCAAAACCATGTAGCCCACTAATGTGGACATTACAGCAGGTCTGAACTATGACAAACAGCACCACACAACTGCCACCAGTCCTCATTGACACCTCAGGCTAAACTGCAACTGGAGTTAATTTGTAAACTCTGAAGTGAAAAGCATCAGAGCCAACTGAGGAAAGTAATTGCGAACAAATGATCAATAAGTCTGTCACTCGACACGCAAACTTCCACACTCACTAAAACGTGGTGTGATATAACACCCATATCATTTTGAACCTCAAATATAGCCAGAAATGTTTTGGGGTTTTTTTTTGGTTTTTTTTTCAAAGTATAAAGTGTGACAGCCCAAACATATAATCAACAAAAATGCAGCTCCTTCGTAACTCAAATTTTGTTTAGTGAATATTGAACTGTGCAAACTGAATAAGCTTAAAGCTTGATCATTCATTTCTTAGTGAGAAAACCAGTATCTCTTATCGAGTTAATAGCCTAAAAATTACTCTTGGAGAAGGTGGAGATGTGATTTGATAGAAGGCTTCACTTTTTCTAAACCCTTCCTGATTTTGAATAAAGAGAATCTGTTCCTAGGAACAGTCAAGAATCAGAGGACATATAATGAAAATCACCGGACAAGTGAAGAGAATCTATTCAGTGATCTGGTCAGTCGAACTGTGCATTCACTGAAGGGGTGATGGAAGAAGACTCCATTCTGGCTTCCAAAAGGGAACTAGCTGCATGGAAAGAGATAGAAATAAGAAAGGATGCGGTAAAAGTTGATGTGCTGGATGAGCTAAATGGGTTTGTCCTCCACATTCAGTGGTTCTAATTAAGCTGAAAAGGGAGTTTAGCCCTTACAATGGTTGATTTCCACCAAGAATCCACAAATTGTGGTTTCAATCACGATCTCACTGGCCAGGGATTTCTGCAGTGTTTCAGTGCATGATTTAACAGAGAAAGCTGAATGGATTTCCTTCATCTCAATCATCATTGGAAACCCACCAAATCCACCATTGCACTGCCCAAAGCTGGAATGCAACTCTGCCAAGAGGCCAAACTGACTCTTTGCGACCTCTGTCAAGTACGATTTCAACCTCAGTATTTTTGTACACTAGAGTCATAAAACATACAGCACAGAAACAGCATTTTGGCCCAGCTCATCCATGTGGACCATCTTTTCCCATCTAAGCAAGTCCCCTTTGCCCACATTCAGTCCATATCCATCTAAAGGTATCATTTCCATGTATCTGTTCAAGTGTCTTAAATGCTTTTTAAAAAATATTTTAAATAATATTATTATTTGAAGTCATATACAAGAGGGTACATTAAGAATAATACATTTCATATACAACTTCTGTTTTTGAATTTAATAATAAAAAAGCAATATAAGCAAAAAGAGAGAAAAATAAAGTTAGATAAGGTGGTGTAAGTGATAGTTCGTGAAAAGTACAAGAAAAAGAGAGAAAGGAGGAGAGATATAAAACAAAAGATAATAAAAGGAAAATAAAATGGAAGGGATATACCCACTTCGTATCTTTGCGCACCCCTCACCCAGTTTATTTTCAGGATTATGTTGCACCATATGCTTGTAATCGATAAAGGGAGACCAAACCTTTAAGAATTGGTCTCATTTGCCTGCTAGGACGAATCTCATATCTTCTAGGTTTAACAATTCAGACATGTTTGAAATCCACATTTTAAGCGTTGGTGTTGGTGCATTTTTACAGAATTTTAATATAAGTTTTTTGCCGTTATTAAGCCATAGTTAAGGAAACTCTCTTGGAACGAAGTCAGCTCAGAGCTGGTCTCCATTGTTCCAAAGATAATCAATTCTGCATTGGGGATTTTGAAATTTTCATTCCAAAACTTCTGAAGTTTTATGCAAAAGCCAAGAGTGTGCTATAGTTGCGTCTTGAGATACACATTTATCACAGATGGGTGAGACATTTGGAAATATTTTATTCAATTTAGTTTTTGAGTAATATAATCTATGTAAAATTTTAAATTGAATTCAGATATGTCTTACATTTAGCGAGCATTTATGTACATATAGCAAATATTCATCCCATCTGTCTTTCGAGATATTTATAGATAATTCTTGTTATCAGTTTCTTCAGATTACATCAGATGGTGGTATCTCTATGTTTAAAATTATATTATACAAATATGATATTAAATTAGTAGAACCCGCCTTTCTGTTCATAGCTTCATCGAATATATCTGAAGCCAAAGTTTTATGTTCTTTTGTATGTATTTTCAAGAAGTCACGGATTTGAAGATATTTAAAGTAGCAATGTTACAAAATTTTGAGATTTTAAAAATCAAGTCTGCAATTTATCCCATCAGATAAAGCATAAAAAGAAGTTTAATTTGACACCTAATTTACTTTCATATCTTCAGTATTAAGAAAGTTATGGCCATTTTCATACTCGGAAATGAGCATCTTGCTTCCCATTGCCTTTCAATTGACTTAACTCAAAAGCTGTGATCTGGAAAAGTTAAAAGTCCATAACATTCTTAAAAATTAAGAGAACTCAATGAAATTTTCAGTTATTATAGATTGAAGCATTCTGAAACAAATATTAAACAATCTTACTTGGATTACCTGAAATTAAAGCATATAATTAGTTAGTTATCTAATTGTAGCTAATTACAAAATTCAATGAGTAGATCTAAACATCTATCAATTTCTTAAGAAAAGATAAACTTTTTTAAAATTGCCTAAGTGTCCAAATAACATTCACACAATAATCCACAATATAACATAATTTTTAAATCTAATTTTCATGAATTTCTGGGCCAAATGGAAGGAATTTAGTGTTTTATGCCTGTAAATTAACGGCCATTTAAATCAACTAGCGAGTGGGTTTTAGTCGAATGCGGTGGATTAGAACGTTGCGGTTAGCGGTGAAGTCGGGGGGAAAAATACTGGGGGTTCATACATTTTTTGGGGACCCCATTTCGCAACATGAAAATATTATTATTGCCTCCCGAAAAACCAACTTTTAATATAAAAATAAAGTATTTACCTTTTTTTCTCCCCTACGGAAAATGCTTCCGGTTGTCTGCGCTCACGGCTTTTGAAGGTGATTTTTAAATTACTCTAGTTAATAAATAATGTAGAGTAATTTAAAAATACCACCATTCATGAAATGTCGGAGCAATTTTTCTTCAGCAACCAAATCGCCCGACATTGATCGATTTGTCCTGCCTGTTGAAAAACGGCACTTTAAGCCCACCCCCCTCTGCAAGGCGCGAAAGTCACGCACACGGGGAGCGGCAGAAGTGCAGCGCCGGTAAAGGTACGTTTTGTAACATACCTATTTAAAGTACTGATTACTTTTCAGGTTATATTTAAGTTGTAGTTGTTGGAATGATAAAAGATTTCCCATTTCATACATTTCTCCAAAGGTTTTAATTCCTATTCTTTCCCAGTGTGTAAACGTTTTATCAATAGTAGAAGGTTTAAACGATGGATTATTAACAATAGGAGAGAGACACGAACGATTTCTTAATTTGAAAGTTAATTTTATTTGTTTCCACGTTCGTATTGTACGATGAATAATTTGATTTTTCTTGTATATTGTATTATTCAGTTTTATCGGTGAGAGAAGGATCGCTCCTATATTAAAAGGAGAGCAGTCCTCTCTCACCATTGCTATCCAATCTACCTGTTGGGCAGAATGGTCCTACAAGTAAATTATATTTTTAATATCCGTTGCCCAGTGATAGTACAGAAAGTTGGGTAGTGTTAGTCCACCGAATTCCTTGGGTTTACACGGGTGTCTGCTTTGAATTCTATGGAACTTATAGTCGTTCTTCAGTGAGTTTACTGTCTCTTCTATTTCCTTAATTGAGATCCGAGCTCCTAATTCCTCTTATTCCAGCAGATTACGTTTTTGGAGGTTACAATTATCCAAGAAATTTATAAGTTTAATGTTATCTGTTGATGTTTTTGATGTGTATAATTGTTTATAAGATTGAGCAAATCTTTTATTAATGTCTTCAGGTATTGTTAACAATTCGCCTTTATCTGATTTGATTTTTGAAATCGTATGGTTCTTTTCGCGTTTTTTCAGTTGACGTGCCAAGAGTTTATGTGGTTTATCACCGAATTCAAAGTTTTCCTGTTTTGTAATTTGAAATAGTCTTATAACTCTGTTTAAGATAAGATTCTGTTTAATTTAAATTTCAATATTATTATTTTATTATGTTTGTCTATGGTTGGTTCTTTAGCGTTATCCAAGTCTAATTGTCTAATTTGTTCTTCTAACCAATTGTTCTTCCTTTTTTTTATTTTGAAATGCTTGATATGAAATTACGGATCCTTGAATAAATGCCTTAAAAGTTTCCCATAATAAAGAGGGTGAAATGCCTGACATTCAAAAAAAAATTCCATCTGTTGTTTTAAATGTATACCACCTTGTAGATCGTTTAGAATTTGGGGATTAAACCTCCAAAACGATTTTTTATTGGGCATTCCTTCTAATTTTAAGAGATGGTTAGCGGAGAGTGATCAGCAATAATACTATTATAATACTTAGGATTCGATGTATAAGGAATTAATTTCATATCAACTAAAAAATAATCGATACGTGAATATGTTGTATGTACCATTGAGTAAAAAGAGTATTCCCTTCCAACTGGATTAGCGATCCTCCATACATCTGTTATATTTGTATTTTTTATATATGTATTTAGGAGTTCACTAGCTTTTGATTTTATATTAAGCCTCTTTTGTTCTGCAGATTTATCCAGGTACGGATCTAAAACGCAAATGAAATCTGCCCCAACTATCACACTTTGATAATTAAACTCTGAAATTATATTCAGTATTTTGTTAAAAAATTGAGGATTGTCAAAATTAGGCACATAAATATTTACCAAAGTAAGTGGTGTAGCATTGATTTCTCCTGTAACTATAAGATATCTCCCCTCTTTTTCTGTAATGATATTCTTCGATTTAAATGGTATACCTTTACGAATGATAATTGCCATGCCTCTACATTTAGAAATATATGAAGAGTAATATGTTTGGGCAATCCAATTTGCCATGAGTCTGGTCTGAGCTTGAAGTTTCAGTTGTGTTTCCTGTAGGAAAATTATGTCTGTATTGAGTGATTTTAATTGTGCAAAATTCTTACCCATTTTAATTGGCTCATTGGCATCCCTTATATTCAAGCTACAAAATGTGATTCCTCCTAGTTTCTTTTGTTTATTATCTTGCATTATGAATTACTTTAATACCTTTAAGTCATATGGTGCAACACAATACCTCAGGCCTCGAGGTGTTGGGTGGGCACTCGCGGTTGCCACGTTCTGTTTGTATATCCCCATTAAACTTGAAAAAAGTGTAAAGTGATATAAAAATAAAAAAGATATTATAGTATCTAAAAAAAAGGATACTATTAAAAAAACTACCTAGTGGTGGTAGCTAAATTCTTAAGAACTTCCGTAGATGTTAATTTACATTAAGCTCCGCTCCCTTGACCAAATATTGTAAAAAGGAAGAAAGGCCAGGTCAAAACCGTGTTATATATAAAAAGTAAAAAGAGAAAAAAAAAACTTCGAGCTTGTCTATCTAAATGTATCTTCAAGTAATGTAGCATTACATATATACTACCAATTATTACATATCACTTGCCAGTTAGGCCCAAGTCTCTTCTATTAGACAACAGCAGGATGGAAGGGGTTAACCAGAGTCAGACTTCATGAGTTCTTATTGATAAGAACTACAAACACCAATGGGCACAGCACTGATCCCCAAAGCTCACCACGCGACACAGACCTCCAGTTTAAGAAACACTCTTCTATTACCTCCCTATACTCACTTGCATGAAATCAATTGTAAATGTTATGCAATTAGAACCAAATAATAGCCCAGTGCAATTATATGAATGACACCAGCTAGGTACAAATAAAATTTAGCAATTCTTCAAATTGTGGGTACAATTACAGTTCTTTCCTTAATGTAATTCGTACTTTTATTATCCTCCATCAGCATGTCATTGGACATTTGGGATGAATAAAATGAAAGCATCTTGGCAAAATTAAAAGCCTGCTCAATCAAATTCTGCAAAGGAGGCAGTTTTTATGTATGGAAGTATTTATCTACTGTATACTTAATTAATAACACACATTCTAAAACACACTCTCTGACATTTAAATACTCATGGCACAAAGCTAATAACAGGTAATACAAATGTATTTTAATACTGCAACTGGCCAACTGGTGATGCCGCATATAACTGCTCTCCAAGGAGAAAATGACCCAATAGTCACTTCCTTGTGTAAGCAACAATGTGCAGTAATAACCGTGGTTAGGGGAAATATGTGCAACGAGGGAGTCCCACTGGAACAAGATCTCTTTAATATTACACCATCTGTACTCATGTTCATGCAGGGTAAGGTTTGCCTAAAATGTACACATCAATATTAATATACTGAATATATTTTGCCCTTTAGAAAAAGTGCAAAATCAATTGTATGAAGATTGCCCAAAAGTCCCCTAATTGACAGTGCATACTTTTGTCCCATGAGACTTAGAGAATGCCTCTCTTTCATGTATGTTGCCTTCATCCAGCTGCAGCTTGACAGTGAGAGGAAGTGGAGACTTCAATGTTGAACATATCACAATATTGCCAATCTCAACTTCATTCATGCATACTTTGTAGCAAGATTTTACTTTCATTAATCAGTGAAGAATTTTGAAGAAGTGTCCTTTGTCTCCTCAGTACTGTCAGTAAATCAAGCTTGCAAATCTAACTGAACTGAAAAGCTGAATCTTCATGGTCCTATGAGGGTTAAACTCTGCCTAATGAAAATACATGTTTTGGCCTGGAATGGTCAAACTTCAAGAATTTGCCATACACTATCTTTTGTGCATCAATGTCAAGGTGCCATTTTTCAGATCAGACATTAAACTAATATAACTTTTGCCCTCTCAAGGACCATAAATATTATGGAGCATTAATCTGGAATGGATCAATGTAGTTGCTGCCATTATCTTGGCAAACATTTATTGCAGGGCACGAAATTAGCGGATGCCCGGGTGCCAATGGCAACTTAGAGTCTCGCCGGGCAACCTAAAAGCCATGCCATTTTGCACGGCTTGGCAAGCAACCGGGACCCATAGCATTTAATTCTGAGCGGGCCCCCTCTCCATCTCCTTCTCTGCCTGCCATCCATGGCCGGGTCTCGGCTCTCAGGTCTCGGGTCGTCTCTCCGCTCTTGGCGCTAGGCTCTCGGTACTCTGCTCGACGCTCGGCTCTCTGCTCGGCTCTCCGCTCGGCGCTGGGCTCTCGGCTCTCAGGTCTCCGCTCGGCACGGCCGGCTGCCTTATATATGCGCACTGCCACAGCCAGCACATCATCGGCCGTGGCTGTGCGCATGTGAGGTCCTGCACATGCGCATTGCCACGGCAACTGGTCAACGTCAGCCACTTTCTCCCTCCCTTTGCATTGTGGGACTTCTGGCCGCCATTGCTGTCCGGTCGCTGCCTCACCGCGACCGCTGAAAAACAATGCAGATCACTCCCTGGAGCTGAAGTAACGCCCTGGAGTAACTCTTGCTTCTTGGTTTCCTGGTCCTCCAAATATATTCAAAATGGAATTTAAACTGGTGGACCCACCACCACCAAAATGCCAAACTCTGAAAAATAACAGCCTATTGCATTATATCTGTTTATTACACACTGAACTTACACAATCTCCTGTTCTGTATTATGTTTACATATTCCGTTGTCCTGCAGCATGCAAGAAAGGGTTCTTTCGAAAAAAAAAGCTACCTTAAATTTAGTTGCGTCTGGTTCGTACCTATGGTAGGGTGAAGACTATTCCATGCTTTATTTGTGCGGGGGAACTCCATGGATCTCTAGATAGAATAAATTGGGTGATGTTTTGGGTAGAAATCCTTCTTTACATTTCCTCTGGTTTTTGTGTTTTTAGTTTAATTTAAAGATACAGCGTGGAAACAGGCCCTTCGGCCCACCGAGTCCACGCCGACCACCGATCACCTGTACTCTAGTTCTATCCCACACATCAGCGACGTAAGTCAAGAGTGTTTTATACTCTCAGGTCCCAGTTAGAACAATGAAATCCTTACTTGCAACATCACAACAGAATATGTAAACATAGTATTCTGTAAACAAAGTTATAAACGAGAAAACAAACCTCCATACAGACAGCACCCATATTCAGGATCAATTCCAGGTCTCTGGCAATTTTAGGCAGCAACTTTATGGTCAATGTACTGCCCCAATAGCCTTGAACTGAATTAAAACATACAGTAGCTGTAAAGGGGGACATAGCGTCAATTAGAGATTTAAGACTGAAAATTGATAGTTTCTTTTTTTTTTAGTAACCAAAGTTATCAACGTATAATATTTTGTATGTTGGAAAATAAAATATCGAGGCACAGTGGTAGATTTGCTGCCTCACACGCCAGAGATCTGTGTTGGATCCTGTTCTCGGGCACATGGAAAGTGGGGTAACAGAACTTGTGTGAATGGGTAGGCAAAAATGCTGGAGAAACTCAGCAGATGAGGCAGCATCTATGGAGCGAAGAAAATAGGCGACGTTTCGGGTCAAGACCCTTCTTCAGACTGATGTCGGGAGGGGTTGGGGGCGGGAAAAAGAAAGGACGAGGCGGAGACAGTAGGCTGTGGAAGAGCTGGGAATGGGAGGGGAAAAAGGGAGAAAGCAAGGACTACCTGAAATTGGAGAAGCCAATGGTCATACCGCTGGGGTGTAAACTACCCAAGCAAAATATGAGGTGCTGTTCCTCCAATTTGCGGTGGGCCTCACTCTGGCCCTGGAGGAGGCCCAGGACAGAAAGGTCGGATTCGAAATGGGAGGGGGAGTTGAAGTGCTGAGCCACGGGGAGATCAGGTTGGTTATTGCGAACTGAGTGGAGGTGTTGTGCGAAGCGATCACCAAGCCTGCACTTGGTCTCACCGAGGTTGATCATAGACTGAATAACCATATTTTTGTTTGGAAGTGGAAAGAGATAATAGAAATTGCATTCATTGCAACGTGTAAAAAGACATGAGATACAGTATTGTAATTTTGCTGCATGTCATTGTGGTATATATCATGTCTTGATTGGTGAATATTTTTAGTTTGCAACTTTATTTGAAGCAGAAATAATATGTTAATGCTTCATTGACCATAATTCCGACTACACACTTCGTCCAAGCACATTATCATGCATGTCATACAAGCCATCTTAAATGACCACCTAAACTGTAATCTGGCAACCTAAAAAGCTGCCGAGGTTGCCCGGCTGGCAATAGGGAAAAAAAGTTAAGCGAGAGCCCTGTATTGGTCAAGCAGCTTCAGAAAACTGACCCTCTGGTTATTGTTACAATGCTGTTTGCAGGATCTGCTATGTGCAAATCGCCCATGACATTTCCACATTGCAACAGTGACTCTAGTTCAATGACTAGTCCATTGGCTGTCCTTTGTTTGCCCCGCTATAATTTCATGGTTAATCATGTTCTATTCACATTAAATTGCTCACCATTCCTACATCTTCATTGTAATGTTAATGGATCTCTCCCCTCAGGCATTGTGCCCACTTCATTACTCATCCCCCAACAAAGTAACCTTGTACCCTTCTGCACTTGCATTCTCCTGCCCTTCTCCAACCTCCTACTCCTTGCGAGCATCATTAAAACACAAACTCCCACATACGAGCCCATCACCCTAATGTTTAACACCTTTCAATCAAATATTGAAGAACTAACAAAAAAGATTGATGAGGGAAAAGCCGCAGATGTTGTCTATGTCGACTTCAGCAAGCATTTGAGAAGGCTTTGTAGGCCCTCTGGAAGGTTAGATCGCATGGGATCTAGGGGAAGCTAGCCAATTGGATAGAGAAATGGAAAAAAAGAATGCAATGGTGGAAGATTGCAGTTTGTGGTTTATAAGAACAATTTGGATGCAAATGTACAGGGCATAAATAGTGTGTTTGCATATGACACAAAAGTGGGTGGTATCATAGACAGTGAAGATGGTTATCAAAAATTACAGCAAGATCTTGGTCAGCTGGGCAACGGATGAAGGAGTGGTTAATGGAGTTTACTGCAGATACATGCGAGGTGTTGTATTGTCAGAAATCAAACCAGGGCAGGACCTTCACAGAGAATGGCAGGACCATGGAGAGTGTTGTGGAACAGAGGGACCTAGGAGTCCAAAAAGGCTTTTAGTTCATTGGCCTTCATCAGTCAGCGCATTGAATACATAAGTTGGGATGTAATGTTACAGTTGCACAAGGCTGCATTTGTAGTATGGTGTGCAATAGACAATAGGTGCAGGAGTAGGCCATTTGGCCCTTCGAGCCAGCAAAGCCATTCAATGTGATCATGGCTGATCATCCCCAATCAGTACCCCGTTCCTGCCTTCTCCCCATATCCCCTGACTCCGCTATTTTTAAGAGCCCTATCTATCTAGTGGCCAGTGGGGGTGCTGCAAGCCGGCAGCCCTGTCAGCAGCGTGTTCGTTTTTTACAACTGTTTTTTTAGTATATTTTAATGTGTGTTTTTAATGTTTCTTTGTGTGTCTTGTGTGGGGGGTAGTATGGGGGGGGGGGGGGGGGTAAGGGGGAAACCACTTTGGTCCATGGAGAGGCGACTTTTTCCATGTCGCCTCCCCCGTGGCCTAACAGCGAGGATCGGACGGCCTTTCCTGGTGACGCGCCCGGGAGCAACGTGGACTCTCAGCATGGAGCAGGTGAGCCCTCGCCGGGGCTCGCCGGAGGGGATAGCTCCGTTTCGCTGGCCCGCAACAGCCAGCAGCCTGAAGCCACGGTCTACAGAGCCGGCACGGCTTCCACAGCATGGGATCCCTGGTGGGGGACCCGTGGGAAGAAGAGCTCCAACTGCCGGCCCGTGGCCTACTTCTACCGCGGGCGCGGCAGGGACTTACTTACCATCCTGAGCGGGGTCCCTCGCCAGGGATCCCTGGAGGGGAGCTCCAGACCGCCGGCCCTGCAGTCTGCGGTGCTTCTGGCTGCGGCGGGAACTTTAAATCTCCAACTGCCGGCCTGCGGCCTGCACCAGCCTGAAGCCGGGATCTCCGGTGGGGAGGCAACGATTCAGGACTTACCTGGACTTTTTAACCTTGTCTGCACATCTGGACGCCTGCAGCGACGGCTGCGGAGGGTTGAGGTCCCGACCACGGGGGAAAATGGAGGAGGACTGGCCAAATTTTGTGCCTTCCACCACAGTGATGAATGCTGTGATGGATGTTTGTATTCAATTTTTATTGTGTATTGTGTGTTCTTTATCATTGTACCGCTGCTGGCAAATTCATTTCACTTGTACTTTATATGCAATGTGACGAATAAAACCATATTGTATTGTAGCTCTCACTTGAAAGCATCCAGAGAACCTGCCTCCACTGCGCTCTGAGGCAGAGAATTCCACAGACTCACCACTCTCTATGAGAAAAAGTGTTTCCTTGTCTCCATTCTAAATGGCTTACTCCTTATACTTAAACTGTGACCCTTGGTTCTGGACCCCACCAACTCCAGAGTGTACAAGCCCAGCAGCTCCATTCTCTCAGCATATGACAGTCCCGCCATCCTGGGAATTAACCTTGTAATGACAGTCCCGCCATCCCGGGAATTAACCTTGCGCAGTATTTCTCACCCTGTTATAGGAAGGATGTGGTTAAGCTAGAAAGAGCACAGAGATGATTTACAAGGTTTTTTTGCAGAGCTCGAGGGCCTGAGATATAGGAAGAGGCTGGGCAAATAGGAATTTATTCCTTGGAGTGCAAGATGCTGATGGGCGATAAGATCATGAGGGGAATAGATGTGTGAACACAGTCTTTTACCCAGAGTAGGGGAATCAAGAAACAAACACCCCTCCCATGTCTCAACATGCCACCCCTCGCCATTAATCAGGAACAAAGATTCTGGTTCCACATGTATGCTGACAACACACAGAAGCACCTCACCACAAATCTTTCTCCACTGAATACTGAGAAGGTCGATATGGTTATCTTCCATCCCTGGCCATCAACGCCACTGTTCACCCTGTCAAATGACTGAAACCATATTAGGTTGTTCACAGCTTGGTTTTCATTCATGACCCTTAGATTAGCTCAGAGCAAACATCCAAGCAGTCAACAACCATCTACTACTACCTCCATTATATTGCCCAATCCAGATTTAATGAATTGACTGCTGAAACCCTCTTCGGACCACAATTTCATGATCAGCAGAGTACCCAGGTCTGCCTACCATCACCATTGCCTTCTTCCAGCATACTCCCATTATGATCGTTTTCACCACGAATTACTATTTTATTGCATGCCTTGATTGTTCTACTAGCACTCCACCCAATCCCTCCATAATCCAATGCTAAACTAACACTGACAAAAACAACATTGTCAAAAACAATGAGATAATGTTGTAATTATTCAAGAAAGGTGGGACACCGTGGATCATCGACTTCCAGTTGTTTTGCTGCTACTGCAATACATTGCTGCATCTATGCCATTGATTAATTGATTAACATCCGCCAGGTGGTAGAGGGTGAGAACGGAATAACGGTTGGCTGTAATCAATACATTCAATCATGCAGCACACACAGCTCATAGCACACCACCCTAAAGATGCTCATACTGCTGAAGAATAGCAATTCAGTGGAAATCTTTCAGATAGAATTTGATGGGGCATCTGGGTGCAGTAAAAACACTCATGTGGAAATGTCATGATAGCAGGTACCATCAGGCAAGATTAAAGACACTATCCAGAGATCCTCCTGGTGCCATGCTTTCAACAATTGAAAGAGTGTCTGTTGAGTGCAATCCAGTAAAGGCAAAATACAAGACATCTATCTGAACACTTTTTGTTATCGGGTTGGCACCATCAGATTTGGCTGTCTGTGTCTATAATTGAAAGAAAGGCATCAGCCTTTTATGGTTTAACCAATTCTTTGCTGCAGTGTTTTTAAACTGATGCTATCTTCCCTTGCAGAAGTGAAAACGGCCATCTAAAATCAACCACAACTTTTTCCTTACTATTCCCATAAAACACGTACACCGGCAACTATTCTCCAATTGGATGTAATATTTTTAACATACAGTACAACGTAATTGAAAAAAAAAACAATTGGTTTTGACATTTCACCAAATTATCAAAATGTAGAGAAACGATGAAATTAAGTTAAAATATCGCAACGTACAATATTAACTGCACCATGTGAACAAATATGCTTTCAACGTACTGAATTCAAAAAAATTATTTCTCTTATCTGAAGAGGCAGTTTTCAATTTTTATGACTGAACTGCAAAAATAAACCATACCACTTATTGATTACGCTGAAGTATGAGAGACACACCAATATGTGTTTACGTTTTTTGATATGATGGTCAGACAGCAAAAACATTTAGATTTTAAACCCCCTACCCCATCACAGCAGAAGATAAATTTAAATTCTCCGTGACTGCCTGTGTTTCCTCTGGTTGCCTCCCACATCCCAAAGACGTGTGGGTCAGGCGTGCAGATGAACGTCTGTTGGTGAGAATGTTGGTGAGAATGTGCAAGTTTTTTTTTTAATGGCTTGGAATAGGATTAATGTAGATTAGGGCATTTGCTGGTGTATGTTGACTCGCTGGGCCAAGGGGACTGTTCTGTCCTATCTAATTCTATGACTTTCTAGCCTACCATGAACATCTACCGGTGGCAGCCTCCTACTTCTCATCCAGATTCAGACCTCAACAGCATCCAAACGCACACCTTTACTCTCCGCATCTCCATTAAATTTACCACTGATCAACCAATTAAAGCGGACGATGATTCAAGCCAACTATGAAGAATTAAGTGTAAACATTAGGTTGCGGACAAACAGATGAAAAACTACCAAAAGGAGAAAAGCAGTTACACTGAAACATCCAGGAAAACCAGACATGCAATATGTAGAAAAAGTCATGGCAATGGGTCAAAGATTAGATGTTTTATAATTGACAGCAAAATGCTTCCAGGTACTTTTAACCTTCCCACCAAAGGAGAGAGACCACTGTCACTCAGTCATTTTTCCCCCCCCCAGAAATAGTTCTCTAGTTGAATAAAAACTCATACTTCTAGTCACTAGTATACAACATATAAAATAACGATGCACTTTGAAATGGAATTCTCAAAGTTTACATCAAGATTCACAAATGGCTCAGGGTGCAGTCAACATTCTATTCCACCAACACATCACCTTCCCCATCGCAGCACCAATTATTTCACTGTTGTCAACTTCTGGATAGTTTTAGCCAGGAGACAACAGGTTTATGAATATCCTCTAACTGTTTATCTGGGCCAAAGAGGAGTATTTTAAATGTGCCAGCATGTCATTCTCAGTTGGCCATTGTTAATGTTCAGATAGTGCTCTTTACCACAGCACACCAATCCCCTGAATAGTCCACTGCCTCAAAAGGACAACATCAGTCTGACTTGCTCCTCTGCTTTTCACCCAAATGTCAATGTGTCCAACACAATGATTTGTTCACAACTGCACACAGTGGAAATATGCACTCACAAATTATATTCCTGGGCTCTCACAAGTATAGCTAAGACAATCTCACTGGCAGCGCTTTTATATTCTTCATTTGAACCAACTGATTATTATTGCAAAGGCAGAAATAAGATCCCTGTTTTAGCAGCAACTTGTGGGCAGTCTTGTGGAACCAGATTCAGCACTAAAATCAGGCCGAGAGTCTGATGAACCCAAAAGCTTAGAGACACCAAAGAGTGAAAAAAAAAAAATCACAACTTCTGCTAAAGTGAGAGTTAATGTCTGAGAGATAAAGTATAGAACATACAAATCAATAACATAGGCCACAGAACCCGGAAATTAGCTGGCAAACAGCACTCTTCAAATATACTGCAACAATATTAATGATTTAACATAAAGAATAGAAAGCCACAAGGCAATGCCAAATACTCTATTAGCTCTTACATTCTATGAACACCAGCTTGAATATATTACAGCAAACGGCACATTCAATATAAGCATGAAAGTAATGTCTCGTTAACCACAGTCATAAACTTATTTGCCTAATGTGCCCAAAGTTTAATGTGTGATATTTCAGTCATTTCTACTGCATGCAGAAATTATGACTCCAGAATAATGATTTACATTTGTTTGATATAAAAACACTCGGTTAAAGATGCCCACGAGTTATTGGAAATACAAAATCCATTCATTTTCTGTAAAATATATATTATTAATTCAGTAAAGCTCAATCATGGGCCAAGCCTTTGACGGATCAGATTTAAAATTGCCGTTGGGCCATCCATCTAGAAAATCACATGTAAAATAACTGGAAAACATGCAAGTTTAATAGCTTAACTAATGAAGAACAGGAAATCTGTTAGGCAACTCCAACTGAAGTCCAGCAAAAAAAATCTCAAATGTGAAATATGATTTTTTTTTTTAAATAACTATCATCTTTCCACAATAGATTATACCATGGAAGACAAAAAAAATGATAAAGCAATCCAAACAAATCATTCGTACATTATTGCAACTACTCAACCTGCAGCATATATTCTTTTGTTATATATCTCATTGATAAAGTTGATAAACAAAGATTACACAGAAACATACTTACCTAATCATACACTATTAAACACTAGTAGTTCATATTCTACCTCCAAAATTCAGTTCCAGTGGTTAATCCTGAATATAACGTGTTTTGAGCATCACTGTTAAAGGTGGAAGTCAGGCCTTTGTACAACTTTCCACCTTTGCAAATCCAAAACTTAAGTTTTCAGTTATCAATTAGGTTTTCTTCATAGCCATTTATCTATTAATTGTTTAAAAGGTGCATTTATTTTCAGTATGCAAGATCTGTAGCTGGATTTATTTTAGCTTCTGCATAGATCATAAAAAATATACAATTTACAGTATAACTAAGTTATATTACACAACCTAATCCATCATGTGGTAATTAAAAGATGAGATAAATATGTATATGCAGGTTTTCCTTTAGTTACCGACTTAATAAACTGAATTTCCAATGATTAATAATAGTTGTGCCAATAATAAAAGCTAAGACTGTAAAAAAGAAAATTGTTAGTGGAAACATAGTTTGGCTTTTCTTTATAGCTATTTATCTAATGGGGGGGGGGGGGGGGAAGCATCCTATTCTACATTTAGCAAGAAATTAATAATAAAGAATTGAAACTGAATTAAACCATTTCTCCCCTCATTCCTACTCTGTCCTTGAATAGTTGATCTTTTATCTCAATCCCAATATCCAGCACAAACCACATATCCGTTCAAATATAGAACTATATATATTTGAGCCTTTTGGTGTTGCCCTTTATTCAGGTGCTGTTTTTAGAAGTTTAGGTGCTAGAAATGTGGAATAGGATGCCTTTCCTCCATTAGATAAATAGCTATAAAGAAATACCAAATAATAACTGAAGACTTCAAAGTTATATTGATGAAGCTGACATTGGGAAGTTCACCACTAGAGCTTCATAATCCCATTACACATTGGAACAATGAGAACCAATGCATCACAAAGAAGTTCCAGCAAATAACAGCTTGTACCAAAAATAATTGATGAACTGGGTATAACACTGCTAAATTGTAGAATTTAATTTTGCCCGTCTTGTGTTTCTCTTTCCAGTCTTCAAAATAAAATAGTTTGAGAGATTTACTGATGGACTTTTTAAGTTAAGTAAATGTTTTCGGCTGCATTGATTTGGTAGAATAGTTCACAGCAATAGCCCAAGGCTCGATCTCATGCTCTTTCATAGCAATTTTCATTCATCTTTCCCATTCCCTACACTCCCTAGACGATCTAAAGAGGTAAAATTAGTATTATTCCTCACCCAGCATACAGCACCCCTGCTTTTGCTTTGGTTCTCCCCATCCAGGAGGTGCACACCTCTGTTTCACACAAACCTACACATTCCTTACAAAACAAAATGATTTTATTTCATTGGAGATCTCTAAACACTGGCAGCCTGGTGTCCATGGCGATCTCTCCTGGGTTTGGGTTCAGAATACCAATGCACTATCACAAGTAGAAAAAGATCTCAACATTTTATCCTGGATGTGAAGGATTTGATAAAGTGATACTTGCTTCCTCATTCTCCTTTCCATCTATATCAGAAACCAATTGTGCCGAGTTGTTGGATAGCCTGACACCAGATGCCACAAGAGACTCAAACACCTGAAAACAAATGGACCAATCTCGAACGGAAATATACACAAATTATATCAGTTTGAACTAAAACTGAAAGAAGAAATCTGCAGATTTTTCCTCTTCATTCCGTTTTAAATATTTTATTGCTGTGATGGAGAATACCATTTTAGCTGCAAAATAGTACAGATTGGATCTGTCATTGTATGAATACTTAATCGACTTCTATTAAACATCCTCTTCTGAGAGTCTAATTGGGCCTTTGCGCTATTTTAACTACGTTAATGGTACTATTAAAATAGCAGAAAAGTATTTGGTGCAAACACATCGAGCACTCAAAGGAATCGCACCATGGCCACTCCCTCTTCTCCACTCTCCCATCAGGCAAAAGGACAGAAGTGTGAAAACGCACACCTCCAGATTTGGGACAGCGTCTTCCCAGCTGTTATCAGGCAACTGAATCATCCTACCACACGCAGAGAGCAGTGCTGAACTCCCATCTACCTCTTTGATGTCTTTCGGACTATCCTTGACTGGACTTTGCTGGCTTTACTTTGCACTAAACATAATTCCCTTATCATACACTAAATGGATAGATTGTAATCATGTATTGTCTTTCTGCTGACTGGTTGGCACACAACAAAAAAACGTTTCAGTACTTGTGACAATAAGCCAAACTGAGAATCAATGGCAGAAATTGGTGCCCAATTAGGATCGCAGAACCCACTACGTGTCAACCTCCTCTGACCGTTAATATCAACTGCTCTATGTTTCTTGACAAAATATTAACTTTACAGTGCTGCCACACAGTTAAGATATTAAATTGAGTAACATTTCCTTTAAAATATTTTTAACATTTCATGCAGTCAAATGAAATCTTTCTTCCAATAAATATATATAGGCTGAAGCACTACAAAGTACAATAAACTGATTTACTCCAGGGTTATAATATATTAATGCAGCTATCCATTAACAGCACTTAAAACTGTTTAAAAATGCTGCATTCTAGTATGATATCAAGTACTCAGTCTTTGGCAACTAGGCACATCAAAATAATTTCTTCCCTGAGAATGTAAACCACAAAATAAAAATGAATAATTGAGTACTCATATGCTGCAAAAATGTCATTGTTATTTCCCACTAGAACATAAAACATTGCAGCACATGAACTAGTCCTTTGGCCGATAAAACTCATGCCGAACATGATGCCTAGTTAAACTAATCTCCTCTGCCTGCATATCCTTGCATACCCACATGTCTATTTAAAAGTCTCTTACATGCCATAATTCTCTCTGCTTCCACCACCACATCTGGCAGCACATTCTAGGCACCCACCATTCTGTATAAAACAAAAAATTGCCCTGCACATCTCCTTTAAATTTTGCCCCTCTCACTTTAAAGCTAGGCCCTATTGTCTTTGACATATCCACTTTGAGAAAAGGATTCTGACTGTCCGACCTATCTATGACTCATTCTATACACTTCTATCAGGTCTTCCGTAAGCCTTCGACAACACAGAGAAAACTATTTTGTAATCAAATTACTGACAACATACAGTGTATAACAATCTACTGTGAGAGAACGCAACCACTTTCCTTGATAGTATTGGTGAGATGCTCAGTCTACAGAACTAAGTCTGGCCAGATTTCACATCTTCAAATTGACAAGTTTTAGATTGAGAGATGCAGCATGGAAAGAGGCCCTTCAGCCCATTGTCCACACCAGCTATCCATCACCTCCTTACACTAGTTCTATGCTATCCCACTTTTATATCCACTCCCTGCACACAAGGGTCAATGTATAAAGGCCAATTGACCTACAACCCCACACAACTTTGGGATGTGATGTACGTGGAAACCGGAGCACCCGATGGAAACCCACGCTGTCGCAGGGAAAAAGTGCAAGCTCCACACAGACAGAACCAGAGGTCACAATTGAACCAGGTTCAAGAATAGAATAAAAGAGATTTGCTTTAATCAGTGAGAGTGAAGGTGGACTGTGACACAGCAGTAGAGTTGCTGGTGACACAGCACCAGAGACCTGGGTTCAATCCCGACTATGGATGCTGTCTGTACAGAGTGTGGACATTCTCCCCGTGACCTGTATGGGTTTTCTCCGGGAGCTCTGACTACACTAGTCCCACCTACCTGCATTTGGCCAACCACCTCCTCTGGCAGCTCGTTTCACAAATACACATACACATCTGAATAATTCCTCGTATGTTGCAAAACATACTTGGCAAATAAAGTACTATTCTGAGTCTGATACCTGAATAATAATTCTTTTTTTTTCCCCATTAGGAATTTGCATAATAAATTGGTAGCAGCTAACCTTACCAAAAATAGATACACACAACGTAATGGCACGTGGTTCTCACATTTGGCTTGTGTAATTAAAACTTCAAACATACCACATACCAAGCTTCAGTCTGAAGCTGTGAATTTTAGTACCTTCGTAATGGTTGTGTTCTATTAACAACTTAACACAAAAAGTTCTAAAATAAATATAGTAATGTTTCCTATTCCTGAATTATTTAGATGACTTAGATATAAATTCCATGATTTAGATATGTGATACATGACAGTAGGGACTTGTAATAACTTCCAATGGAAACCCCACAGTCAACAGGTCACAATTTCCCAAATACAAACTGGCCACGACAGAGATGCTGATTCTTAGCTTTGGGTCCCAATTCACTTAATTATGTCCAGTCTGAACTGATGTCCCACCCGACACATATTAAGGCTAAGTGGTGAGAATGGTTAATTTATAGTGGTACAGAAGGAACCAACATTAATGTAGATGCATCCCTTAGCTTGCTACCAGAATCACATCACTTGCCACCCCTCTGCGAACTCTTTAATTATGCCAGATAATGCACAGGCCTGGATACGCTGTGGCCTGGATAAATCTAATAGGAAGGTTTGTAGGTTAATTGGCTTCATTAAGTTGCAACAAATGTTCCTAGTGCATGTAGGTTAGTGTATGGGGTGATCAATGGTCGGTGCCGAAGGGTTGATTTCCATGCTGTATCTCTGAAGACAACCACGTGTATCAAACATTGAAGCAAGCACCTGCAGAAACTCACTATAAACACAGATGCATCACATCCAGTACTTCGTGACAGTAAAACAGATTCCAATGAATGTAAATATTGCAGATGCTGGAAATCTAAAATAAAATTCAGGAAATACTCTTTCCATGAGGCAGCATGTGCGGAGTGCACAAGGTTGCAAGCTGATCTCTCATTCAAACAGGATTACCCAGCATTCAAATCTCTAATCATTAGTCTGAGACTAAAGTAGGCTTGTGTATCAGCAAAAATATTGTGCTGTTCATGTCATAAAGTTGTAAGCATCAGCTGCAGTCCCAGTCAGTGGCAGACATACAATTGATTATTGTACTTATTCATGTTGTCAAATCTGCAATATAGTCTTCAACAATGCTCTTAAATCTACACTGGAGTGTATGTGATGGCTCAGTTCCATATCTTCCCCATCTGTATCACACCAATGGCTTTTCTCAGATTACGTTTCGTATTAAACAAGTCTAGTTACAATATCAGGTACCTTAGATAGCTGGTACTACAGGGCTTCGCTTCACTGTCCTTTTTCATCTAGAACCCGAAGACTGGGGTAGACCACTGTGGAACACTTCAGTTTGGATTAGGCAAAGGCGAGTTATAATAGACCTATAAAAGAACCATGGGGTGATTGAATTATAGACAACCACATCAACAAAAAAATCACGATATAAAACAGTTCTCTAAGAATGCTATACCTCTATAATCACATGGTCACTGTATTTCCTTTATGAGAATAATCTTTTCACACTATAAGTAATCATGATTTGAAAGTCTCTGCATGAAATGGTGGTGGAAGTAGATTGAATCAGATCTTTCAACTAAGAACTGGATAGACTCTTGAGAAACTGCAGGTCCATATACAAGAGAATGGTATTAATGAATGCAAGCATCATGGGCCAATAGTATCCTGGTACTAATTGGTATCACCAATGAGTAGGTAACCTTAGACGGACTGGATGAATGCCCCATGAATCTAACATTGAAGAAATGATTAACTTTGTTTTTCCTTGATTTAATGTTTACCAATAATAGCAAATTGGAGACCGTCAAAAACTCTTCTTCACAAATGGCCCTTTACGCACCAATATTTCAACTTTATGTATTACAACTTTCACGTGATTGGACCAAGACTCCAATTTGATAGGCAGTTTGTTTCTATCAATACTGGTCTCTTACAAAAAAGTACACATGTACACAGCTTGATGCAAAGCAGGGCATTCTTATTGCACTCTGGCTGCCCCATTGCAATTCAGAAGAAGGTTGTGCAAACAAGCATGCACTCAAGCAAGATTTCCCCAGAGCAGTGGTATTATACACAATCTGTGTGCTGAACAACTCTTGCCTTTCCCCTCTTTTTCCTTGACAAATCACCTTATCCACACCTTAAGGCTTGTATAGTTCCTCCACAGAAAGTTGCAGTAGCATCTGCTGGGAACTTTAAATGACCCTACATAATGCAATCCTATTACTCAGATTAAACACATAGATTTTCTGGTCTGTGCACTGGTCTTAAAAGTATTCACGCCATTAGATGATTGCAGCTTTAATAAAGCAAAAGCGAGATAATATTCTGCATAAATTCATTTTATCATTTACAAATTATGCATGGAACTGAGCATTGAACTGTATGAAATGACAATCAGCTCAAATGCAATCTATAATTGTTTTTAAAAATAAAAAATTTGCTAAAATTCATAGAAATTTATTATAAATTCTCACATATCACCGTCAGAAAATGCTCTGGTCCCAAGTACTGAACAGAAGATGAGGGATTAGGTCTGGCCATCAATCATGCTGGCAGAAGTGACCCCAGTTGGAAGTGTCCCTGAAGAAAACAGTGCACTCCTTCAAATCTACATCAGACTAATAACACTGTAAATCTGAACTGCTACATATTTAAAAGGGGTTGTAAGTCTTTGATACAAAGAGTTTCAGGATTGAAGTCTGAAGGAAACACTTCTTCTACCTGCTGAAACTCATTAAGTGCATACAAGCCTTCAAATTGAGCACTATCAAAAATTTGTAGACTATGTCACAAATTAATAGCCACTGCAAAGTTTACCATCTTAGGATGCCACAGATAAATTTAAATCACTCATTAAGGAGACCTTTGAACATGAGTGTGTTCAGATTGCAACAAAGGGCACCTAGGGGAATATTCAAAAAACAACTGTGTCCTCATATAATAGATGCAGTGTAAAGAACAGCAACTGCAAGATTCAACTCTGGGGAATGCCCCCTTTCAAGTTGCCATCTTCCTTCTTGTCTTTACGAAGCTCAATCACAAATTCAATATATTGAAAACTCATTGAACAGCAAGTACATTGTGTACTGAATATATCCATGCATCTACAGTACCCATCTAATTACACTCTTCTTAAAGTGCAACAAAAACATAATTTAAAAACAAAATGCCTCCTTCCCCCTAGGATATTGAGGGGTTTAGCTGCTATACAGCATCCACTTTTTCCATGTTAAAAGTATTCTTAGTAGCGGCCATAGATTAGCAGAAAAACAGTCGAGTGGGCGTTTGGAGGTGTTATTAAATATATTAAATATTAAAGATGTTGATTGGTTACAGGGAGAAAATAATACTATTCATCCAAAGGAACTATTGAGGAAATAATAGAATACGTGAGGAATGTACTGCATCTGAAGGCAAAGATCAAGGAATATTTTAAGAAACTATATCAGAGAAAGGCACGGGGCTTTGGGAAGAAACAAGGACAGGAGGATTAGTCTGCTCTAGCCAAGAGATGACATAGACATGAAACGGACAAACAGTGTCCCTCGGAGCAATAAACCTCTAAGAGGTGGGGAGGAGTACACAAGAAATCTCAGCACATTATTCATTTACTGCTTACTGTCGGGATGGGGTAGGGGTGAAAAAAAAAGATAGATGTTCATGTCATGTGCAATGAATGATCACCAAACAACATTCTCAAAAATAGGAGAGAATATTATCAAAGAAAGACACAAAAAACTGGAGTAACTCCAGTGCAGGTCTGGCAGTATCTCTCGAGAAAAAAATGATAGGTGACATTTTGGGTCGGAACACTTCGTCAAACACATTACATTATCACAAAATATTTCCAGACAAATATTAAAAATAAAATAAACTACCAGAGCATTAATCAAAGATATTTGGAATGCATCAACTTCTTAAAATGGTTTTGGAATGCAAGCACATAACAAATGTAGGAGTATGCATGTATATAGATTTTTACATTCTTTGCTACTGTCCATAACAAATATAAACAGTTATATGGTTTTAATGTAATTTCATTCACAGGTCAATGAACGCGCTGTCATTTATTGCTCTTCCCCCTTGCTCCTGAACTCGGAAACAATTAAATAGCAACCATTCTGGAAAATGGGATTGGAGTGACAAGCATGGCATATTTTATTATATGTAGAACAATGCCTGTAGACCATTGCACATTTGGTTTTTAATTCAAGATTTATTTTATTTTCTGAACTGTCTGTTGGATTTGAATACATGTCTCTGAATCAATTATCTTGACCAACAACTTAATCATCATACTACCATACCACTATTTCAGATTAATAAATTGCACAGAGTTGACATGCTTTTGAGAACCTCATTAATAATTTCAAATAATTGGAGAATTTAGCCCAGGGAAATACAATTAAACAGGGTTTCTGGAGTATTATGCACAGTTTTGATCCCGTCGTCCACGAAAGGAGACAATGCCACACAAGCAGTGGAATAAAGGATCACCAGGTTGCTTCCCGGGATGATGGAAGAGGCCAAGTCAACTCAGTTTGTGTTCACTCAAGTTCAGAAGGAGAAGGAGGGATCCAATTGAAACTTTAAAGTATTATAAACAGGGCTAAACAGACTGGACAGAGGGAGGATGCAGCCCTTGGCTGGGTGATGAACCCCTGCTTCATCACCTCTGAATGAAAGGCAACAGTATTAATTTACAGACCAGAGACTTAGGCCTGAGGTAGAGAAATTTCTTCAGAGGTTAAGAACCTTCAGACTTTGCTACCCCATAAGCTGTTGTTAAATGTTTGCAAAGGCAATGGAAATATTTCTAAATGCAAAAGCCTTCAAGGGAGAGTATGGGTATGTGGAGAAGGAATCAGCCAGGACTATATTCAATGGCGAATGAAGGCTGGGGGCCAAAATGCCTACTTCCACTCCTATGTTTCTGAGAAATGTCAGTGGTTAATTTATTTGTATAACGTGGAGATTATTCAAATAATTCCTTGTAAATGGCTCGCCCACACCCAATGCTTATCTTACATAACAAACCAAACTGAGTCAGGACACAATGATGTACAAATTTACTATGTGCCCTCCATTTTAAGTAATGTAAATATGTAATGGCCCTTTCACAGGCCTTTCAGAAGTTTATAATTCTAAAAATATCACAAATCCCGTTATCAAATGACCGTACTCAGTCCTATTATCAAATAACTTTTCAACTGGTCACATCGCAGATAGAACATTCATCATTCTTTGTGAATGATCTGTTAATTACATTCTTTTGGGGAAACATGCAGTGCCGAGATAACAAATTATGGTGTATCTGAGCTTCTGGCAGTCTATGTTTTATTCCTCAAGACATTCAATAGACTAGAATAGCATTTTACTCATAGAGTCATAGAGTGTGGATACAGGCCCTTTGGCCCAACTCGCCCAACAACGTCCCAGCTACACTAGTCCCACCTGCCTGCGCTTGGTCCATATCCGTCCAAACTTGTCCTATCCATGTACCTGTCTAACTGTTTTTTGTCATGTCACTAGTTTTTTTTTTAAACTGTTATTTGGAAAATCCAAAAGCATTGCATTTTATTCGTTCCATAAGACAATGTAATAAACAATTGTCAAAACAATATTTGAAGCTGAGTCACTGCTCAATATTTCACCAAATGAATTAACATAATCCAACATAATTATGGCTTGGGCGTTACACAAAAGACTGGAGAAACTCAGTGGGTGCAGCAGCATCTAAGGAGCGAAGGAGATAGGCGACGTTTCGGGTCGAGACCCTTCTTCAGACTGGGTAATTATGGCTTGTCTCCTTATGGCCAAAGTAAATACAATATCCTTAATTATTTGCTATACATGTGTTTTTAGCAACATTTTTTCCACAAAATCCTCTCTTGATTCCAATTTGTAGGTATTAACATTTTGAATGCTTGATCTAACCAGTGACAATCTGGAAAGGAAAGAACCGACATGCCTTAAATAAAAGCAATTTTCTTTTAGTAATAGTCAATATAAATATTATATTTTCCGTGGTTTTATTTCATGTTGCATGTACACTATTCAACCACAAAGATAGTGTGCATTATTTTGTCGATTTTAATGTGGGTTTCCTCTGGATGCTCCATTTCCGTCCCACATTTCAAACATATACAGCTTGGTACATTAACAGGCCACTCACTGTAAGTTGCCCATAGTGTACAGGTGAATGGGAGAATCCGGGGAGAGTTGCCAATAGTATGGGGAGAATAATATATATATTTTTTTAAACAGATGAGTACAGGTGCATGCTGTGTGGTCAGCACAGACGCTGGGCCGAAAGGCCCATTTTTATGCTGTACGTCTATGACTTTATTACACAAGTTCAAGCATCTGTTAATTTCACTGAAAGCTCTAATTGCACTGTTCAAATTGATTGCAGGAGACTGGCCTGTCGCACTTGGGCGTCATTTGCACGCAACTTATGTGACATCATTTATGCGTCACGATGCACTCGTCATGATGCGCGCATGGTGCGCAGTGACGTAGGCAGTGACACGCAGAGCCCCAGGATTTTGGGATGTACAAAATCTTTGCACGCCATCTGCGTGACACGCAAATGACGCCCAAGTGGGACAGGCCCTTACATGCTCCGCGATATCTAAAACTACTTATGGGGAAAAAAATGTCCCTGAATAACAGATGCATTATTTCCAAAGGCAGCATGGAACATGAAGGTGGCTCTAAGTCAGCTGAAACACGGATGACAACTCTGGGCCATTTTCTTAGTAATTAATTATTCAAACCATAAATGAATATACTTTGGTAAGAATGGGCAAAAGTAGCTTTGGCTTAAAATAAATAACTTCTAAAGACTAAACAAGATTGAATGTTGTTCAATGTAAACAAGACTGCGCATGTTGTTCCATTGTTTAAAAAGGGTCCAAAGAATAAACCTAGCAATTATAGACCTGTTAGTTTGACGTCAGTGGTGGGCAAATTAATGGAAAGGATACTTAGAGATAATATATATAAGCAATTGGATAAACAGGGTCTGATCAAGAACAGTCAACATGGATTTGTGCCTGGAAGGTCATGTTTGACAAACCTTCTTGAATTTTTTGAAGAGGTTACTAGGGAAATTGATGAAGGTAAACCAATGGATGTTGTCTATATGGATTTCAGTAAGGCCTTTGACAAGGTTCCCCATGGAAGGTTGGTTAAGAAGGTTCAATCTTTGGGTGTTAATGGCGGAGTAGCAAGATGGATTCAACAGTGGCTGAATGGGAGATGCCAGAGAGTAATGGTGAATGGCTGTTTGTCAGGTTGGAAGCCGGTGACCAGTGGGGTGCCTCAGGGATCGGTGTTGGGTCCACTGTTGTTTGTCGTGTACATCAATGATCTAGATGATGGGGTGGAAAATTGGATGAGTAAGTATGCAGATGATACTAAGATAGGTGGCGCTGTGGATAATGAAGTAGATTTTCAAAGTCTACAGAGAGATTTGGGTCATTTGGAAGAGTGGGCTGAAAGATGGCAGATGGAGTTTAATGCTGATAAGTGTGAGGTGCTACATCTTGGCAGGACAAATCAAAATAGGACATACATGGTAAATGGTAGGGAATTGAGGAATGCTGTGGAACAGAGGGATCTAGGAATAACGGTGCATAGTTCCCTGAAGGTGGAATCGCATGATAGGGTGGTAAAGAAAGCTTTTGGTGTGCTGGCCTTTATAAATCAGAGCATTGAATATAGGAGTAGGGAAGTAATGTTAAAATTGTACAAGGCATTGGTGAGACCAATTCTGGAGTATGGTGTACAATTTTGGTCGCCTAATTATAGGAAGGATGTCAACAAAATAGAGAGAGTACAGAGGAAATTTACTAGAATGTTGCCTGGGTTCCAGCAACTAAGTTACAGAGAAAGGTTGACCAAGTTAGGTCTTTATTCTTTAGAGCGCAGAAGGTTAAGGGGGGGGACTTGATTGAGGTCTTTAAAATGATGAAAGGGATCGACAGAGTTGACGTGGATAAGCTTTTCCCATTGAGGGTAGGGAAGATTCAAACAAGAGGGCATGACATGAGAATTAAGGGACATAAGTTTAGGGGTAACATGAGGCGGAACGTCTTTACTCAGAGAGTGGTGGCTGTGTGGAATGATCTTCCAGCAGAAGTGGTGGAGGCAGGATCGATTTTAACATTTAAAAGTAAAGTGGATAGGTATATGGACGGGAAGGGAATGGAGGGGTATGGTCTGAGTGCAGGTAGATGGGACTAGGGGAAAATAAATGTTCAGCACGGACTGGAAGGGCCGAGAAGGCCTGTTTCCGTGCTGTAATTGTTATATGAATACATTTTGGGATAATTCTTTTTTGGGGTGGTTGGAATTAAAAAAAAATGGACTGAAATTCTTCATTCTGGATTAGAAGAAAAATCACACAGTTGTGCCAATCAATTCTTCCATCCTAAATATTTCTTCAAAACATGCATGACAGGTATTATTATCATTGATACAAACAGATATCCCATCATATTCAGAGCACATTAGGTCATCATGCTGAGAACACTTTACCACAGAAAAACATGTCAGGATAAAATAATTATTCTTATTTAGATGTGACATTGTTTCATATCTGGCATTGAACCTATCCTTTGTAAACTTGCTAACCTAACAATGTTGGTATTCATCCAAAAAGCTTTCAAGCTCTGTAATTTTCCCATAAGTAGGTTGGATCCAATCAACTCTTATCTGATAATTTATCAGCAGCAAGCATTTCAAGTCCCCTTTACCAAAAATAATTGGCATGCTATATTATATTTATAACCAGAACAGAAATGATACTAACTCACCAATGCTGTAAGAAGCAATTTTTAAAAGTACCACTTGTATGCTTATCAGCATGACCAAATGAAAGAGCACACTCCAGACATTGAAAAAAATATCAATAGATCATAATTTGGATCAATGCATGACTTGACATATTTGTTAACTGTGTGCCATGTTTACCAAATAATGCAATGAAATCTGTCATCGCTAAATTAAAACATGTAACCTGATTATACTAATGCACAATTTCCATTATTTCGTCTTTCCAGGTAAAAATGATACCCCTTCATGTACAATTATACAGAAACAAACATGGTAAAATAATCAAAAACATGGTGCTGCAACAGTGGGAGTAAACAGCACTAAATTTAGAAGTTTCATGAACAGAATTTTAATCTCAATTAACAACACTGATGTCAACTGTTGAAACCAATAACCTTTTTTTTGGTCGCGATTCTAAACCAATTATTTTATGCTTGAATCAACAAAACCATTAATTAATTTTAAAACTTCTGTGCGAAAGATGTTCAAACTAGCACTGGATCAAAGATTTAATATACTACTGACTGACAACTGATATATAGAGTGTGCGAGTACTGCATAAAAAGAGAGAATGCACCTGAAAAAGGGTTAGATGCAACATCAGTAACAGGATGTAAAAGCATTTTCAGCTACAGTGTGAGAGAGGAAGGGAATGGAAGGAGGCTGCGAGTTGCCCCACCCTGCCAGCCTGCAAAAGACTCATCCTCTGCAGTACTAACCACAGCATCACGGGCCTGGAGAGCAGCATCGGGCTGGAGACCACGTTAACTGAGAATTCTTCTAAAGACCTCTTTGCAATTGATAAAACCAGCCCACATGACACAGGAAATCCGAAAAAAAGTCAGCTTTTCCTCATGCAACGTTTATAACATTACTTCACCACAGTTATGCTGAGAAATCTCTAGCAGTCCTTTTAATCTAACAGGCGCAAGTAGTTTTTTTTTGGCATTACATAAACATTGAGTAATAAGCAGACGATTAAAAAAAGCACCCACGCGATTTAACAAAATACGTGTTGCTGTTCTGCGGACAGTGCACAAGCTGAAAAATTTCTGCCTTATTTTTTTGGTTCCTCTACATTGAGGGAGTTGATAGTGCTCAGGTATTTCTGTACTCACTTGCCATGCTGCCTTCGCGATTTGAGCGATTAAGCTGCACACCGGCAGCTACTTAAATATTTTCTTAGACTGGAAGAAAATAACCTCATGTCGCCACCAGCTTCCGGACTGGGAGAAAATCCAACTGCACCTTCAGTATGAAACAATGCATTCATATACCGTCTTGCAGTTGCCTTCTTTCTCCCCCTCGTTGCAATTAAGGTGATTTTCGTGTCTGGTCTTATTTAGCGCTCCCTTACTGTGGAATATGCAAGCAGGTCCTGCAGTGTGGACAGCTCCCGGTGCAGCTGCGAGAGAGCGCGGCGCAGCCCACAGCCATCTGACTCCCTCTATCCGCACAGCGTCAGGCTGCGCTCCTTAAAGACGCAACAGTTCTACCTACAGCACTGTGCTGGCACACACCTCTTTCCGTTACATTGCACATCGAGTTACCGGTTTAGAGGAGAAAACATTGCATGGCACACAACTATTTTTTTTAATCGTCAAGAGGCAAATGCGCAATCAACTGGTACAAAAGACATTTCATGCTTTGAAATATGGGGTTCAACATGTATGGATGTTTCAACAGAGGTTGAAATTGCACCTAGACTCCACACATGAAAAAAAAGCTTTATGCAAAATTGTGCTTTAAAATATGCGTCCCCATAATTACTAAAGGTTTTAAACATTTAAGAAAGAACTGCAGTCTGAAGAGGGTTTAGACCTATTTCCTTCGCTCCATTGATGCTGCCTCACCCGCTGAGTTTCTCCAGCATTTTGCCTACCAAAGATTTTAAACAGGTGGTTTGCAAGACTCATATAGCACAGAAACAGGCCCTTCAGCCCAACTCACCCATGCTGATTAAAACACCCCAATAACACTAGTCCCACCTGCCTGCATTAGGCCCATATCCCTCTAAGCCACCCCCATTCACGAACTTGTCCAAAAGCCTTTTAAATGTGTTATCGTCCCTGCCTCAACAACCTCCTCTGGTGTCTCATTCCATAAAGCCACCACCCTTTGTGTGAAAAAGTTGTCCCTCAGATTCCTATTAAATATTTCCCTCTCACCTTAAACCTATATCCCCAGGTTCTTGATTCCCCTACTCTGGGTAAAAGACTGTGCATTTGTCTTATCCTTTTGACGTGATCCTATGCACCTCTATAAGATCACCAGTCGTCCTACTGCACTCCATGAAATAACGTCCTTTATTTCATAGGAGGGTGATGGCAAGGTGCAGGCCTAGTTCCATTGGCTTCCTCATGAAGGTCTCCTTTTTCTCCAGGAAAGGGCCCACCCGTGTCTCCAGCTCCTGAAAAAGCTCAGGGGGGATTCTAGTGAAGTTTCTGAAAGCAGCCTGATCTTCTTGCTGGATCACAGTCATCGGGTTTTCATACTGGCCCGACCGGGGTCTAGTCTGGAACAAGGGCTTCACCCACACAGACCTCTTTGTGGGCTAGTTCTTCACCATTCTTCTTGTCCTTCTGTCTTGCGGATCTATAAGCATGAGGGCTGTTGCAAGCAGCAGGGCTTCTTCTTGTGAGAGCAATGCCCTCTAAAGTTTCTGACTCATAATGATTCATGGCTCAGAATGATTGGAAACCCCACCCTATAAACCCTTTAATAGTAAAATGGGATGATGTCATTGTTTTGGTGGTCAAAATGAGGTTCATTGGCCTCACAGTTGATGCCTAGCTTGTCGTAGCTTGACTTCGGTTGTCGTAGGTGTCGTCGTAGGTGTGTCGAAGCTGGTCGTCCTAAGTCGCCACTATTGGGTCGCCGGTTGTTGGGAGCTTCCCGTAGCGTGACGTCGACTAGGTTGTAGGTTGTTGTAGCTTGCCGTAGACATAGTCGTAGGATGGGTTCCCGTCACTGTTTTTTCCACGATCTGACAAGACTATGACAGTCGCCTAAAAAATCGCCTAAGTGGGACAGGCCCTTCACTCTTCTGAACCCCAGCAGAAATACACCTAGCTTGTCCAACCTTTCCTCACAGACCAATCAGCCATTCCAGGCAGTAAACCTCCCATTATTTGCTTTAACATGTTGTCACACTACTTCAACTAGGGAGCCCAATGCTGTACGTACACCTCACTTCAGATATGGCTATATGTAACTGGTGCATAACCTATCCACTTATGTATTCAATTCCTCTATGATAACATAATATTTATGCTTGCTGTACATTAGCATTTATGAATTACCCACTTGAACACCCTGAACCCCCCACACCTCAGAGATCTGTAATTCCTCACCAATTAGATAACATGCTTTTAAAATTTGTTCTGCCAAAATGGGCAATTTCACATTTCCCCAGATTTTATTCCATTTTCCAGATTTCTAGCTACTTATGAACCGACCTTAACACTTACCTTTCCCTGGTGGAAAAGTTCCTGAAGAGAAGAAGAGGGAGCATTCTTGGCCTTCAATTTAATAAAATCATGGACTTGGTAGTAGGAATAAAGCTGTAGACTAATTTCTAAATGGGGACACGATTCAAAAATGTAAAGTCCAAAGGGACTTGGGAGTGCTGGTGCAGGATTCCCAAAAGGTTTGCAGGTTGAATTAGCAGGAAGGAAGGCAAATGTAATGTTAGCATTCATTTCAAGGCGACTAGAATATAAAAGCAAGGCTTTACATGACTATATTTGGAATATTGTGAGCCGTTTTGGGCCCCATATCCGAGGAGCGATATGCTGGGGTTTGGAGAGCGCCAGAAGATGTTTACGAGATGAATCCCACAAATTATTGTATTAATGTATAATGAGCGTTTGACAGCTCTGGGCCTGTACCTGCTGGAGTTCAGAAGGAGCGGTGGGGACCTCGCTGAAACTTATGAAATAATGAAAAGCCTTGATAGAGTGGATGTGGAACGGTTGTTTCCACTAGTGGGAGAGTCCTGGACCAGAGGACACAGCCTCATGATAAAAGAACATACCTTTAGAAAGGAAATGGGGAGGAATTTATTTAGTCCGAGGGCAGTGCATCTGGGTATTTCATTGCCACAGTCGGCAGTGGAGCCCAAGTCTTTGAATATTTTTAATGCAGAGATTTATTGGTTCTTGATTAGTAAGGGTGTCAAAGGTTACGGTGAAAAGGCAGGAGAATGGGTTTGAAAGATAGATCAGCCATGATTGAATGGCAGAGTAAATTTAATGGGCTGAATGGCCTAATTTGGCTTCTATAACATATGAACACGAACTATTTACAATTATAGTGAGGGTGCTGGAGTATAAGAGTAGAGAAGTTTTGTCACAATGGCTCAGGCAGTTGCGAGACCTAAAATGAATACTGTTCTTTTACCAAAAAAATAGCAAAGGAGGTGGTCCTAAGGAGATTCACTATGCTAAAGGGTGGCATGGTGGCTCAGCGGTAGAGTAACTGCCTTGCAGCTTTGCAGTGCCAGAGATCTGGGTTCGATCCCAACTATGGGTGTTGCCTGTACAGAGTTTGTACGTTGTTCCCGTGACAGCATGGGATTTCACGGAAATCTTCGGTTTCCTCCCACATTCCAAAGATACACAGGTTTGTAAGTTAATTGCCTTGGGTTTGTATACTTGGTACAAGTGTAAATTGTCCCTAGTGTGTGTCGGCTTGTGTTACTGTGCGGGGATCGCTGGTTGTTTTGGACTCAGTGGGCCGAAGGGTCTGTTTCCCCACTTCATCTCTAAACTAAACTGAACTCTTGGAATAGGTGGTTTGTCCCACCAAGGGAAACTATTATAGTTTAGAAGAGTGAGAAGTAACCTTATTCTAAACACACAAAACTTGAAAGGAGTTTAACAGGGGAAATATTGAAAAGATTTCATGAGTGGGAGAATCATGAATAAAATAAGGGACTAGTCATTTAAAACTAAGAGGCAGATATTTCTTCTCTTAAGGGTAATGAAACTCTTAAATTATCTGCCACAGAAGGTGGTGAAGGCAAGACAATTTGATATATTTAAGGTGGAGATGAATAAATATTTGAAAGGTTATAATTTGAAGGTTATGGGTACGAGAGGAATTAAGCCCCCCATTGAATTTGCGATTATATTGAATAGTAGGGCAAGTTTGATGGGCCTGGTATCTAATGTTGCCCTTATTTCCTTGAATTCCTTCACCTGTAAAGCTGTATGTCAGTACTTTATTGCCATATGTACAGAGATACAGGGTATAACTTTGGTTTGAGGCTATCCAGAAAAATCATGCAGGAGGACATCAAGTACTGTAAATGGGAAAATAAAGAGAGTGCAAAATATAGAAGGTTGACAAAAGTGCTGGAGAAACTCAGCGGGTGAGGCAGCATCTATGGAGCGAAGGAAATAGGCAACGTTGCGGGTCAAAACCCTTTTTCAGACTGGTGTAAGGGTGGGGGGGGGGGGGGGCAGGAAGAAGAAAGGATGAAGTGGAGCCAGTGGGCTGAGGGAGAGACGAAAAGGGGAAGAGAAAGTAAGGACGACCTGAAATTAGAGAAGTCAATGTTCATACCGCTGGGGTGCAGACTCCCCAAGTGAAATATGAGGTGCTGCTCTTCAAATTTACGGTGGTCCTCACTCTGGGGATGGAGGAGGCCCAGGACAGAAAGGTCGGATTCGGAATGGGAGTGGGGGTTGAAGTGCTGAGCCACCGGGAGATCAGGTTGGTTATTGCGAACCGAGCGGAGGTGTTGGGCGAAGCGATCGCCAAGCCTACACTTGGTCTCATCGATGTAGAGTAAAATATAGAGTTTCAGCTACTGGTACAGCAGATATAAAATACTATGGTCACAAGGAGGTCGGCTGTAAGATTGGGAATTCATCCCTTGCATACAAGAGGTCAATTCAACATTCTGATCACAGTGAGGAAGGAGGTACCAGACTGATTCCTGGGATGTCAGGACTTTCATATGAGGAAAGACTGGATAGACTTGGCTTGTACTCGCTAGATTTTAGAAGGAAGATTGTTCCCGATGTTGGGGAGGTCCAGAACAAGGGGTCACAATCTAAGGATAAGGGGGAATTCCTTTAGGACCAAGATGAGGAAAACATTTTTCACACAGAGAGTGGTGAGTCTCTGGAATTCTCTGCCACAGAAGGTAGCTGAGGCCAGTTCATTGGCTATATTTAAGAGGGAGTAGGATGTGGCCCTTGTGGCTAAAGGGATCAGGGGGTATGGAGAAAAGGCAGGTACAGGATACTGAGTTGGATGATCAGCCATGATCATATTGAATGGCGGTGCAGGCTCTAAGGGCCGAATGGCCTACTCCTGCACCTATTTTCTATGTTTCTATGTTTTAGAATGTGGTGCGACATGCTGTTGTATCTTCTGCCTGGCGAGAGAGGGAAGAAAATAGGATGTGAGCGGCATTGATTATGTTAGCTGCTTTCTGAGTTGTTGGAAATGACTAAAAGGCATCTACAGTGGCTTGCAAAAGTTTTCATACCCCTTGAACTTTTCCACATTTTGTCACGTTACAACCACAAACGTAAATGTATTTTATTGGGATTTTATGTGATAGACCAACACAAAGTGGCACATAATTGTGAAGTGGAAGGAAAATGATACATGGTTTTCAAATTCTTTTACAAATAAAAACCTGAAAAGTGTGGCGTGCAAAAGTATTCAGCCCCCTTTACTCTGATACCCCTAAATAAAATCCAGTGCAACCAATTGCCTTCAGAAGTCACCTAATTAGTAAATAGAGTCCACTTGTGTGTAATCAAATCTGAGTATAAATACAGCTGTTCTGTGAAGGCCTCAGAGGTTTGTTAGAGAACATTAGTGAACAAACAGCATCATGAAGCCCAAGGAACACACCAGACAGGTCAGGGATAAAGTTGTGGAGAAGTTTAAAACAGGGTTATGTTATAAAAAAAATCCCAAGCTTTGAACATCTCACGGAGCACTGTTCAATCCATCATCCAAAAATGGAAAGAGTATGGCACAACTGCAAACCTACCAAGACATGGCCGTCCACCTAAACTGACAGGCCGGGCAAGGAGAGCATTGATCAGAGAAGCAGCCAAGAGGTCCATGGTAACTCTGGAGGAGCTGCAGAGATCCACAGCTCAGGTGGGAGAATCTGTCCATAGGACAACTATTAGTCATGCACTCCACAAATCGGGCCTTTATGGAAGGGTGACAAGAAGAAAGCCATTGGTGAAACAAAGTCATAAGAAGTCCCATTTGCAGTTTGCCACAAGCCATGTGGGGGGCACAGCAAACATTAGAAGGAAGGTGCTCTGGTCTGGTGAGACCAAAATGGAAGTTTTTGGCCTAAATGCAAAACGCTATGTGTTGCGGAAATCTAACACTGCACATCACCCTGAACACACCATCCCCACTGTGAAACATGGTGGTGGCAGCATCATGCTGTGGGGATGCTTTTCTTCAGCAGGGACAGGGAAGCTTGTCAGAGTTGATGGGAAGATGGATGGAGCCAAATACAGGGCAATCTTGGAAGAAAACCTGTTAGTCTAAAAAAAGACTTGAGACTGGGGCGGAGGTTCACCTTCCAGCAGGACAACGACCCTAAACATACATCCAGAGCTACAATGGAATGGTTTAGATCAAAGCATATTCATGTGTTAGAATGGCCTAGTCAAAGTCCAGACCTAAATCTAATTGAGAATCTCGGGCAAGACTTGAAAATTGCTGTTCACAGATGCTCTCCATCCAATCTGACTGAGCTTGAGCTATTTTGCAAAGAAGAATGGACAAAAATTTCAGTCTCTAGATGTGCAAAGCTGGTAGAGACATACCCCAAAAGACTTGCAGCTGTAATTGCAGCGAAAGGTGGTTCTACAAAGTATTGACTCAGGGGGGCTGAATACTTTTGCATGCCACACTTTTCAGTTTTTTATTTGTAATAAAATTTGGAAACCATGTATCATTTTCCTTCCACTTCACAATTATGCACCACTTTGTGTTGGTCTATCACATAAAATCCCAATAAAATACATTTACGTTTGTGGTTGTAACGTGACAAAATGTGGAAAAGTTCAAGGGGTATGAATACATTTGCAAGCCACTGTATGTGCAAGGCAGGGACGTTTTTCTTTCTGTGGTCGTATCAAGTTGCAAGGAGCTTTCTTACTACTGCAAGCTGGAACCTTTTGCAGAAAGCCCACTCACAAGAAAGTTGTAAAGAGTGATGCATTAGTATCCATCCCAACACTGGACTCCGTGCTTGATATTATGAATCACGTGCAAACAGAGCAAATGCCTTTTTACAGTCACAACCCCAGCTAAAAGAAAGCACCACTTGCTTCTAGAAGACCTTCGTTCATAGTCATAGTCCTACAGCATGGAAACAGGCCCTTCCACCCATCTTTCCCAACATATCTGACCCACACTAGTCCCACCAGCCTGTGTTTGGCCCATATCCCTCTAAACCTGTCTTATCCACGCACTGTCTAAATGTTTCTTAAACTTTACGATAGTTCCTGCCTCAACTACCTCCCCTGGCTGCTCGTTCCACACACACACACAAACACATCACTCTTTATGTGAAAAAGTTACCCATCAGGTACCTATTAAATCTTTCCCACCTCACCATAAACCTAACCTAAGTTGAGAAACACTACAATCTGCCCAGAACCTGTTTGGCTCCAGCAGATGAAATATCCACAATCAAGTGTTACCAACCACTACACTCCAAGACCAGAGAGACTCCAAAATGACCTAGAAGCAAATCGTCAGTCAAATGAAATTATGAAATCTTTTTCACAACACATAATTAGTGCAGTTTTGCATTATCATTACCTCTAAGATTGGAATTCTACTGTCCTGCTAATAATTTTGTGAACAACTTTGATGCATTTAACAGATTTTTTCTCAAGATTTTAGTCATCTGTTGACCTCCCCAAGGTATTCTGTAATTTATTCCCAGATTACTACACTAAAAAAATTGAATAAATTCTCTAATGCACGCTCAAATGTAGAAAATAAAACACATTTACTTCCCATGGTGTCAGCAGAATATAAGGAGTTCAGTAGTTAGTATCCCTACCTTTGAAGCAACACTTGTTTGCAGGCAGCTTTAACCTATTGGTTTTCAATACAAGTCAAGAAAATTCGTACTGGTATTGGCAAGACTTTTCTCAAGGGATATTTGAGTATAAAATTGCCAAACTGCTAAAAAAAAATCTATTTTCTTAATAGGAATTGTACGTTAAAATCCAAATAGAAACACAATTAAGTCCTGGAACCCAACAAAGTGAACAGCAGACAAATTCCATCAAGCCCAAAGTAAGTGATATTAGTCCACTGGTGCTTCACTTCAATATTCCACTTGAACATTTTGAAAGGCAAGGCAAATATCAAATCAAATTTCATTACTCACTTTTGAGGACATGATTAACTCTGGAAGAATACCGGTTACGGTTGTATTCCATCACGTCTTTCAAAAACCATGGGCCAACTTAAAATACACAATCAAGTGTTACCAACAACTACATTCCAAGAATAGGAAGGAATGTGCAGAGAATGAACATACTCTGGGGGAGTGCAGAACCAGGGGCCACAGTTTAAGAATAAGGGGTAGGCCATTTCGAACGGAGATGAGGAAAAACGTTTTCACACAGAGAGTTGTGAATCTGTGGAATTCTCTGCCTCAGAAGGCAGTGGAGGCAGATTCTCTGGATGCTTTCAAGAGATTTAGATTGAGCTCTTAAAGATAGTGGAGTCAAGGGATATGAGGAGAAGGCAGGAACGGGGTACTGATTGTGGACGATCAGCCATGATCATAGTGAATGGTGGTGCTGGCTCGAAGGGCCGAATGGCCTACTCCTGCACCTATTGTCTATAACATCCCAACACTAATACCCATCCACCTACCTACTATTCTCAACCATCTAATTCTAAGGATATACAAACATATGTGCAATACTTAATTTATCTTCTTAAATTGCTTCTATTGCCATTGGCGGATGTGCCATAACTAACTGACTTTGCAATTTTTGTGGCAGTGATTGCACACACCACTGACGTCAATTACTGCCAGGGGACAGGCGTAGGGTATCTTTGGAACTAGTAATGTCATCCAGCTGGCTGTGCCAACCACAGTAAAGATTCTCACATGCCACCAATCAGGAAATTAAAACACACATTAATATTTAACCATAACATCTTGTAGGGTTTAAACATGAAGGAAAAATAAAAATCATGGCATTTTATAATTAGTTAAGGATCCTCCTAATCTGAGGAAAGACATTCTTGCCATAGAGGGAGTACAGAGAAGGTTCACCAGACTGATTCCTGGGATGGCAGGACTTCCATATGAAGAAAGACTGGATAGACTCGGCTTGTACTCTGCTGGAATTTAGGAGATTGAGGGGGTATCTTATAGAGACATACAAAATTCTTAAGGGGTTGGACAGGCTAGATGCAGGAAGATTGTTCCCGATGTTGGGAAACTCCAGAACAAGGGGTCACAGTTTAAGGATAAGGGGGAAGTCTTTTAGGATCGAGATGAGAAGATCATTTTTCACACAGAGAGTGGTGAGTCTGTGGAATTATCTGCCACAGAAGGTAGTTGAGACCAGTTCATTGGCTATATTTAAGAGGGAGTTAGATGTGGCCCTTGTGGCTAAACGGATCAGGGGGTATGGAGAGAAGGCAGGTACAGGATACTGATTTGGATGATCAGCCACGATCATATTGAATGGCGGTGCAGGCTCGAAGGGCCGAATGGCCAACTCCTGCACCTATTTTCTATGATTCTATGATTTATTGAAAGATGCAGCATAACAGGCGCTTCGGTCCCCCAATGTCGCACTGACCATCGATCACCCATACAGGCATCTGTAGTCAGGATCAAACCTGGGTCTTTAGCGCTGTAAGGCCGCAATTCTACCACTGTGCCACCCTTTCTTAGTGCTGGCCACTGAAGGGCTGGAAGCCATGTGGAACCTTTCATCAATAAACAATTGATGTCTTCAGGAGGACACCTTTTTTACAGCAAGCTTTATAATAATCCAAAGGAATTTCTCTGATCCTATGAGAAATTCTATTCTTGATATTCCATGAATCTAGTACACCCTAGAGATACAAGGAATATTTGAATGGCAATAATTCTGTAAAATAAAATCCATTACGTTCTCACTGATAACTGCAACAGTGTCTGACATTTTGAGCAATTTACAATGTTACACATATAAGGAATAATCAATCAACTTTTCAAAACTGTCCATACAGCAATAGCTTTGTTTTGTGTTTTTTCCCTCTTTTTGGCTATTATGTGATTATAGTGACCCTTGTTAAAAACAGCACTATTATTTTAAATTTATCAAGAAATTACAGTGAAGAAAAAACCATGGTCCAAAAAAACATTTGCTTTATTGAATCCCACCCCCTCACACATTAACCCCCACAATACTATCAAAGTGAATATTAAATCAGTTGTCCAGCGGATTACAGCTCACATTTATCAACATTTAAGTAAAAAATAATTTTGGTTTACATGTGTGGATATTTTTCTCACATCAGTTTGAATTGTCTGCTTGATTGGATGATGCATAATCTGTATAATGCATGGACTGAAGAAACTGAAACGAAACTTAACCAAGATCTGTGAACACAGATTGTGATTTGTCCCATAACTGACAACTACAAGCTTGAATGGACCCTGCACCTCTTTAAGGGGTCAGTTCCTCCCTGACTACTTTCTATATTGAACGTAAACGTCTTCAGCAAACAGCTGCGCCTTATTTTCCTTGGCATCATAATTATCGATTGTCCTGGTAAGTGTCATCATAGCTTGGCTGCAAATCAGCATCAGATACAGAGTTACTGCTGCAAACACATCTGCTGCGCAAACTTTAAATATATAGATATTATAAATGATAGACACATGGATATTATACAAATCAGAGCATCAAAGGTTGATGGGAAATAAACCAGATTCATTTCTATGACTTTGACATCATCCAAACAAAATATTTCATTTGATTTAATTGATTTAATTGCTTTAATTGCAGAAGCGCAATTTCCTTCCAAAATACAATCGCAATTATCAATTTAGTCACTCCCGAATATATGTTAAATTCCACCAAACAACTCCAATGCAAACAATGAGTCTTAATTTTGATATTGGTTTATATGCAAGCCGTTATTTCTACGAATCACCATTTAAAAGTCACATATCAAAATACTGATTAAAAATAGAATTGGGGACATTGTCAAGCACAGATTAAAACAACACTGCGCACTCTAGCATATCCAATCTTACTTTGTGAAAACAAAATTGCCACACGCAAAACGTATTCTATATCCTGAAAAATTGATACCGTCTGGTTATAGATCAAAAAATTGATTGCAAAGTTAACATAAAACATTCTCTGTCAGAAAAGCAGAACCATGATTTGCCTTTTAAATGTCGACAATAATTTTGGAATGGATAGTGAAAATGCTACCAGACATAAAACTAAAATTGCAGCTCTGTGCTGGAAGGCCCACTGCCAACATGGATTGTCCCTCAGTAGTGCACCGTTAAGCAACACTTATGATGCACAGAAACAAAACGACATGAAGGTTAATGAGTAGGTTAACCTATGATGAGCGTTTATCACCACTGGGCCTGTACTCGCTGGAGTTTAGAAGCATGAGGGGGGATCTCATTGAACTATACAGAATAGTGAAAGGCCTGAATAGAATGGATGTGGAGAGGATGTTTCCACTCGTGAGAAGGTCTAAGACGAGATGTCAAGGATGGTCTTTTGGGAAGGAGATGAGGAGAAATGTATTTAGTCAGAGGATGATGAATCTGTGGAATTCTTTGCCACAGAAGGCTGTGGAGGCCGTCAGTGGATATTTCTAAGGCAGAGATAGATAGATTCTTGATTAATACAGGTGTCAGAGGTTATGGAGAGAAGGCAAAATAATGGGGTTGGGAGGGAGAGATAGATCAGCCATGTTTGAAAGGCAGAGTAGACTTGATGGCCAAATGGCCTAATTCTACTCCAATTCCTTATGACCTTATGAATGCATCTCATCTTTCAATGCAACATGTATATTCTGTCAGTAGGGGCACTGCATTGAAGGCACCTCTGCCTACAGCCTGTCTGTCTTGTTTGGGGATACTTGTTTAGTTTTCTATGTGGGGGAGGGCGGAGGGTAAGGGGAAACCCTTCCCTGTCGCTTCCTGGTGAGGATGCGACTATTTCTCTGAGTCGCGTCATCGTCCCCCACCTCGCGGCCTACCATATGGATTGGTGCGGCCTTTCCTACCAGAGACCGTGGACCGGACCAGAGCTTCGGCATCGGTGGCGCTGGATTCACCGTGGAGCGGGCGATGCCTACCTTGATCGCCGCTCGAAGCTCCGGAGCGTTGGGCCCGCTGCTCCAACATCGCGGGATTGTGGTTCGCCGAGCTCCCAGCGCGGGCAGCGCTGACCGACATCGCGGAGTCCCAGGGGCCCTTTGCCAAGGGCCGCCAGCGTTGAATCTCCGCCCAGCGTGGCCTGGGGACATCGAGAGCCGCGGACTCCAAGCCGCTGAGGTTGGCCTCCCATTCTGACATCAGAGTGCCAACATCCCGGCGAACGGGCCTGAGCGGCGAGCTGCCCGTAGCGGCGATTGCGGAGGGCTCCGGAGGCCCCGACCACGGGTGAACATCAGAGGAAGAGACTGACTTTGGTGCCTTCCCTCACAGTGGGAAACATTTGATTCTGCTGTGTGGGGATGTTTTATTTTGGACTCTATCGTGTGCTGTGTTCTTTATTTTATTGTATGGCTGTATGGTGATCACATTTCACTGTGCCAACTGGCACATGTGACAAATAAATGTACATTGTATCTTGTATCTCTTGTATTCCTATTTACATTATATATATTTTTTGAACATCTTAATATTACTAATACTTGGAACTGGTACAAATATTCAATAAGCACTAGATATTCAGTTCCTGATTAACGCATCAAAACACTAAAATGTTCAGGTCCTGCTTGTATTAAATCAGAACTTTTATGACAAAAACTTATGAACTAATATAATTAATTATCAAATTATTCTTTCTAAATTAAACATTAGGGAATTGACAGGAATAAGAAAAAAGATCTATAACCAGACGGTATCAATAGACGTCAGCAGACAACAGCATTCATTAAAATGACATCAGCAAGAAACAAAGAGACCAACATATGTCCTAAATTTTCTCACAGAGAGTGGTGAGTCTGTGGAATTCTCTGCCTCAGAGGCCGGTGGAGGCTCTTAAAAATAGCGGAGTCAGGGGATATGGGGAGAAGGCAGGAACGGTGTACTGATTGGGGATGATCAGCCATGATCACATTGAATGGTGGTGCTGGCTCGAAGGGCCGAATGGCCTACTCCTGCACCTATTGTCTATTGTAAAGCAACGTAAGCTAGACACAAAAAGCTGGAATAACTCAGTGGGACAGGCAGCATCTCTGGAGAGAAGGAATGGGTGACATTTTGGGTCGAGACCCTTCTTCAGACTAAAGCAACTTAATGCACACATTTGATATGTAATTTGAACTCTCGATATATATTAAAATCTATTCAGATTTCAAACCATTTATTTGATTTGGACAATCGTTGCAATTTTTTAAAAAATGACTGCCACGGATATTTTAATGCAGAAATATCTCACCATTTAATTGTAAACTAGGTGAGAAATGTTTGCACCATTTTATGAAACATTCACTAAAAAATCTCATGTTAAAAGTTAAATCAAATTATTCATGGACCTGTTTACAAATACTAATTTTCCTTTCATAGAGTTATGAGCCATACAGCATGGAAACAGGCCCTTCGGCCTAACACGTCCATGCTGAGCAAGTTGCCCCATCTAAGATAATCCCATTTGCCTGTATGTCCTTCCTCCCTTTCCTCCACAAGTACATGTCCAATTATCTTTGAAATGTTGTCATTGTAGCTGCATCACCTCCATCCTCAGGCAGCTTATTCTATATACCCACCACACTCTGGGTGAAACGATTGACCCTGAGGTTCAAATTTAATCTTTCCCTTCTCACCTTAAACCCATGTCCTCTGGTTCTTGATTCCCCTACTCTGTGTAAAAGACTGTGCATTCACCTTATCAATTCCCCTCATGATTTTACATCTGTAAGATCACCTTCCTGCCTTCTGCGCTCAAGGAATAAAGTGCTAGCCTGCCAAACTCTCCTTGTAGCTCAGTCCCTCGAGTCCTGGCAATGTCCTTGTAAATCTCTCTGCATTCTTTCCAGCTGAATGACACCTTTCTTGTAGCAGGGTGACCCAAACTGACACAATACTCCAAAGATAGCCTCACCAACATCTTGCACAACTGTAACATAATGTCCCAACTTCTGTACTCAATACCATGACTGATGAAAACCAATGTAACAAAAGCCTTCTTTACCACCCCATGTGATGCCATTTTCCAGAAACTGTGCATTAAACTGTGCATTTGTGCTATTGAGGGAGTGCAGCGTAGGTTTACAAGGTTAATTCCCAGGATGGCGGGACTGTCATATGCTGAGAGAATGAAGTGGCTGGACTCGTATATTCTGGAATTTAGGATGAGAGGGGATCTTATTGAAACATATAAGATTATTAAGGGTACACAAAAGGCTGGAGAAATTCAGCGGGTGCAGCAGCATCTAAGGAGCGAAGGAGATAGGCAACGTTAAGATTATTAAGGGTTTGGACACGCTAGAGGCAGGAAACATGTTCCCGATGTTGGGGGAGTCCAGAACCAGGGGCCACAGTTAAAGAATAAGGGGTAAGCCATTTAGAACGGCGATCAGGAAACACTTTTTCTCACAGAGAGTTGTGAGTCTGTGGAATTCTCTGCATCAGAGGGCGGTGGAGGCCAGTTCTCTGGATATTTTCAAGAGAGAGCTAGATAGGGCTTTTAAAGATAGCGGAGTCAGGGGATATGGGGAGAAGGCAGGAACGGGGTACTGATTGGGGTTGAACGTCCATGATCACATTGAATGGCGGTGCTGGCTCGAACGGCTGAATGGCCTACTCCTGCATCTATTGTCTAATATCTGTACGCCTAGATACTTCTGCTCTAGCACACTCCCCAGGGCCCTACCATTCACTGAGGCCCTGCCCTGTTTGACTTGCCCAGTTGATTAAGATCCGACTGCAATTTTTGATAACCATCTTCACTGTCTACGATACTGCCTACTTTCAGATAACTTGAATGTTACTTGGGGTTATTGGCAATTGTAATGTTGCATCTTATTTCATACTCTGCTAAGTCTGAACCACTTGTCAATATTATCCTCTCACTCCGCATCACCACACCTTGGCTCAAGTGACCGGTTGTTACTGCACAAACACCTAACGCATTCCTGTCCAATCATCAGCAATAGTTCTACAATAGTCACACATTTCACAGCGATTACTCCCTCATTACATTCAGCATTGTTTGGTCACCAAAACCTCAGTCATCTTTTGTAGAGCTTAGTTTATGGATACAGCGTTGAAACAAGCCCCCCGACCCACCAAGTCCATGCTGACCATTAATCACCCGTACACTAGTTCTATGTTATCCCACTTTCACATCCTGCACACTTACAGAAGCCAATTAACCTACAAACCTGCATATCTTCATAATGTGAATGGAAACCAGAGCACTGGTGAAAACCCACGCAGTCACTGGAGAATGTACAAACAGCACCCGTAGTCGGGATTCAACCCAGGTCGCTGGCACTGTGAGGCAGCAGCTCTACCGCTGTTCCACCCCACTGTGAGTTCACAGACACACAGACTTGTAAACTCTTCCTACCTGGCATAAACTCCAGCTTCAGGATGCACAAAATTAACATGTACAGTATTTTAAGCTTCCTCAATATATATTTTCATATATGTACATGGTACGTGGAATAGAAAGAATCCACCCAAGGAACAGCAGGGATCAAAGTGCAGAGGCTGCCATCTGCAGAAGGGAGCTGGAAAAGGGAAAATTAAAGCAGGAATCAGAGTGCATCATTTTCACAACAGATGATGTTCCATTTTCATTCTTAATTATTCAACTGAGTTCACAAACACACAGACTTGAAAGACAAAACAGCCGAACCAATGACTTCTTGATTATCTGGGATATGAACAATAAGAACGGGGATCTCAGGATGTCAATTAATATGAGAAAGGGGAGGGGGAAGAGCTAACAAAATAACCAATATTTAAAGCGTATCATATCAAAATGACCCAATGTTCAGCAGAGGCTCATAGTAGGTCAGAGTTTGACATTGGTCCATGTAACGATACACATTGAGCAGTAATCAAAAGCTTGATCAAAGGACATGACTTGAAGATAGACACAAAAATCTGCAGTAACTCTGCGGGACAGGCAGCATGTCTGGAAAGAAAGAATGGGTGACTTTTCGGGTTGAGACATTTTCGGGTCGAGACTCTACTTCAGACTGATGACTTGAAGTTTGTCTTAAAGGAAGAGAGGGCAAAGACATTTAAAGAGGGAATTGCCGAGACATGCCTGCCATTGCAAATAAATTTCGAATGAGTATAGCATGAGAGAGAAAGAGAGAGACAAGAAAATGGGGAACAGTCAGAAAATTGGTGATGGTAAAATTTAATCCATAATAGATTTTAAAAAAAAGCTATTTATGTATGAGCAATATTACAAGTAATTAACTATTTATGAAATATCATTCCATAGATCAGGAATTCAGACAGGCTCTTTCAACATTTTGTCATATGTAAACTTTTCACTGCAGAAATATTTGAGTGTAACAATTTAATATCAATTTTACATAATAAAACAAAATTATTGTACTGTGAATTATCAATTAAGAAATAAATTATTTTGCAGACACAGTTCCAAATATTTTATTTTGATTTATAATTTTGTCATGAAATTTCCAGTCCCTTTCAGTCATACCCATATTTGACTCCATCTTTTGCTTATTAACAAATTAACCTGTTCATTATCACTGGATTTTCATGGACAGCTGTACTTAAGCTACAATGTTTACAATTGATTCACAAGCTCGTATCTTCCTGTGAATAAGCAATGTTAACAACCTCTTCCAGACTATTACAACTTACTATTAAAGTGGCTCATTTTCTTTTATTATGAGTGCAGCCCAGAGTAGTGTGGTCAAATGAGGTAAAATTACATAACACTGTCATGTAAATGCAGATCTTTCCATCTCACAAAATGATCTTCAATTCCCACCTGTTTAACAAAACAGAAAATACGTTCAAATTGTCCAATCTAACATTATATTAATTGGGATACAATTAAATGTTTTTGTAATTCACCAGGTGGAAATACATAAAAATGAGTAGGAAGAAACTGCAGATGCTCGTTCACACCGAAGATAGACACAAAATGCTGGAATAAATCAGCGGAACAGGCAGCGTCTCTGGAGAGAGAGAATGGGTGATGTTTCGGGTCGAGACCCTTCTTCGGACTGAGTCAGTGGAAAGGGAAATGAGGACAGCAATTAATAACCAATGATTATCTGCAGTAACATATGCAAAATATATGTGCAAAAGGAAAATAAAGACCACGCATGTGGGTTGGTAGACCTTGTATCACCCAGTAAATTGCACAAAATAATATAACATCATAATTTGTAAAAATTTTGAAAATTACATTTTTATCTACATTTCACATGATTTCACCTTTTCAAAGAAGCAGATGTCAAAAATGACTCTTTTATGCCGAGATAAAACATTTCCCTCCACCAGACAATATTGACTGCTTTGCTTTTTAACCTCTCCTCCAGCAAAGGAGGTGATGCATGCTGCAATGCACTTTCAAGGAGTGCTGACAACTACTTATCAGCTTTGGAATTCTGTATTGGCAGATTCCGCAAAGCAGCATGTCAGGAAAGCAGGAGGAATTCTTACAAAGCAAAGCTCGTACACAACTCGAAGGACAATATAATCCTTCTAATTGGCAGCTATGATATATCAGAGGTAAATTTGATCATTTGGTCCTGTTATTAAAATTAATTATCTGACTGTGAGCAGAACTGCACAAATACAGAAATAAAAATGACTGAGATATTAATGTCTTCTAATGTTCAGCCCAAAAATTGAGGCATCAGTCTAAAAAGATCTATCTGGGCATACAAGGATATATCTTAGGATATTATAAGTAAGTAAGTAAGTTTATTGGCCAAGTATTCACATACAAGAAATTGTAAACCTCATGAACGTAAAGGCATGAAATACCTGTTACATTTCCTTTAGGCCTTGACCATTATTTCTATAATATCGTCCATATCTAGCCTGTTTCAACTCATCTAGTGCTGAAGAGCACTTACTAGCTTGTGTAACCTTAAGACTGGGCCATTCTAGAGGATCACTGCCTTGGCCTCCCACCTTTCAGATTCCTGGCTCATCTATTACTGGCTCATTTATTGCTCATATCCTAACTTGCATCACTTCCCATTCACCCAATAATGGGCAACACAGTAGAGCAGCTGGTACTGTTACTGATCCAGCGCTAGAGACTCGGGATCGATCCTCACCTTGAATGCTATCTGTATGGAGTTTGCACATTCTCCCTGTGACCACATGGGTTTCCTCATTTCCACGCATTTGGGTTCCACGTGGGTAGTCTGGTTTCCATCGCAAAGACGTTCATGTTTGTCAGTTAATCGGTCTCTGTAAAATTGTCCCCAATGTGCAGGGAGTGGATGGGAAAATAAGATAACAGAGAACGGGTGTGAATGGGTATTCAATGGTGGGTGTGTACTGTTTAGTTTAGTTTAGAGATAGTGTGGAAACAGGCCCTTCGGCTTAGCGGATGTGGGAGGATAACAGGGCACCTGGTGAAACCCATGCAGTCACTGGGAGAACGCACAAACTTTGTATAGATAGCACCCATGGTCAGGATCAAAACCGTGTCTCTTGCGTTGTAAGGCAGCAACTCTACCGCTGCGCCACTGTGCCGCCCATTGTGCAAGCCTGTTTCCATGCTGTGTCTCTAAAATAAACTAAATAAGCTAATGTTCATAAAGATCCATGCCTCTCTTTTAAATTAATGTGTTGTAAACATTTCACAGTCTTGAACCTTCCTCATTCCATAACCTTCCTGGAATCTCAGATTACAACCAAGTCCCAACTACCTCTTCGGCTTTCTCACCATGAAGTAATGGCATTTCAACTCCAACTTCACCTGTTCACTCCCTTAACGACCATTCTTGAAACCTACCGTTCGTCAGATTTTAGTCTCCAGCCCTATTCCCCCAAGTCACCCCGCATAATATTTTTCTTCTAACAGCGCTTTGTTTTACTATTTTAAAAGAGCTGCATCCTCTTTAAATTGCTTTGCTTCTCTATAAGTGTAATTTATTAAATTATTGACACATAATAACTTGGCCCATAATCAGATCCAGTTCCCATTGTTATTTTAAACAACAAATCACACTAAAACTGAAGAAGGGTCTCGACCCGAAACGTCACCCATTCCTTCTCTCCAGAGATGCTGCCTTGCCCACTGAGTTACTCCAGCATTTTGTGTCTATCTTCAGTTTAAACCAGCATCTGCAATTCCTTCTTACACAATAAAACTTAGTCAGGTTATGATACTGTATATACTGATACATTGGGAACCATATAGACAAACATAAATCGAGCACGTTCCAACAACCAGACTTAACATCTTCCCAGCTTGCTCCAATCAGTTGTTGTTGTATAGCAAAAACAAATTAGAGTGGCAGATTTTAATAATATTCTGGAAATCTGAGACAATTTTTAAGCACCAACTTAACAAAGGCAACTTTTAAAAGTGAGTAGGATGCTAGAGATTATGGTAAAGACAGCAGGGAGCAGGAGTCTGAAGAAGGGTCTCGTCCGAAACGTTATCCATCCCATCACTCCAGAGATGCTGCCTGTCCTGCTGAGTTACTCCAGCTTTTTGCGTCTATCTTCAGAATAAATAGTTAAAACAAAATTATGGAAGGAAAAATTGAAAATGGAACTTCTCAGACTTTTAGTTTAGTTTAGAGATACAGCATGGAAACAGGCCTTTCGGCCTACCGAAACCATGCCAACCATCAATCTTCCACCCATACTTGTTCTGTTATCCCATTTTCATATACACTCCCTACACACCAGGGATAATTTAAAAGTCCAATTCACCTACAAAACTGGGATGTGTACAGGGTTCCCAAAAGATTAATTTGTAGGTTGAATCGGCAGTAAGGAAAGCAATTGTAATGTTAGTATTCATTTCGAGAAGTCTAGATTATAAAAGCAGGAATAAATGCTGAGGTTTTACAAGGCACTAATCAAACTGCATTTGGAATATTGTGAGCAGTTTTGAGCCCCATATCTGAGGAGTGATGTGCTAGCATTGGAGAGGGTCCAGATGAGGTTTACAGTATGATCCTGGGGGTGATTGGTTTTACGTATGATGAGCGTTTGACGTCATAGGGCCTGTACTCGCTGGAGTCTAGGATAAGGGAGGATCTCATTGAAATTTACCGAATAGTGAAAGGCCTAGAAAGAGTGGATGTGAAGAAGATGAAAAAAAGGCATAACTTTAGAAAGGAAATGAGGAGGGATTTCTTTAGCCAAAGGGTGGTGAAACTGTGGAATTCATTGCCACAGACGACTGTGGAGGCCGTTTTTCAGTATTTTTAAAGCAGAGATTACCAGATTCTTGATTAGTATGGGTGTCAAAAGTTACAATGAGAAAGCAGGAGAATGGGGTTGAAAGAGAAAGATAGCTCGGCAATGATTGAATGGTGGAGGAGACTTAATGGCCTAATTCTGCTCCTATGATTTATGAACTTATGAATTGGAGTACCTGGAGGAATCCCACATGGTCATAGGGAGAATGTGTGCAGACTCCACATAGACAGCACCCAAGGTCAGGATCGAACGTGGGACTGTGGCCCTGTGAGGCAGCAGCTCTACCAGCTGCACCACTGTGCCACCCCTTTCTGTGTTATTCAGGAATTCTCAGGTGCTACAGAAATGCTGCATTACATACAGTAAAACAGTGGCATGCTTTTCATCACGTAATAGTAAAGAAATACATCTCCTCTGAGATTCAGTTTACATCCAGAAATAAACTATGCAGGAGAAAATTAAAAACACATTTATGCCAAGGCACTGATAATAATAAGAACTATTTTGGGAACATTTTATTTTTACATTTACAAAAGGGTACTTTTAAAAATCCATGGCCGGTATGGGCCATCCCTAATATGTCAAATCCCTTGCTTAAAGACATTGCAATTTGTTTTCAGAGATTTTCATAACATTGGGTAGATCTACTGCCTCACAGTGCCAGAGACACGGGATTGATCCTGATCTTGGGTGCTGTCCGCGTTGAGTTTGCACGTTTTCCTTTAAAATCTTTTCCCTGTACGGAGGACCCGACCTTTTCTCTGTCGTGTCTCAGTTGTCGTTGGGGCCTAGCACTGTGGAGCGGCCTCCAACTGGACCTGGGGCTCCAGTCGCGGAGCCTGTGGGCTACTCACCGTCGCGGAGCTGGCCGAGTTAGGAACGGGAGGCGCAGTGATGGCGCGCTGCTGCTGCCCGACCCCAGAGGCTCCAGCTGCAGGCTGGTGGACGGTAACACTGGGACCTCACGAGTCCCTGGTGGGAGACGGCTTTTCGGAGCTCCCGCGGCGGCAACTTCTCCCGCCCGAGTTGCGGGGTTGAAAATGACCTGGAGCGGGGCCTTACATCGCCCGACGCGGCTTTAATGGCCGCGGGACTTGCTAACGCCTGCCGCGGGCTCCAACATCAAGACCCGGAGCGCGACCTTGCATCGCCCCGCGCGGCCTGAATGGTCGCGGGACTTACCCTGTATTTATTTATTTTCCGTATTGCTACCACTGCACTCTGTATTTATTTTTCTATATCGCTATCACTACGAACGACGCTAAACTGCATTTCGTTGTACCTATACTTGTATTTGTGCAATGACATTAAACTTGAATTGAATTGAATACTTACCATCGCCTGCCGGGGGGCTTTGACTCTGACATCGGGAGGAGAATGGGGAGTGCAGGGGATAGATAAGACTTTGCATTCCATCACAGTGAGGAGGAGCTTCACTGTGATGGATGTTTGTGTCAATTGTGTTGTGTCTTGGTTCTTTTCCTGTTTGTATGACTGCAGAAACCAAATTTCGTTTGAACTTCAATGAGGTTCAAATGACAATAAACGGTATTATATTGTATTGTATTGTACATCAAATGATAACAAAAAATACAATCTTCATTAAGAAGAATCAGTGACTAAAACTCTGGCTGAGTTCATTACTGAAAGTCATGTAATATATGCTAAGGGATAGACATCTCCTGATGCTGATGTCACTTCAATATGCGTTTTACAATGGTTGAGCAAAATTGGAAATAAATGCAAAAAATGCAAAGAATATGGACTTGGCATTTTAATAGGTGTGCAGCATATTCAATAATTCAACAATTTCAATAATCTTCTCCTTTTGCACCAAAGATCTCTTTACTGCCACATCTCCATTATCTAAATGAAAAAAAAAATCACCAATGAGAAACGAAGATCATTTTGGAAAGAGTGAATCATTTCTAAATATGCCCTATAGTCGTCACACAGTGACTTTATGGCACATTAAGAGATTTGGCCATCTTATTTCACTCTGTGCACAATTCCTGCCAAGGTTTCTAATCATTATGGTGCTATATTTATTCTTTGTTGATGACCCCCTATCGGTTCTTGAACAACCTTTAAGCCCAATGCACTTTGTTTCACTGACAGTCCTGGTAACTAGGTCACTGACTAGGTATGTTTTCTTCCCACAATTGAAAGGCATAGATAGATTCTTGATTAGTACGGGTGTCAGGGGTTATGGGGAGATGGCAGGAGAATGGGGTTAGGAGGGAGAGATAGATCAGCCATGCTTGACTGGCGAAGTAGACTTGATGGGTTGAATCAAGGGGTCACAGCTTAAGGATAAGGGGGAAATCCTTTAGGACCGAGATGAGAAGGACTTTTTTCACACAGAGAGTGGTGGGTCTCTGGAACTCTCTGCCACAGAGGGTAGTTGAGGCCAGTTCATTGGCTATATTTAAGAGGGAGTTAGATGTGGCCCTTGTGGCTAAGGGGATCAGAGGGTATGGAGAGAAGGCAGGTACGGGATACTGAGTTGGATGATCAGCCATGATCATATTGAATGGCGGTGCAGGCTCAAAGGGCCGAATGGCCTACTCCTGCACCTAATTTCTAATTTCTATGTTTCTATGTTTCTATGTTTCTATGAATGGCCTAATTCTACTATTCCTTATGAATGATGTGCAGGTTTGAGTTAGATAGAGCTCTTAAAGATAGCAGAGTCAATGGATATGGGGAGAAGGCAGGCATGGAGTACTGATTGTGGATGATCAGTCATGATCACAGTGAATGGCGTTGCTGGCTCGTAGGGCCGAATGGTCCGCTCCTGCACCTATTATTTATTGTCTGATTCGTTTATTAATCTGCATTTTCAAATGCTGCTTTACCACTGAGCTCATTTATAATTAGGAATTTAGTAAGTTTCTCATCCTTATGCACAATTGACATTTATGTTCAGGTCATTTACTACTGAAAGAGTAGAATAATTCATTAACAATGCTGACCTGCATCTTTGCCTCAGCACCTCTAAGTTTTTATGTGTTTTTTTTAAATGATTTCAAATTTCTACTTTCAATTCCACTAACTTTAAATATCTTATTGGTTTGTCCATTGTTGTCATTCAAAATAATAAATTTGATAGTATGATGGAGGTATAATTTTGAGACAATTCGTAGCCTGCAGTACGAGATCTACACACTGAAATATTCTTGCATCATTTAATGCAGGTATTAGCAATGTATTGAAAAAAAGATTCCAGTTCAGCAATAAATTTGCATTTTAGATGGCCTGACAGTGAAATTAAATTTAAAACGAAAATATTAGAAATTATTCTAAAGAAGTAATTTCAGAAAATGATTGTAGCTCATTTAATTTACACCATCATAGAGTTATATAACACAGAAAATAGCTTTAGACCAACATGTCAATACTAACCATCATGTCCATCAACACTAATTCCATTTATCTGCGTTAAGACCATATCAATCGACATCTTTCCTATTTAAGCATCTGTCGAAATGGCTCTTAAATGTTATCATTGCATCTGCCTCCAGCACCTCCTCTGAGGGGAAAGTGAAAACATTTACATGTAGCCTTTGGATTCCCTAATCCACCTAATGAACCTAACTGAAATAACAGGTATTTAGTCTGCACATTTTTTAACACATCAATCACATTCCATTACTTTAATTCCATTGACCAATTACACTCAAGGTTTAACCCTGAGGTGAAACCAGGATAAACTCCAATATTTTTATGTGCTTCATCTGAACCTTTCCTGAACATTTACTTAATTCATGTGAGGCTTTCAAAACTGGACATGGTATTCTAAATATAGCCTAAACTTATATATTATAGAAGGAGATAGTGTTTTTTTTTAATTCATAATGATTCTTCCTCGCAAAGCAATCTGATAGCTCTGTGGTTTCACATCATTGGCTACAAACATTAAAATTAAGTACTGACACAAAAATCATCATATTTTCCAGCAGACTTACTTATGTATCCTGTGGGCATGCACTAGTACATTTAAGTACCAGTATGTTGTTAAATGCCTTTGTCAAATGTAGCTTGATATACTCTACATCTTCCTGACAGTTATCCTAATTGTCATTGACAAAGTTCATAAAAACCCATGGCCTCAACAACAAATTCTGTGGCACATATCTGATCATTAGTTACAATTAATAACCCACTATATGGAATAAAGTCACATTTTAATCCATTTCAGAAAACTAAATTGTAAAGAAACATATTCCGCATTGTCTTGTCAAATCCTATTCAAAAATCCAAATATATGCAGTCTACCTTCATCCACCAGTTAAATTGCAAAATATACAGCTCAGTAACCAATATTCAGTTTTTAATGATCTTGGGATAATCATACACTTTCTCCAATAATATCTTTTCCACCTTAACTATGAATGAAATGTACCCCAACTCTCAAAATGTGGATTACAAGCATGTCTGAGACGCTACATCTTGAAGATATGAGCCTCTTCTTAGCAGGAAAATCAGAGCAATTTTTAAAGATTTGGTCTCCTTTTATTGATACATTACAAGTATAGTATGGTGCAATGCAATTTTGGAATTAAACCAATTCACGGACAGGGTGATGGGTGTGGTGAGAAATGAAGCAGGTATATCAACACGTAATGTTCCCTTTGTTTTTTTTTTCTCTTTCTTTCTTTTTTTTTTCTCTTCCCTTCACTATTTCTTTCATTTTCTTCCTTTCTCGCTCCATCTATTTCTTTTTTGTTAAATTTAAAATGGAAGATGTACAATAAATGTATTTTATCATATGCCGCGGTTTATATTACTGTACACTGCTTCTAATAAAAATATTAATTAAATAAAAACTACGAATGGAATGAAGTTAATTAGTCTCTAAAATAAGCAGGACATTAAAAAGCATTTACCTTGATGGCTTAATGAATTCACATTATACTGAAGGTAACCTACTTGTTAATTACTGTGACAGATGTAATGTGTCTGTAGGTGTCTATTACATGTTGTGTGACTGTGAAACATATTGTGTCATATTGTGTCATAAATGTAATAAACCCAAAAATTAATGACCATTAAACATTCATCTTGGAACTGATTTGATGCTACAGTAATAATGTCAACACGAATTGTGAAATGACAAAATTACATCCAATGTAGACAAAAATGCTGGAGAAACTCAGCGGGTGAGGCAGCATCTATTGAACGAAGGAATTGGGCAACGTTTCGGGTAAAGAATACATGGGTGCTGTAATTACCTTGAGTGCCTTGTGATGCCATACAGCTAAGTAACCAGGGGTTCGATTCCTGATTCCTATCATATGTTAGAAGATTGACTATAGAACAGTACAACATAGCAACAGGCCAGGCACGTGCCGTGATTAATTACTCAGGGTAGGCACTCAGTCCGCTTTAAAAAAAATTAAACCGCGCATGCGCAATTTGTTCTCTCCGTTAAATAAATAAATAAATGAAAACAGTGACATTTCAATTTGCCCAAGGCTTCCTAGTCCTAGACCAATTGGGGGAACAGTTCCTTTCACAGCGTGTGGAGAGTCTGTGCCAGGGGTAAAGTTGTGGGGAGGGCACGTGTGTTGACAAGGAGGGTATCGGGGATACTGCCAGTAACTCACTCACCGCTACCGGAGCTCTCCGGGCGCGAAGCCACGCACTGTGTCTGGGGATAGAAGCAGCTCGGGGAGCTACGAGCGGCCACCGGGACCCGACAGCAGAACTGGCCGCCACTTCAGCGCCTTATGCCGGCCCGCTCACCTCTGGCAGTGCTCTCCATCGGAACACCTGTCACCTGCCGTTCGCCGACTTCGCTCATGTCAGCAGCTTCCTGCAAATCCTTAAATTCCCACAGCCGAGTAACCTCAATCGCGCTGTCGGAATTTAACGACATGAGTGAGGCTAACGAGCGGCAGAACATAGGTTTTTAGACAGAGAGCTGCCAGAGGTGAGCGGGGACCGGCAGAAGGAGGTAAGGTGGCGGCTGGTTCCGTTGTCCGGCCCGGCGGCCGCTCAGCCACCCGAGCTACTGCTCCCTCCCCCCCCCCCCCCCCAGGCCTCAATGCGGTGGAATTCCATGCCTCTGTGCAAGGAGCGTTGTAAGTGGATGCCCTCGACCCCTCATTCATAACATTCGTGCCCTCCCCGCAACTTTACCCCGGGCCAGACTCCGCAAACGCTGTGAAAGGAGCGCTCCCCCCACCCCCACACCCCGGGAAATACGGTATTTAAAAACATAAACACAAAATGTACTTACCACATTATTGGTACATGACTAACCATAGTTGAAAACACCGCCAAGAAATGTTGCCTTTGCAGCGCAGCAAAGGCAGAATTTCTGCTGCCTTCAGCCCAGCTTGATACTGACGGCTTCAGGCAGCGCTGACGGCACGTGGGCTGCACAGAGCTTCCCGTGTTACAAGCGCTGCGGATGAAAGGCACGGAGAATTATGCCTACCTAAGAGATCGGTCACTTACATAGGCATAATTCTCCCATGCCTTTATCATTTATATTTAGATATTACTATGTTGTTATTTTAGTCAGGTTAGGCAGTGCCTACCTTGCCTACCCTGACGGCACGTGCCTGCAACAGGCCCTTTGGAACAGGATACCAACTTAAACTAAGTACCTGCACCTGATCCATATCAGCTTAAATTGTCCGTTTCTTAAGTCATGTCCTGCAAACTTGAATGTTTTTTGAGGACGTGACGAAGGTGATTGATGAGGGTAATGGAGGTTATCTACGTAGATTTTAGTAACATATTTGACAAAGTCCCTCACGGCAGGCTGATTCAGAAGATTAAAATGCATGCGATCCATGGTGACATGATAGTTTAGATTTAGAGCCGGCTTACCAACATAAGACAGAGTTCAGTGGAAAAAGGGTGTTGTTCTGGCTGGAGGTCTGTGACCAGTGGTGTTCCACAGGGATCTGTGCTGGGACCTCCCGCTGTTTGTGGTATATATAAACGACCTGGATATGAATATTGACTTCTCTAACTTCAAGTGACCCTTGCTTTCTCTCTCTCTCCATTACCCCCCACCCTTCCTAGTTCTCGGATTAGTCTGACTCTCCACCGATTATATTTTATCTGTTTGCTTCATTGTCACCTTCTCTGAGCTAATAATGATCCTTGAACATTCATCCCCTTTGATCTCACTTTCACACCCCCGCTTCCTTACCTCTGTGTCTCGCTCTCCCCTGACTCAGTCTGAAGAAGTGTCTCGACCCGAAATGTCACCTACTATCCAGCGATGCTGCCTGTCCCACTGAGTTACTCCAACATTTTGTGTCTCTTTACAAGTGAAATATCAATCAGTTAGTGATATGACAGTGAAATGGCACGGGTAGCTTAATTTGAGCAAGGGTGGGGTGTTGTACTTTGAGAGGTCAAATGCAAGGGGAAAGAAAGTTAATGCCAAATGAATAAACAGCATTGATGTACAGAGGGATCTTGGGGCCCAAGTCCATAGCTCCCTGAAAATGACAGCACATGTAGTTATATTAGTACCGAAAGTATGTGATATGCTTGCCTTCATGAGTTGGTACTGTTAGTGGAAGAGTCAGAAGTCATGTTGGAGCTCAATAAAAATTTGGTTTGGCCACATTTGGAGTATTGCATGCAATTCTGATCAGTCCATTGCAATAAGAATGTGGAGGCTTTGAAGAGGGTGCAGAAGAAGCTTACCAGAATGCTGGCAGAATTAGAGGTTATTAACAATATGGAGAGATTGGACAAACTTGGATTGTTTTCTCTGAAACATTGAAGGTGATGAGAGACCTGACTGTGAGAACCTTTCTCCTAAGTTGGAAATGTCAAAGGCCAGAGGGCATAGTTTTAAGGTGAGAGGGGCAACGTTTATTTTTACACATGGAGTGCCTGTAACGTGCTGCCAGGGATGGTGGTGGAAGCAGATATTACAGAGGTGTTTAAGAGAGAAACTGAAATTAAATAGATCCATCATTTCTATGGCTGGCAAGTTTATTGTTCTGGGAGACTGTGCTAGGGAATATTCAGTAGACTATGTTTGTCTTCTCCAGAGATAAAAAAAAATAACTTCGGGAATCATTTTTTAGAAGGTTGACAAGCTGTTTATAGGAAAGATGTTTCTCGGGTTGGAGCATGTTAAAGCAATCTCAGAATAAGGATTAGGCTGGTTAGCACTGAGATGAAGAACTCCCTCACGCAGAAGATGGTAATTTTTTGGAATTATCTACCCTAATGGGTTATGGAGCCTCAATCGTTGAGTTTGTTCAAAGAGACATGAATATTGAGGGAATCAAATGACATGTGTAAAGTAAAAATGACATGATTTTTACTAATTGGAAAACAATTGCAAATCTAGGTTCACTTAACTCTTGGGAGATTTCAATAAGCATTAATGAGCGGTCTATCATCAAAGGCCTGTCCCACTTAGGCGATTTTTTTCGACGACTGTCACAGTCGTAGCAGGTCGCTGAAAAAGCAGCGACTGGACATTCCCTACGACTGGACTGGACAATCCCTACGACAAGCTACGACAACCTACCACCTAGTCAACGTCAAGCTATGGCAAGCTACCAACAACCACTGACCCATTAGGAAGTCCACATTCGACCACACCTACAACCTCACAGGCGACAACCTATGACAACCGAAGTCAACCTACGTCCTCCCGCAACAAGCAATGACCCTGTCGGTGACAACTAAAGACAATTCAGTCGCCGGTACCTGTCGCCGGTTGACGTAATCACCAATGGAATTCACCGAAGGCAGCACCCGACAACCAACGTCACCTGGCGACATCCTGCGTCATCCTGGCGACAACCTACGACAGCTCCTACAACAGGAGAAGACAAACTACGTTAAGCTACGTCAAGCCCACAGCGGCCAGAAGGTTTTGCACATTTCAAAATCCAGCCGCGACCAGAAAAACGTCACGACTCTTCAGGCGACTTGAGGAGACTACTCACGACCATACAGGCATCACCTCATGCCCATGTGGCGACAGCCTAGTCGCCTGTAGTCACCGAAAAAAATCGCCTAAGTGGGACAGGGGCTTCATGACGCAACTTGAAGGAATACTATGAACAAATAAAATCTATTAAATTCAACGCCTTCTAAATATCAGCCCTGTATTGATGAATAATTCCAAAGCACTAATATGTGACTGCATTAAGAACAATATGTTCACACATTATAATCAATTATATTTTTAAACTATTTCTGTTTCAAATGTTACCAGCATTTATGCAAACATATTATGCGCATACAAATTAAAATTTTGTATAAAGTGTAGATATATCTCAATATAATTATTATTCTGAAAAAAATGTAGATTGTGTAATATTATAAAAAGGACGGTGCAATCAGTTTAAGTACCTGGAGCAAGAAGAAATCTGAAACCCGTGAAAATATTTTCCAACACCCATTTTAACAGCTCTCATGCTCATTTTGAGAGGGACCTCCTGAAGCAAAGTTCAGCTAGTGCTCAACTACTTTCATTAACAATTACGTCACAACTTCATTCTGATCAGTTTTGTGGTTATAAAGCATTGCCATCTACTGTTCAATTTGAGTATCTCATTTCCAAAACTCTAGGCAAAGTTGTAACCAGAAGGGCTAAAAATCAACATCAGACCAGTTAACCTTCCTTCCTGCATGCAGTTGGAAAATAAGTAACTTAATCTCAAGTCTTTGTACATTACTAATCAGGCCTCATGTGCAGTACTGTGTCTAATATTGGACATCATGATATTAGGTATGCAATTCATAACTCTTAATTTCTCCATCTTTGTCAGATCTGCTCACAAGATGACAAGGATATCCGAGATGTCCTCTTTCTTCAGTAAATATGGGTTCCTCTCTGCTGTTATGATGGTACCTTGCCCATGTCTCCTCTTTGTCCTGCAGTGCTGCTCTCACTCCCCCGTCCCAAACGGAACAAGAATAGTTTCCCTTGTCCTCATCTTTTACTCTGCCAACCTTCGCATCCAACACACCATTCTCAAACATTCCTGCCACGTTCAACATGATCTCACCACCAGTCACATCTTCCCTTCCCCATCTGCTTTCCATAGAGACTGCTTCCTCCACAACTCGTTAATTTGTGCATCCCTCCTCACTGACATGCCCCTCCCTCCCAAGGCACTTTCCCCTGCAACTGTGGGAGATGAAAATACCTGTGCCTGCATCTCCTATCTCACTTCCATCCAAGGACCATAGCGGTTCTTCCAGGTGAAGCAGAAGTTCATGTGCACCTCTTCTAACCTCAGCTACTGCGTTTGGTGTTCTCGATGTGGCCTCTTTTACATCTGCAAGACCAAACGTAGTTTAGGCAACTGTTTTGACTATATACGAACACTTTCGCTCTATACACAAAGGCCTGCTGCATGCAACTGTGCATGCCTAATACCTTCCTTTTAGCTGCCGATTCTCTTCTGCATTGAAAGGAACTGCAGATACTGGTTTATGCCAAAGAAAGATCGAGTCTGAAACGTCACCCATTATTTTTTCTTCAGAGATGCAGCATAACCCGCTGAGTTACTCCAGCACTTTGTGCTTATCTTTGAGTCTCTTCTGTAACCATGTATCATCACACATCATTCCAAGTGCATTGTTAAGGGCCTGTCCCACTTTCACAACCTAATTCACGACCTCTGACGAGTTTACCCTTGACTCATACTCGCAGCATGGTTGTCACGAGGTCATAGGAGGTCGTAGGTGGTTGAAGGTAGGTTGTGATGCTAGTCGTGGGTAGTCGTGGCATCAAGTAGGTCAGGGCGTTTTTTCAACATGATAGAAACATAGAAAATAGGTGCAGGAGTAGACCATTTGGTCCTTCGAGCCGCCATTCAATATGATCATGGCTGATCCAACTCAGTATCCTGTACCTGCCTTCTCTCCATACCCCCTGATCCCTTTAGCCACGGGGCCACATCTAACTCCCTCTTAAATATAGCCAATGAACTGGCCTCAACTACCTTCTGTGGCAGAGAATTCCACAGATTCACCACTCTCTGCGTGAAAAATGATTTTCTCATCTCGGTCCTAAAAGACTTCCCCCTTATCCTTAAACTGTGACCCCTTGTTCTGGACTTCCCCAACATCGGGAACAATCTTCCTGCATCCAGCCTGTCCAACCCCTTAAGAATTTTGTAAGTCTCTATAAGATCCCCCCTCAATCTTCTAAATTCTAGCAAGTACAAGCCGAGTCTATCCAATCTTTCTTCATATGAAAGTCCTGCCATGCCAGGAATCAGTCTGGTGAACCTTCTCTGTTACTCCCTCTATGGCAAGAATGGCAAGAAAAAGTATGCTTAATAAATGTCAGAGTATCCAAGTTTTTACAACAGCTAGGTGATTCAATAGATAGTTAAAAGAGCATGTGCATGTATATAACTTTGTATATTATTTAACTAAATATAAAATAAGAAAACTCCATATTTCCAGACCCAAAGAAAATCAAAGTGACCATTCTCAATTATTACCATCCAATAGCCCTAATGCCAACCATAATGAGGTGCTCTGAAAGATTTTACGAGGATGTTGCCTGGACTAGAGGGTTTGAGCCATAGGCAGAGGTTTAGTAGGCTAGGACACCATTACTTGGAGCGCAGGAGGATGAGAGGTGATCTTATAGAGGTGTATAAGGTAATGAGAGGAATAGATCGGGTAGATGCACAGTCTCTTGCCCAGCGTTGGTGAATCAAGGACCAGAGGAAATAGGTTTAAGGTTAAGGGGAACAGATTTAACACGAGGGGTAACCTTTTCACACAAAGGGTGGTGGATGCATGGACTGAATGCTGGCAGGAGGAACTAGTGTAGCTGGGACATGATGGCCGGTGTGGGCAAGTTGGGCCTATTTCCACACTGTATCACTCTATGACTGTAATGACTATTGGGAATGGCTCACATTTGCGCCAGTCTTTCAGACAATTCCGACCCCCGGCAATTCACAAACAGGAGAAATTAGTCCATGGAAGACATCGTTGCTCTTGCAGTACATTCAGCCCCGAATCAGTTGGACAATAAGAATATTTCTGTCAGGATATGATTCATTAATTACAGCACGGCCTTCAACACCATAATACTGAATAAGATCGTCCCTAAACGTTAGGACCTTGGTTTTACTGCCACCATTAGCAACTGGCTTCAGGACTTAATGAACAGCAGACCCATCAGTTAGAATTAGTCATAATATTTCCTCCACCATGACCTTCAACAACCGGTGCCTCTCAGGAAATGTTATGACCAATTCTAACCGCATCAATATCACTTCATTATGCACAACGTACTCAAGTAACTAGAAGAATGGTGAAAGTTAATGCAATTGTTGAACAGCAAATCAAGCAACAGAAGCTTGGCTAGAAATCTAAAAAATTGAGCTCATGCATAAAGATTTGATATTGCCATTCATTATGACACTGAAACTGTTCCATTCTCTCAAGTTTGAGAGGTGTTTGAGAGACTCAAGTTTGACCCAAAAGTATTTAAGAAAAAATCAAAACTAATCAAGAGTGTGACATAATGAGATAAATAATTGCCAATTGCATTTCATAGACATTCCAGATTTGGCACTGCTGAAGTGGAAACTTTCCACATGCAGAAACAGTAAAAGCACAGCCCAATGTTAATGAATTCATACATCATCAGTTCTGCATTAATTATGCCATCACAAAAAAGGTCAATTTTACAGAGCTTCATCTGGACTACAATTTTTAAATGAAAAGTAAACATGCAGAAATGAAGACGACACATTTCACTGTCTTTTCATTACCATCAATGAATATTAAAGGCATAACATTTCCTTCATTAAAAAATTACAACAAATTACTATCTCATTCGATTAATACTTGATTGCAACACACACACACGTCAGATTTGGTTAAATTTGCATCCAAAGATTACAAACTTGAAATGAAACAATGGCTTTTATATTCCAAAGTAATTCTCCACCTGTGCTGCAACATTTTCTCTTGTATCATATACCTGAAGTATCCAAACAAGTTCTTACTGTGAAACACTTTGAACTCTTGAAAATCATTATACGCAATATTTATTATACAGGCACTTCCCAACTTACACAATAAGCGTCTTACGTAAACAATTCTGTACTCAGTCCCTCGTGCATTCAAGGCAGTTTGTAATTTCAAGGCAGATCGCACCACACTGTACGATCACTCAAATTTACATCGCAAACAAGTCGGCAATGGTGGCAGTGCTTACCCCAGGGGTGGGGAACCTTTTCATGTTGGAATGCCGCATTAAGTTAGCTGCAATCTAATAAGGCCGCATCCAAGAAACTTCAATTAGATATACTTCAAAATGTACATTATTTTTTTTAAATCTAACTACTATGTACTAACTTCAAGAAAATGAAAAAAAATGTGTTAATTCTAAAATTAACTAATCTTTTAATGACTTTGTTGTGTGCTTTTTGTTGGAAAGCATTTGAATACTTGGTTGCAACATGGAGGTACGCAGTTTCAGCTGATCTTCTAGATGGGTATCCGTCATTTGTGACCTTAAGGGCGTCTTGATTTGGGTTTAGGTAGGAGAATGTAGATTCGCAGCAATAAGTGGTTGAAAAGCAAGAAAGCATTTTTCATGCATGTTGCCGAAGACATGGGTATTCTATTGCATTTTTCCTAGATCTTTCTCAGCATCAAATAAGGACTTATAAATGTCATCTTCTGAGAGCTCAATCAATTCCATCTGAAGTTCTTTAGGAGCCTTAGAGACATCAACTAGGTGAGGTTGAAATGCTAATTTGAGTGTGATGTCATGATTCTCAAAGTCAGTGAACCTCTCATTGTATTCTTTAATTAATAAGTCTATAATAGCTGCGTATTCTTCAAATGATTTGCATAAATCCTCCTGCTCATCAATGACCTTTGCTAACTGGGGAAAACGTTCATCCAAAATTTCATTTTGAAGAAGAAGAGTTTTGAAAAAAGATAGCTTTTTTCGAAATGCTTTGATTTTTTTGCCACATCATATATACTTTGTTTTACCTTGCAAATGAATATTCAAGTAGTTTTGCTTTGACATGATATCACACGGAAATGCAGTATTTCTACAGAAATCTTCTTTCAATAATTCACATTGCTGATTCTGTTACTCATGAAATATAACTATTTGTTCTCGCAAAGATAAAAATGTTGCTAACACCTGTCCCTGCGATAGCCAACGCACTTTACAATGATGCGGCAAATCCACACTGAATGCCTCGTCGTCCAACTTTAGCATATTACGAAACTGACGATGCCATGTTGCATTTGCACGAATATAGTTAACAATACTTATAACGTTGCAAAGTCGCACTTAAAATAGTAGATTTAGCACAGAGATTTTGCTGATGTAAGATACAATGAAAATAAATTAGAGCATCTGGATCTGATACTTTTTATCTGTGCAATAGATACCTTCACGTTTTCTGGTCATGGAAGGTGCACCGTCTGTACATACACTCACTAGTCAGGGAGGATTATTTTGTTGAATCTTCTTTAACTCTTTGGTATTTTAAATACGTTCATTTTAAGATTAAAATAAAAATAATAAAAAACAAAAAACATATTAATAAAAATAAAAGGATTTATTCTACAAAATTTGGATTCATTCAAAAGGCCGCACTTAATGGCCTAGAAGGCCGCAGGTTCCCCACCTCTGGCTTACCCAGAAGACCGCATGCTGCAGAAAGTGCCCTGGATGCAGTTAGATGCCGCTGAGACAGTTTACACCATCAGTGACTGACACAAAGTGTTAGAATAACTCAGCAGGTCAAGCAGCATCTCTGGAGAACATGGGCAGGTGATATGTTGGCCCTTCTTCAGACTCAGTAAGTTATTTCAGGCAGGGGATGGCGATTCCAACTTATGTAAAGCCTGACTTAGGCAAGGGTTCACGGAAAGTAACCTTACCCAAGCCAGGGAGTGCCTGTATATACTTCTATCAAATCAATGGGTTTGTTTTATAAAACAATTCCTATTACCAAAAGATCACAAAATTTGTGTTGACTGCCGTCAACTAACCAATTGCAATGTTTGCTAGTTCAAATTATAGATATGAAGAAATTTCTGCACTATTAGATAATCAAAATTGAAAACTGTCCTATTCTGCAGGAGTTCATTCAACTCTAATGAGCAAATCTTTGCAGTAAAATAAATTTAATATGGAAATGAATTAAGGACTGTTCATCCTTGACTCATTCTACCATTCATTCCCAGTTTTGACAAATACTCTTCCTTTTGTGCCAGTTAGTATTGGCACTCGTCATTATTATTAAATGATCTAGCAACAAGCATTGGAAATCTATACATAACTAGAATATAGAAGGCAATAGACAAACAAATTTTACAAATTTCCCCTCCAAATAAATCGTAAATAAAAGTGTGATTTAAAAAATTGTTTATTGTATTTGACAGTTTCACAAAAAATAAATATACAGTACTTTGTTTGTCCAAATGTAGCAATACTATATAGAAAACACTCTCAATGATTTACTAAACACTTAGAACATCAAAAAAAAATCTTATATCTATAAAACAGGAGTTCATAGATTTCTATAGTGTCATTTAAAAAATACACATTCTACAATATGATTCATATATGAAAGTGCAATTAAGAAGTTTCGCTACCATAGCACCAATGATGGATGTTAAGACAAAAGCCATTTACCGGAAATCTTGCCTTCAGTGGATTGGCAGCAATTGAAAGTAATATTATTCAGCTAAATATACTTTTTTTAAAACCACTATCTAATCTGTCCTTTAAAAAAGCTAGTATGATACACATGTACATTATGTACATAACATAGTGATGTGTTGAAAGCTAGAAACAAACTATGAAAATCACATATGCTACTTAAAAAATAAAAACACAGTAATGTAGTTATCCATAAAAGTACATCATTTCGTTAAAATTGCAGGCAAAAATTTATGAACATTGGAGACCATTTTCTCTTAGTTATTTACATCTTTACGTGTAAAAATTGATGTGACAATTGGTACATGCAGAATACAATAATTTTAACCACAAAACTTGTGTTCCAAAAGGAAACAAAATGGGGGAAGGAGAAAAAAACCCATTAATTTGAACTAAGCTAAGGTATTACATAACCACACCAAATATCTTTTACTACTGTATTTAAACTATCCAATAAACCATCACATATTAAAGCACAATAATAGTGGCAAAAACATGTTCTGTTCAGCAACTCCATCAGTAATGTGCAAAAATCAAATATAACCTGGATCACACTGTGAACATATTTTCTTCAGCATGTTTTTATAACCAGATACAGAGCACAATAAAAAATATACTTAACTGAAAAAAAGCAATGCAACAAAAATCAATGGTTCTGATCCATAAAAATCAAATTCAACAAATAAAATCTCGGCTAACAGATAGAACTCCAGCAAAATTCAATGTTCACATCTGACCTGAGTTGCAGCTTCAAACCATTCTTATTCTTCATCATTCATTTTCTCTATTCTTCATATTCTAACAAAGGATTTTTGCAAATGGAAGTGCATCTGTAAATTCAAACAAAAACATTTGCAACCAAATTATTTTACTTGGCCTAGTTGTGCATAATTGCAAAATGTGTTTAGCTGTTTAATTTCTCTGCTTTCGATTAATGCAGCAGAACATCTTACAGCACTCAGGTTTGTACTCGCATGGCTATTTTTCATGTGCAAGCATTAATGTTTCATGTGCAAGCACGTAACATGCTTGGCTTGGCATTAATAACAACAGAAAAGCAAGAACAAAACTGCAGAAGCTGGAAATCTAAAATAAAAATAGAAAACACATTAAAAACTTGACAAGGCGGGGATTTTCTCTGGAGAAATAGCTTTGATATTTCAGATCAGTGACTCAAAATGCTAATTCTGTTTCATTTCTTCCCAGGTGCTGTCCAACTTGCTGAGTGCTTTCAGCATTTTCAGTTTTAATTATTGATGGTGTCAGGGGGGAAAAATGTCAGTTAAACATGATCCTTTCTCACCCAATGAATAATATTAGGGAGCTGTAGAAGGAACCAAAGCTAATTTACCCCTCCTTAAACGAGTCACAAATTAAGCAATTTGCAACTAAGATCAACTAATTCAATATGAAGCAAGGTTTGAATCTGAGATCTTGTGTAGAGTGTAGACAAAAATGCTGGAGAAACTCAGCGGGTGAGGCAGCATCTATGCAGCGAAGGAATAGGTGACATTTCAGGTTAAGACTCTTTTTCAGACTGATGATAGAGTGATGATTCATGATAGAGGGGATTGATGAGGACGAGTCTCAGTTGAAAAGCTGAAAAGACAATTCAAACAGAACACGATTCAGATCAACATTCTTGTTATTATCCTGCAGTGTATTCCAACCTATGCCTGCAATCTGCATTGCACTTTTGTGAAAGCCAACTATTTCTCTGGTTTACTCTATGATTAAAATGAACAAGTTTTACTGGTGAAAACTTGTACCTTTTACCCATCTTATGCTACTCTTTTTGTATAGGAAAAATACCAAGACTTGGCTTGGCATTGATCTAATCTGCAGCAATAATAAAATAACAAATTTCAAAACCAAATTTTGAAAAGCATTCTAAAATGGTGCTAAGTGTAGGTCTGCCATTTCCCTACAAGCTTAACCAATGTGGCACTGAATTTCCAATCGTATTAAAATGTGTTGAAATATTCACCTTTATTTCTTTAATGTATCCAATGATAATGTTTCTGCACAATGCAATTTCCTGAGTAATAAAGTAAAAGATTATTTCAAATTAATCCTTCCTGAATGATTGGTCAAAACAAATAGAAACATAGAAATTAGGTGCAGAAGTAGGCCATTCGGCCCTTCGAGCCTGCACTGCCATTCAATATGATCATGGCTGATCATCCAACTCAGTATCCCGTACCTGCCTTCTCTCCATACCCTCTGATCCCCTTAGCCACAAGGGCCACATCTAACTCCCTCTTAAATATAGCCAATGAACTGGCCTCAACTACCCTCTGTGGCAGAGAGTTCCAGAGACCCACCACTCTCTGTGTGAAAAACGTCCTTCTCATCTCAGTCCAAAAGGATTTCCCCCTTATCCTTAAGCTGTGAACCTTGTCCTGGACCTCCACAACATCGGGAACAATCTTCCTGCATCTAGCCTGTCGAACCCCTTAAGAATTTTGTAAGGTTCTATAAGGTCCCCTCTCAATCTCCTAAATTCTAGAGAGTATAAACCGAGTGTACCAGAGTATAAACCAGTCTTTCTTCGTAAGACAGTCCTGACATCCCAGGAATCAATCTGGTGAACCTTCTCTGCACTCTCTCTATGGCAATAATGACCTTCCTCAGATTTGGAGACCAGAACTGTAACCATCCAGGTGTGGTCTCACCAAGACCCTATACAACTGAAGCAGAACCTCCCTGCTCCTATACTCAAATGCTTTTGCTATGAAAGCTAACATACCATTTGCTTTCTTCACTGCCTCCTGCACCTGCATGCCTACTTTCAATGATTGGTGTACCATGACACCCAGGTCGCGCTGCATCTCCCCTTTTCCTAATCGGCCACCATTTAGATAATAGTCTGCTTTCCTGTTTTTGCCACCAACGTGGATAACCTCACATTTATCCACATTATACTGCATCTGTCAAACATTTGCCCACTCACCCAGCCTATCCAAGTCACCTTGCAGTCTCCTAGCATCCTCCTCACAGCTAACACTGCCCCCCAGCTTAGTGTCATCTGCAAACTTGGAGATATTGCCTTCAATTCCCTCATCCAGATCATTAATGTATATTGTAAATAGCTGGGGTCCCAGCACTGAGCCTTGCGGAATCCCACTAGTCATTGCCTGCCATTCTGAAAAGGACCTGTTTACTCCTACTCTTTGCTTCCTGTTTGCCAGCCAGTTCTCTATCCACATCAATACTGAACCCCCAATGCCGTATGCTTTAAGTTTGTATACTAATCTCTTATGTGGGACCTTGTCAAAAGCCTTCTGGAAGTCCAGATACACCACATCCACTGGTTCTCCCCTATCCATGCTACTAGTTACATCCTCGAAGAATTCCACAAGATTCGTCAGACATGATTTACCTTTCGTAAATCCATGCTGACTTTGTCCAATGATTTCACCACTTTCCAAATGTGCTGCTATCCCATCTTTAATAACTGACTCTAGCAGTTTCCCCACTACCGATGTTAAACTAACTGGTCTGTAATTCCCCGTTTTCTCTCTCCCTCCCTTCTTAAAAAGAGGGGTTACGTTTGCTACCCGCCAATCCTCAGGAACTACTCCAGAATCTAAAGAGTTTTGAAAGATTATCACTAATGCATCCACTATTTCCGGAGCTACTTCCTTAAGTACTCTGGGATGCAGCCTATCTGGCCCTGGGGATTTATCGGCCTTTAATCCATTCAATTTACCCAACACCACTTCCCGACTGACCTGGATTTCACTCAAGTACTCCTTTGACCCGCGGTCCCCTGCTATTTCCGGCAGATTATTTATGTCTTCCTTAGTGAAGACGGAACCAAAGTAGTTATTCAATTGGTCCGCCATATCCTTGTTCCCCATGATCAATTCACCTGTTTCTGACTGCAAGGGACCTACATTTGTTTTAACTAATCTCTTTCTCTTCACATATCTATAAAAGCTTTTGCAGTCAGTTTTTATGTTCCCTGCCAGTTTTCTTTCATAATCTATTTTTCCTTTCCTAATTAAGCCTTTTGTCCTCCTCTGCTGGTCTCTGAATTTCTCCCAGTCCTCTGGTATGCTGCTTGTTCTGGCTACTTTGTACGCATCATCCTTTGCTTTGATACTATCCCTGATTTCCCTTGTTATCCACGGATACACTACCTTCCCTGATTTATTCTTTTGCCAAACTGGGATGAACAATTTTTGTAGTTCATCCATGCAGTCTTTAAATGTCTTCCATTGCTTATCCACCGTCAACCCTTTTAGAATTGATTGCCAGTCATTCTTGGCCAATTCACGTCTCATACCCTCAAAGTTACCTTTCTTTAAGTTCAGAACCATTGTTTCTGAATTAACAATGTCACTCTCCATCCTAATGAAGAACTCAACCATATTATGGTCACTCTTGCCCAGGGGGGCACGCACAACAAGACTGCTAACTAACCCTTCCTCATTACTCAATACCCAGTCTAAAATAGCCTGCTTGCTCGTTGGTTCCTCTACATGTTGATTTAGATAACTATCCCGCATACATTCCAAAAAATCCTCTTCCTCAGCGCCCCTGCCAATTTGATTCACCCAATCTTTATGCAGATTGAAGTCACCCATTATAACTGTTTTGCCTTTGTCGCACGCATTTCTAATTTCCTGTTTGATACCATCCCCAACTTCACTACTACTGTTGGGTGGCCTGTACACAACACCCACCAGAGTTTTCTGCCCCTTAGTGTTTTGCAGCTCTACCCATACCGATTCCACATCCTCCAAGCTAATGTCCTTCCTTTCCATTGCGTTAATCTCCTCTCTAACCAGCAACGTTACCCCACCTCCTTTTCCTTTCTCTCTATCCCTCCTGAATATTGAATATCCCTGGATGTTCAGCTCCCAGCCTTGGTCAACCTGGAGCCATGTCTCCGTGATCCCAACTATACCATAATCATTAATAGCTATCTGCACGTTCAACTCATCCACCTTCTTGCGAATACTCCTTGCATTGAGACACAAAGCCTTCAGGCTTGTTTTTACAACGCTCTTACCCCTTATACAATTATGTTGAGAAGTGACCCTTTTTGATTTTTGCCCTGGTTTTGTCTGCCTGCCTCTTTTACTTTTCACCTTGCTCCCTATTGCTTCTACCCTCGTTTTACACCCACCTGCCTCTCTGCTCTTGTACCCGTCCCCTGCCACATTAGTTTAAATGCTCCCCGACAGCACTAGCAAACGCTCCACCAAGGTCATTGGTTCCATTCCAGCCCAGGTGCAGACCGTCCTGTTTGTACTGGTCCCACCTCCCCCAGAAATGGTTCCAGTGCCCTAAAAATTTGAATCCCTCCCCCTTGCACCATTTTTCAAGCCACGTATTCATCTGCAATATCCTCCTATTTCTACTCTGACTGGCCTGTGGTACTGGTAATAATCCAGAGATTATTACCTTTGAGCTCCTACTTTTAAGTTTATCTCCTAGCTCCCTAAATTCACCTTGTATGACCTCATCCCTTTTTTTACCTATATCGTTGGTGCCAATATGCACCACGACAACTGGCTGTTCACCCTCCCCCTCCAGAATGTTCTGCAGCCGTTCAGTGACATCCCTGACCCTTGCACCAGGGAGGCAACATACCATCCTGGAGTCTCGTTTGCGGCCGCAGAAACGTCTATCTATTCCCCAGACAATTGAATCCCCTATTACTATTGTCCTTCCCCTCTTTTTCCCCCCCTCATGTGCTGCAGAGCAACCCATGGTGCCATGAACTTGGCTGCTGCTGAATGCTGGAAGGTCACATGTACCAGTGATATTTTGTTTTATTACCAAACTCTCAAAATTCAAGCAAAATGACATGATCTGTGGAGTAAAATTGTCATTTAATGACATTAAAACTTTGAGAAAACCAGTAGGAAACAGATGTTTAGATAATTACTGGTTAGTGGCACACAGCTTCAGTCCCCTCATAGGCACATTACCAAATATAATTTAACGCAAACAAAATTAGTAGGCTTGGTGAGTTGACAGCCTAACGGAGAAGTAGGGAGTACAGGCATTTCAGGGAGGGTGTTACAAAGCATGACACCTGTCGATTACGGAAACAACCAACAATAGCAGTGCAATGAAAATCATGGATGTGCAAAAGGGTAGAATTGGAGTACTGCAGCGATATGAGGAAGTTAGTGAGCAAGAACTAATGTAGTTCATATTGAAGAAATAGGTGTGACTTCACCGTTCCATCATTAATGGAACCACAGTTAAACAAGTCCCTTCAAGTAAAAAAAGATGGGAGAAAACGGGAAGGAAAATTAATTAAAGAGAAAGTGGGTTAACTGCACAAGATCTTCATAAATGTTTTGGTAATTTCAAGTTAATCAATTTTAACTGATAAAGAAAGGGAGTTATGTTTATGCTGCGATAATATACTTCATTGCACCAATTCAATGCAGGCAGACTGCAAGATTGGCATACTGCTTCCCAGAGACTCATGTAATGCAGCAAACTAATCATAATGTTGTAATTACTCTTTCAAATGGACCAACATTTTATCTATTTATTAATAAGACACAAAAAAAACCTTGGACTCAGCTTTGCACGTTTTCTGCCAATTGAGAGAATTAGAAAGCACACCATGCCTCTACTTCCTTAGAATGCTTAGGAAGTTCAGCATGTCCCCAACAACTTCTACAGATGCGCCAGAGAAATAATTTTATTGGGATACATCACAGCATGGTTTGGGAATAGCTCCATCCAATACCTCAAGATATTGCAGAGAATTGTGGATGCAACCCAGACCATCACACAAACCAACGTCCCTTCCATTGACTCCATCTACACTTCACACTGTGTCAGCAAGGGCTCCAGCATGATCAATGACGAGTCTCACCCCGGTCACTCTCTCTTCCATCAGGCAGTGTGAAAACACATTCCTCTAGGTTCAGAGACAGTTTGTGAACCATCCTACCAACAACTAGAGGGCAGTCCTGAGCAACAATCTACCTCATTGGAGACACTTGGATTATCTTTAATCAGACTTTACTGGACTTCATCTTGAACTAAATGTTATTCCCTTTATCATATATCTGTATACTGTGCACGGCTCAATTGCAATCCGGATTATATGAGCGGTTTGCACGCAGCAAAAAGCTTTTCACTGTGCCATCTTTCTGCTGACTTATTAGCACGCAACAAAAAGCTTTTCATTGTACCACGGTAAATGTGACAATAAACTAAACTAAACAAATTTTAGATGATTTTTCAAACACCTCTGGCTCAAGATCAAGTTCAAATTTATTTGTCACATGCACCATAAGGTGCAGTGAAATGTAATTTGCCATGCAGCGTTACAATTAAAAAAGGACATAATACACAACATAATTCAACACAGATATCCACCACAGCATTCCTCACTGTGGTGGAAGGCAATACAGTTCAGACAGTTCTCCTCCTCCTCCTCCCTTGTTCAACTGTGGTCAGGGCTCTGACCCTCTGTAGTCACCACTACGGATGGCCTGATGTTCAAGCCCTCTGGTCTGGATGGTCGGAACGCCGATGTCGGGACAGGTCGAGCACACCCCGCGGCCCGGAGCTCCAAAAACCGTGGCTTTCAGATGTTGTAGGCCACAGGCCGGCAGTCGGAGCTCTTCTCTGGTGACCCCTGGCAAGGGATCGCCCGCTCCACGATGAAAGGCCAGCTCCACACCTGCCGCCAGAAGCTCCACAGACCAAGGTTCCAAGATATTGTAGACTGCAGGCCAGCGGTCGGAGCGCTTCTCCGGCAACCCCCGGCAAGGGGGCCCACGATGTTAAAGGTCGCCGCCGCTGAAGCTCTGGGCCCGATTCCGGGAAAGGCCCCACCAAACCAGTTGTATGGCCGCGAGGAGGGGGGCAAAGAAGTGACAAGGAAAAAAGTTACATCTCCGTCGAGGTAGGTGACTGAAAACGGTTTCCCCCTATTCCCTCCCACCACCCCCTCACATGAGACATACAGAGAAACACTAAAACATACTTTTGGACATACTAATAACAGCAAAAAAAGGCAAAACAACGAACGCACTGCAGGCGAGGCAGCCGACTCGCAGCACCACCAGAAGACGATGGTGCCAAGGTACCAGAAAGATACTCCTTTTGTGTTGGACAACCAATCACCAGTAGCCAAATGCGCACTGGCAGGTTTGCCCTTTATTAACCTGCATGACAGGATGCATAGAATAAAGTACTAATCTATAAAGCATAAGACTTGGCCAACGTGCTGTTTAATGCAATACATTATTGATGCTTAGGGATAGATGCTCTAAAATGGTTATATAGTAAGCCCCAGATTTTCTAAATGCAGATATTCACAGTACATAATCCTGTATTGCCTGCTTCAATGCTTCTGCAGTTCCGCAAGGAGGTTTGAGCCTACATAGCTCCAAGAGTCATCGCTCTACTTCATAAGTAGTTGACTGTAAAAATACAGAATCCAACAAACACAAAATATAGAAATTACAGGCATGCCGACAGGACAAGGATTCATTAATAAGTTTAGATTTGTGAACTACAAATCAAAGCAACAAAGGTACATCACACAATTGTGCTGACACTCCAACAACGATGAGCCTAGAGCTACAAAGACAATCCTTCCTGCATAATAAATGTCCAATATCTTTGTATGTTCTGCAGAATGGAACAAAGGTAAGAAGACAAGAATCAACGTACTGCATGAGTGACATGATCACTGCATCTGTTGTATGGTGTACCCACCGACTGCTAACTAACAAAAAATAATCTCACAATCTCATCACAGTTGTCAAGAGGTTTAGGTACCCAGTCACTGAGAACATGCAGGAGACTTGGAGATGCAACACTTTGAAGGAACAACCTGTAATATTGACAGAGGAGAAAAATAAACAAATTATATTATTAGTGCTACAAAGGCACAAAGTGCTGGAGTAATATCTCTGGAAAACATGACATGGACGTTGTTTTGGGTCGGGATCCTTCCTCTAATTGCTATTATTATTAGTGTAAACGGTAAAGGAAGGAATCCATTTTCTGCCAACAGGGTCCATTTTCTAAACAAATAGCCAGTAAAAGCCAGTTTCTAAACAAATCCACTAAGTAGCAGGAGTTGCTGAACATGTCTGAACAGGACTAGACCCTAAGGGTTTTACATCTCATTGTCTCTGCTTGTTGCTAGTATATAAACTGGATTCATAATTACAATTTAGTTTAGTGCAGTTTGCTCAATGCTGGATATTGTTTTATCTTTTATTCTCCAGGATATTGCTTGGAGGCCATGCAAAGATCTGGAAATTACATAATTGGTTTTGCAAGGACCCAATCTATGCAGTTTTCAGAGACAAATGAACTGAAGGCTGCAAACCATCCTAACCCACACCCTGTCCTTATTAAAGTCATAAAAATAGAACAGCGCTGATTTGTCCTGCTATGTACAACTAATATAAATCAAGGCTAAAAATTAAATTGTAATAAAAAAACTACAGATGCTGGTGTTTACCATAGACGTAAAATACCAGAGTATCTCAGTTGGTCAAATGGCATCTCTGGAGGAAATTGTGACGTTTTGGGATGGAACTCTTCTTCAGACTGATTGTGGGTGGGGGAGTGGCAGGGGGAACTGAATGTAAAAAAAAGACCTGGCCAAATCAGGGCTGGCAACAGCAGACCACAGCAGGGAGGTTCCCTGATCAGTCAATTGTTTGCTAAGAATGGTGTGATCCCAAGAGTGGAACTGGTTAACTGACTTTTCGTGGGGGGGCGGGGGGGGAGTGAATGTTTGTAGAGGTTACCTAAAATTATAAGTTCCTGGATCGGGTTGAGGGAGGAGATATAAGGACAGGTGTTTCAGCTCCTGCGGTTGCAGAGGAAAGTACCTGGGGATGGAGCGGTTTGGGATGAGTGAACCAATGAGCTGCGGAGGGAGCGGTCGATCTCTGTTGAAGGTGGAAAAGTATGGAGATGGGAAAATGTGATTAGTGGTGGGATCATGTTGGAGGTGACATAAATGTCGGAGGACGATGTGTTGCATGTGGAGACTGGTACGGAGAGAACCAGGGGACTCTGTCCTTGTTGTATCTGGGGGCAGGGGGAGCGAGAGCAGAACTACGACCCAGAGGAGACACGTGTGAGGGACCCATCTATGACAGAAGGGGGAAAACCACGTTCACAGAATAATGACAACATGGTATGAAAAGTCTAATCTTGGGAGCAGGTGTGGCGGGGATGAAGGAATTGAGATTACGAGATAGCATCTTTACAACAGGCAGGGTAGGAAGAAGTGTATATAATTGATAACTATAGGAGTCGGTAGGTTTGTCCTGATTTGTTGTTTTCTTGTTTCCTGTACCCCACCCCCACTACAATCAGTCTGAAGAAGGGTCCCGCCCTGAAATGTCACCTACCCATTTTCTCCAGAGATAGACAAAAATGCTGGAGAAACTCAGCATCTGCTGTTGTTTCTTGAACATTTTCTCCAGATATGCTGTCTGACACGTTGAGCTCCTCCAGCATTTTGTGTCCAAGGCAAAAAATTGCAGGGTATTAAATAAATGCACCCAAACAGAGAAAACAAGGTAAAAAGTGTTCCTAATGTGTAGGGAGTTGATAAGGAAGTGAGAAAACATAAAACTAGTGTGAACCTGTGATTAATGGTTGGCAAGCACTCGGTGGGCTGAAGAGCCTGTTTCCACACTGTATCTCTAAACCAAACTATAAATCAGGAATTACTTTTATTATACTATTAGAAGGAGATGTAATGATAAAAATGATGATCAGTGTAATTTATAACTCACCGTTATCCATTATTTGGATGTGGAATTGAAAGAGTAATGGAACCAATTTTAAACTTTCTAATTGCGCATCCAATGATGCTCCACAGGCTTTTAAGTTTGCAAGGTCAGTCTCCAGTTTTATTTTCTGATTCTAAGACGGAAGACATTTGTAATTTTTAATCAGTCTGATTAATCATGCTAAATAACAAATCATATTAGGGCCAGGTAATTAAGAACTAAGTTAGTTATACAATAATTTGAATACATTCAAGATGTAATATACAGTTGAGTTTATTGTCATATGCACAAGTACAAAAACAATTATACAAAAGCAGAATTAACCATTATGATTCAACATTTTAAGAAGGATAGTGGAAGGTAGTGGAGAAATAAAGGGATCATTTTCTGGTTAGCAGGTAAAATATCACAATAATGAGTGATTGGGAAACAGCTTTCTACCATCTGTATTAAACTGATCTGAATGTTAAGACAGAGATGAAAGAGCAAAGTATGTCCAAGCTTGTTGATAATTTAAATGTTATAGGATTCAAGAGTCAGCAAAGGAATACAGGAATAGGTCAACTGCGTACTCGTGATAATTCCAGATGGAGGAGTACACCCTTCTCCAAACACTTCTAGCCTACCAGTGAGGCAAGTGGAAAAATAAAATATATGTTAACATTATGAGTTACATGTTAACGTTATGAATTAACATAGTGAGTGTTTTCAGAGACATCCAGACATGATTATACTAATCAGAATGTTAGCATGCAAGCATCTCAAGTAATGATGATACCAAATGGGATTATGAGTTTTATGGCAAGGGCTTGAAGTCCAATATAATAGAATCTCACTGCAATTATATAGGGGCTTGATGTTTACCTTTGGTGGTCTGTGTACATTGAAGGTGGTGCAGATAAATGTATTTGATTCCTGGGTCAAAGGAGTTGTTGAACGAGGAATGACCGAGTGCAAAGAGCCTACAGTAACTGGAAAAACGTAGAATATCTGAAAGAGATTGACTAGATAAAATATTCATACAATGCTTTCTTTGGATATGAATCTAGAACTAAAAGCATAATCTAATAGATAAGGTAGACACAAAATGCTGGAGTAACTCAGCGGGTCAGGCAGCATCTCTGGAGAGACCCTTCTTCAGACTATCTAATGGATAAGGGGTTGACCAGTTTGATTTGAGATGAGGAGAATGTTCTGTATTTGGACAGTGGGAATCTATGGAACTTTTTTTATCAACAAAAACTGTAGATGTTCAGATTCTGGGTATATTTAAGGTTGAGATGAATACCCTTGTGGCATGAAGGCAGATTGTCAGAAATGTGGATTTGAAGTAGAGAAATGAACTAAAGACTACCTAGTGATGAAGTAGGCATTTGGCACGTTTGCCTTCATTGGTTAGCGTATTGAGTACAGGAGTTGGGATGTCAAGTTACAGCTGTTGATCAGTCCATATTTGCAGTACTATGTATAGGTCTGACCACCCTGTGACAAGAGGAATGTAATTAAACTGGAAAGGATGCAACAAATATTGATGATAATGTTGCCTGGTCAAGAGGGTTTTTGTTATACGGAGAGGCTGGATAGACAAGGACTATTTTGGAGACTTACTTGTGGAAGTTTGTAAAATCATGAGGTCACAGAAGAGATAAATAGCTACTGTCTTTCCCCCAGGGTAGGGGAGCATAAAACTAGAGGGCATAGGTGTTAGGTGAGAGGGGAAAGATTTAAATAAGAGCAACTTTTTTTTTAACCCAGAGTGGTGAGTGAATGAAACAAGCCCCCAGTGGAAGTGGTGGGGTACAATTGCAACATTTAAAAGACACTTGGACAGGTACAGCACAGGCTTGGAGGGACATGGCCCAGGCAGGTAAGACCAGCTCAGTTGGGCAATTTGGTCGGCATGCACAAATTGAGCCGAAGCGCTTGTTTCCATGGTTTATGAATCTATTTGACACTATGAATGGTGGCTTCCAAAGTCAGCTTATAAATAGGTGTTAGTTTTGCAGCTTTCTCACCAAATCATCGTAAATTCATGGTTATATTTAATGCCATTGACTTGGCATATGCTGCATAACTTATTTTAGAAAAAAAACTAAATTGGCAAAATCCTCTGAATAAGCCCTTCAGGACCATTGCATAAAAGGAAAGACTGAACATTAAAGAGACAATATAAATTACCTTCAATCCGTCCAACTGTTTATTTATTTTTTTATGCTCATCTTGTACGTGCTCCAAAGAATTTTCAAGTTCACCAAGTTCAAACTCTCTTACTGCAAATCAAAGAAAACATTGTTTAAATCAATAAATCTCAAATCATGCGTGGACTACACATTTGCTACAAATTAAAAATCTTGGAAATGGCGACGTATACATTAACAAAGTTTGTGTTTGAGCAGAGGTGTGTCAATTAAGGCCAATACTAATTTATTAAAAGCAGGTTGGATCGAACACACAGCTCAGTTTTCCAATAAAATGTGATACCATTGAATTTCAGGATGGAAAGGAGATGATTCTGCAACATGTTTGGCAACAATTTGAGTGTTTACAATTAGCAACTCTCTCTGTAAGCATGAAGAATTTGAAGAAGATTCTGCAATTATATCTGAAGTCTTTAAAAATGTTTTAACTTAGAGATACTGTGTGGAAACAGACCATTCGGCCCACCAAGTCCACACTGACTATCGACACCTGCACACTAGTTCTATGCAATCCCACTTTCACATCCAAGGGGCAATGTTTACCAAAGCCACTTAACCTACAAACATACGCGTCTTTGGAATGTGGGAGGAAACCAGAGCACCGGTAGAAAACCCATGCAGTTACAGTAAGAACGTACATGCGCCGCTCAGACAGCACCCCTAGTCAGGATCGAACTTGGGTCTCTGGTGCTGTGAGGCAGCAGCTCTCCCTCTGTGCCACAGTGCTGCCCCTTTGATGAACTGTTATATGACAGGGTTAAATGGCAAAGTATTAAAGGGACTGTGGCAGCATGGATCCAGAACTAAGGTGGTAAGCCAACTATTTGGGTGAACCTTTGTTTTTTTTTAGACTGGAGTATAGTGTAAAAATGCCCCTCACGATTTCGCTCTCCTTCAATGGTTATCTGAACTTGGGTTCAGGCAACATATTTTCAAACATCTCCAGCATACTTTCATAAATTTTCAGATGACCCAATGGTTATAAATAAACAAATACACCATAGAACAGTGCAGCACCGGAACACGCCCTTCAGTCCACTATGTCCATGTTAAACATGATACCAAATTAAACTAATCTCCCCAGCCTCCTCCATTCCCTGCATATTCAATTGATCATCTAAAAGCCTTGTAAAAGCCACTATCATATCTGCCTTCACCACCCTGGCAGTGTGTACGAGGCGCCCATTACTCTCTTGCTCTCCATCTAAAAAAAAAATTGCCCTGCACATCTCCTTTAAACTTTACCTCTCTCTTCCAAAAGCTATGCCCTCTCTTTTTCAAAAGCTCTTTGACACTGTCCTAAATGGTTTGAAGCTAACTGTGGGAAGAAATGGATTGACAAATGAAGTGGATAGGATCTGGCAATTATGTCATGCAGTTGGAAGGAAGGATGAGACAAAAGAATTTATTGTCATGTGTCCCTGACAGGACAATGACAATGAAAACAACAATAGTGCTACAATTTTCAAGATAGGGCTGAAAGACCGACAAGCCTCAAGCTACAAAATTCAAAGCATCAAAGTTTCCAGGCAAGTTGACAATCCTTAGATGTATAAAAAGGAAAAACATACAAAACTTAAGAAAAGACACAAGGTGCTGGAGTAACTCAGCGGGTCAGGCAGTATTTCTGGAAAACATGCATCTGTGATATTTTGGATTGGAACCTTTCTTCAGACGCATTTGAGCACCTGAAGCACTCCAGCACTTTGTCTTTTTTTGTAAATCAGCATCAGTAGTTCTTTGTCTCCACAAAACCTTTGCAAGTCATTGGTTAATCTTTACTACAGGACAGCTTATTTTAGATAAGATATTGCAGTGAAAATTTCACAGATTGGTATCAGAATTGAGGAAATTAGGTAATGGGAAAAGATCAGAGGTGGATGTTCTCCACAAAACAGATGTTCCAAGGACATATTATAGAGCTATTAAAAATTGACGGTATTGATAACATAAATATTGAGAAGCTACTTCTTTAATGCAACAATTAGCTATCTAGTTTGCTGCCTGAAAGGATGATTGAAATAAAATTAATTATAATTTTCACAGAGAAACTGATATGATGATAGTGTGAAGGAGAGATACTCATTGAATAGTTTCTTTAAAGAGCATGGACAATTATTTTTTAATTCTTAATTTCAGACTGAGTGTAAAGTTTTAATATCTGAGCATATATGACAGACATGAAAGCACAGTGGTGCAATGTAGAGTTGCCCCTTGTGTATAAGGAGTGGATATGTAACTGGAATAACATAGAACTAGTGTGAACAGATGATTAACAGTTGGCGTGGACTCCGGTGGCCGAAGGGCCTGTTTCCACGCTGCATCTTTCAATCAATCTAACTGGCAGAATGGAATTGAATCCTTATAGGAGGTAGGGTGGGAAGAAATATAGTCAAGATGGTGGTGAGAGTCAAAGTTAAATGGATTTAATGGATAGCCTATCTCCTGACCTGAAGATAGAAGGAAATAGTCAGAGATGGACCTTCTGAAGGTGAGTACAGTATGGAAACTGACAGCAAAAGTAATACAATTTGACTTCCCCACTGCTGCAGTAAGCTGCACTAATGCAGTCATCATTATACTGGACAAACAGTTGAGAAAGGGTGCCAGAGTCGGATTAAAACAAAGACTGTTGTACATATAGGTACAAATAGGTAGTTATATCTTGGCTACGTCCAAATTCCATAGGTACACCTTTGACAAAGAATAGGTTAGAGGTTGAAGCAGTGTTCAACCTGAGAACAAGTCCAGACAAGCAAATTAATGTGTTGGGAGGGGTACTGGTAAGACATTGGTTCAAGGAAGAAGTGGTGAGATCTCAAACCTCTTAATGAGGATGCAGGTACAGAAGGATTTTTAATTACTAGTAAGGATGAAGCAATTGGAACAAGGGAATTTGTCAAAGCAGCAGAGGACATCAAAGGTGTCAAGGGTATATGTTAGGAAGGGACTGGGCCAGGGGCAGAGGGGTGCAGTTAAGGGATGAAGAAATAAGTTTGGTATTCAGGACCAGGATAAAAACCATGGGTCTGTCCACATAGCCCTGTTCGTGAATCTAGCATGAATGGTAGGACAGGCTGAACAGGGGTGGGTCAAAACAAGGCCGGACGTTTTGGAGAGAATATCTTACAAGGAAATTACATTTGTGAATGCTTGGGAGACAATGGCCCGATGATTGGTGGCGATGACAGTCCAGAGGGATGTGGCTGAGTTAATGCTTGGCCTCTGTGCGATTGAGGTAAAATGGCCAGGCCCCAACCACACCAACCACAAAAAAATACAAGCGCACAGAATAGCAACATCTTAGGTTTAGGTTTAGGTTTATGATTGTCATATGTACCAAGATACAGTGAAAAGCTTTGTTTGTATGCTACCCAAACAAATCTGATATACCATACATAAATAACACCAAGTCAAACAGAAGTACACCAGGTAGAATGAAGGGGAAGTTACAGAGTGCAGAATATAGTTCTCAGCATTGTAGCGCATCAGTTCTGTAGAGAAACTCCAATCCCCACAATGGGGTAGAGTTGAAATGGATAGTACCCTTGTTTACAGAAGGTCAGCTCAGATAACAGAGCATCACATGTCATTTTGTACTCCCAAATCAAGTATTTACCAGATCAAATGAAGAATAAGGCTTCCATCACTCTAAATGTATAAAGTACTTGAACCAAGGATGCAAACTTCCACATAAAATCAGCAATTCATCACACAATTATGACATATTTATATATGAAACTATAGGTAGCTGATGTACTTATAAGATTGCATTCAAAACTAGGAATAGACCTAAACCTAACTAGGAATAGATTTCAGGTCGGAACTTCTCTGCATAGATTGTGAACATTAAGCTAAATCCCTACAAAATACAAGCACCACCTGTCCTTAGTTGGCTAAATTACAGCATCTAATAAAAGTCAGTTATATTCCCTATAAATGTTGAAATAACACGAAAATAATAATAGCATTAACTTACATTTTACCTGCTTGAAAATATATTCCTCCAAGAAACTTAGATTAAGTGATGTATAGTTATGTCTTGAGATCCGGCCACAAAAGTGGGGGGATTCTGCCATATCAGCATCATCAACTGAATCTTCGTAACCCTGTTGCTGCTGCTTGGAGAGCTCAGCTGCCTCCTTCTCAAAGTCTCCTGTTTAAATTTAAAGTCACAGTTGTTACATCTGAGCATGCAGTTTGAGAGGGAAGATGTGATGCAGGGGTCGGCAACCCTTGTTCTGCATAGGGGCCGGCACGCGGGCCACATCTATCACATGGACACATGGCTCCCACCCCCATCCCGCCCCGGATGGCAGGCATCAAATCACGTGTTCACAGAAGGTAGACAAAAATGCTGGAGAAACTCAGCGGGTGAGGTGGCTTAATGCAATCTTGCATGTCTCACCCGCTGAGTTTCTCCAGCAATTCTGTCTACCTTCGATTTTTCCAGCATCTGCAGTTCTTTCTTAAACGTGTTCACAGAAGGTGCGCGGCCAATGCCGGCGGCTTTGGGCAGGAGGTGGTACAGCCAGAGCTCAGAGCTCGGCAGACCGGATGATTACGGGAAAACAAATCCACCTGCGGGCAGGATGATTTTGGGTTACGGGCCGCATTTAGCCCGGGAGCCGAAGGTTGCCGACCTGTGTGATAGGTAAACCAATAAATCTTTGCGTTTAGAGGATCTGGGTAGCCATGGAGCCGATGTACAAATATTGACATACAAGTAGAGAAATTGGTTAGCACAGCAATACAATATACATGTGCAGTTTAAGCAGGTTGCACTACAAAAATATGGAAATTGTGTTGCATTTGTACAGCGGTTCTGCAAAAACACACCTGGAGTCCTGCATCTGTACCTGAGGAATAAAAGTGTTAACTTGCCTAAGAGAGGAGTGCAGTGTCACTTCATTTCATTGGTTCTTGCGATAAGAGAGCTCTCCCAAGAGGAGAGATTCATTACGCTACGTTCATGCTCAAATTTCGGAAGAATGAGCGCTGAAAGGTCTTGACATGATAGATGCTCGAGGCTGTTTGCTCTGGCAGGATCGTCTGGAACCAGGACAAGTAGGATAAGTTCTTGTTCATTTAGAACTGAGTTGAGAAAATGTTCATAGTTTGTTGTCTGCATGGAGTATGTATGTTTTCCCTGGATGTTAGAGTTGTATATAGATATATAGATTATAGATATATACATACACATACATACATACATATATCTTTTGCATTGTTTATTAAGGTGTTTACACAGCGCTATGTTTACATATCTGTTGTGGTGCTGCAAGTAAAAATGTCATTGTTCTGTTCTGGGACATATGACAATAAAACACTCATGACTCTTTTGAATCCCAAAGATATGCTTGCAAATTGATTAGCTAGTGTGATTTATCCCTAGTATATATGGGTGGCTGGAGAAATAGGGCACGATGGGCATGAGGAAGAGAATGGAGTTACAGTGCTCTGACGGCTGACAAGGACTGAAACGGTCAAAAGGCTTATATTATAAATAAATATGTGAAATGCAAGAATTCATTGGCTATAGAGCTATGGAAACTCACTCGTAAATATTGCATTTAAAGGGTAGATAGAAGATTAGTCTTTATTATATCACCTTACCGTATTGAAAAGTGTCATGAGAAACTGTTTATATTCTGTTTTCTATATTCTCTGTTTTCATCTACCCACAGAAACATTAGAAATCCTCAAACATTTTTTGTCATGGCCAAACATGTAAGATCTTGTATGTAGGAAGTAAGCCAGGCTACTTTTGCAAAAGGCCAGAATTGTTTATATTTTCTGTTGCCTCCAATATAGGAGTACTGGACTGGAACTTGTGAGTAGGTGTTGGCAGTCGACCAGTGAACTGCTGGCATTTAATCTTGCCAGTGTTAGGAAATTCAAGGTTTCCAAACAGGGGTTTGCTGAATTCCTGGTATTTGTGCTGAGGACCGCATCTGCTGAACCGCTGCTGAGTTAGACATGGAAATAAGAGCCTAGTTTATATAAATGGAGAAGTAACATAATTGTTTAAATCAATTGTTTACTTTTATCTCTTTAGGTGATTGACCTTTTATTTTTTAATGTTTAAAATGCTTCAAATGATTCATTAACTTTAAAAAAAACATTGTTTCTGAATATCACCAGAGGTTGTAAATTTGGTCAAAGAGAAAAAGGAAGCACAAGCAAGATCTGAGAGGCCTTTGGGAAATATAAAGAATGGAGGAAATAACTCAAGCGGGCAAATAGAAGGGCCAGAAAGGGCCACAAATGGCTTTTTCGAGTCGGGTTAATGAAAATCCCAAAGCTCATTATACCTATATGAAAAGCAAGAATGTAACCAGGGAGAAAGCAGGACCGCTCAAGGATCAAGAAAGAAATTAGTACTTTGAGTCTGGGGATGCAGGAGAGCTACTAAATAAGACTTTGCATCTATTTTCACCAAGGAGAAGGATATGGAAGACAGTGAATAGTGTGGAGAAAACTAACATGCAAGGGCAGTTTGAGATTGAGGGGAGGTGTTAGAGCTTTTGAAGAGCATTACGGTGGATAAATCCCTGGGACCTGATGAGATTTATCCCAGGTTATTGAGTGCGACGAGAGGAGATCGCGGGGGCCTTAACGAAGATGTATGTGACTTCACTAGCCACAGGTGAGGTACTGGAGGACTGGAGAGTAGCTAAAGTTGTTTCTGTATTTAAGTAGGGAGTTAGAGAGAATCCAGGGAATTATAGGCCGGTGAGCCTCATGTCAGTGGTAGGGAAGCTATTGGAAAGGATACTTTGGGGTAGGATTTACTCTCATTTGGAGGAGAATGAGTTAATTAGGGGCAGTCAACATGGCTTTGTACACAAGATAGACATAAAATGCTGGAGTAACTCAGCCCGACGGCAGCATCTTTGGAGAGAAGGAGACGTTTCGGATCGAGACCCTTCTTCAGACCTGGCTTTGTACATGACAGGTCGTGACTCATTAACATGTTTGCTTTTTGAGGTTGACAAAGATGATCAATGAGGGTAGGGCAGTGGGTGTTGTCTACATGTACTTTAGAAAGGCATGTGTCAAAGGACCCAATTGAAAGCTGATCCTGATTATTCAGATGCATGGGATTAACAGAGAATTAGGTAGTATGGATTTGGAATTGCATTACAGACAGAAGACAGGAGATTGTGGTGGATGGACAATATTCAGACTAGAGGTCTGTGACCAGTGCAGTTCTACAGTGATCTGTGCTGGGACCTTGGATGTGCGTGATGTATATAAATGACTTGGACCTAAGCGTAGATAGGTTGGTTAGTAAGTTTGCAGATGATACCAAGATCGCTGGGGTCACAGACTGTGAGGAGGGCTGTCAGGTTATACAGCGGCATATCGATCTGCTACAGAAATGGGTGGAGAAATGGCAGATGGAGTTTAATCTGAGCAATTGCAAGCTGTTGCCCTTTGGGAGGTCAAATGTGAGGGGAAAATAGATATAATTAATGGCATGACCCTCAACAGCATTTTCAGGGAGTAATGGAATAGGACCCAAAGATTGTTGTCTACTTTCTGTGAACACGTGATTTGATGCCTGCCATCCGGGGCGGGATCCACGTGTACACGTGATAGATGTGGCCCGCCATCGGCTCAGACATGCGTCCTGGCCCCATGCAGAACAAGGTTGCCAACCCCTGACCTATCATTTACAAACTCCATTTCCATATACTTTCTATCTCTCAACTTCCAAATCCACACAGTGCCATATGCTACGCAGCAAGTGCCATGCACATTTTTGAAGCATTTTTGCAATACACCAAAAAAAGTAACTTTATTCAAACATTCCTACGCTTTGCCCTTGATGCTTTTAGAGAGATTAGTAATGTTAATTGAAACTGGATACATCATGTAGCCTGCATTGGACGCAAGTGTTTTTTAAAGCAAGCTGTCATGTAGTTACCACACAAATTGAAAAGTCTTGTTTAAAAAAATCTTGTTTAACTGATGTGTTTAAAATCACTCGCAGGCTGATGGTTATTTCAATGAAATATTTTCTGATTGCAAATGGCCATGAAATGTATAAATCTTTACCTGTTAAATTCTGAAGATGCTGTCTTCCAAAAAGATGTTCCTTTTTGTTATGTAGTGAACTAAAATACTGATTACATGTTTTGCAGTACAGATCATTGTTTCCCTCATCCTGCTTAACAAACACATCCAGTTACTGAATCAACCAACAAAACGTATTGCTGATGCATATTATTTTTGATAAATTACTTTCATCTTAAAAGCAGAACTATAGATCCAAAACACAAACTGAACCAAATTGTTGAGTCATTTTCATTGATATTATCTGCATTTAAAAGAGTCACACAGGGCCAATCAATTAGCATCTATTTAAAGAACACAAAACATTCATCTGAAACAGTTTGTAATGATTTGTGCAAGTGGGTAAAATATTATATGACATTTCACATATGCAATATGAAAGAGCGAATATGCAAGCCAATGAGAAGCAATATTTTTTAAAATAATAACTTCCACCAACCTCCACAATTATACAGGATTACAAGGAGCATACTGGAATATAGGAACAATGAAAAAGCAATTTGTCCCCCGAGTCCGTTTCATTCTTCAATGGCAGAACTGTGGGCTAACTTCACAGCTGCTCCAGCTTTAGCAAATATCCAGGTGCAACAAAAGTCCAATCAATTTCAGAAAACTGATATGGCAGTAACTGTTATTTAACCTTCTACATGCAGAAGTATTTCCTAACTTCATTCCTGAAAGACCTGCCATGGTTTTTAGAATAAGGCCTACTGGTTATAACACAAGAATACCCATCCAGCGGAGGCCTCTCTTGCACTTGCAGAGAGGCGAAAACAATTGCACCAGCTGATAGTTTTATCTCTAGATGGAGAAGCACCCTGGAGATGATGTAGACAGAAGTAACTGCAGATGCTGGTTGATGTAAAAATACACAGTGGGTCAGGCAGCTTCTCTGGAGTACATGGATGGGTTATGTTTTGGGTCTGAGGTTCCGACTCAAAAAGGTATCTCTCCATGTTCTGCAGAGATGATGGAGTTACTCCAGCAATTTGTGCCTCACTTTGGGATAATCTTTGGCTGAGTAGCTCAGGATCACTAGGCTATATGTATGAGTCATGACTGCATAATCCAAACACACATTTATGTAGTACTGAAAATTCAGTCCTGACTGAAGGTTTGAATGTGACTTTTGAGAGATGCTCCACCTGCCTATCTAGGTGGATACAAATGAATGTATAACACTATTTGAAAAGCAGAAATGTTTATCTGCCATCTTGACATGCAATAATATTCTAAAAATTGTGAAAATAATCTTTGTTTCCTGTCTTGGTGCGGTTTCACACCAGTCAATTTGTGTTCAGTAATGTCACGTATACATAATTCAAAATTCAAAAATATTAATTTTCTCTCAGGGTACATGCAGTTATAAGACCACGTGTGGAGGACTTACTTTCTTTCACTAGGCAAACAATTTCACCAATATATTTCTATAGTATTTCATCATTACATATATATGTATATAAATATTATATAGAAAGGTTAAATAGATGAAATGCTATGAAATATAATATTTACTTACACATATTTCTGACATTGTAACAGCTTCACCATCATATTCCGTATCCAGAGATTCAACACCTAATTGGAGAAGAGTGTTACATTAAATACAATTTGAATTGCCAATATCCTAATGCCTCACAAGCAGCAGGATAACATCTCAACAAGTTAAACACAATAATCTCCACTGCTGAAATTATGTGGCTTCATTTTCTATGGATTTTCTAAGCTAGTAGTGAAAATACTCACACCTGCCAGTCTGTTAAGGCACCTTCAAGATAGAATTCCACCCCTAACTACAATGCAAAATTTCTAACTGAAATTTGCCCATAATTTTTAATCTGTTTTACACCACAACATTACAATTACAGAATATTTTTAATTATAACATCAGTGAGTGGCATGTCTGCTCTTGCATATATTGCACGAATAAATCATAAACAAATCTAATCTGCTTGAACTGGCGTTGTACACTTACAATTTTACTTCGGAGTCACGTCTAGCGCATGACGTGATGACTGACTGGCAGGCGAGCTGCTCCTGTCAGCGGTAAGTTTAAACCTGCAAGGTAAGTTTTAAAACTTATTCCCAGGTTGTGTTTTCTTTTGCAGGACTCTCTGTTTACAGAGTTTGCCTGCTGAAATTCGTGGGCGAATTCCGGGCGGCCCGCGGGGAACCCTTCATGGATCGCGGGGAACCCCAGTCAGACTGCAGGGAATCCCGGCAACGGACCGCGGAAGTGCGGGTAGCGGGCAGCGGTAGCACCTAGGCAACCCCGTTTGGAGGGTTAGCCTCAAAATTATATCTCCCTCTCTGCGGAGGGGAGCGTAGGGAAGAGGCCCGTTTATTCCAACAAGTCGGGCCAGGAGCACCGAGGCAACCCCGCTTGGAGGGTTAGCCACAAAATTATATCTCCCTCTCTGAGGTGGGGAGCGCAGGGAAGAGGCCCTTTAACTCAAACGAGTCGGGCGAGGAGATGGAGCACTTGATGGAGAGGTGCTCCACAATGATATACTCCAAAGGAGGGAGTTATCGGGAGTCCGTGGCAGCGGCACCTTTTTCAGGGCTGCACAATGTCTCCCTCTCTGAGGAGGGGAGCATTCAGGGTCAGTTTCAGTCTGACTCAGAGCAAAAATCCTGACATAGGTCCGTAGGAGGGGCCATGTCAGCGCAGGTATCCTCAGGTACCTGCGGCAGCACCTGTTCTCAGGGCTGCCTACGAATCTCCCTTTCTGTGGAGGGGAGTGCGAGTGGTCAGTGTGTAACTGACTTCAAATTCGACGTATGTCCGTGGAACATACTGGAGCACAAGTATATGGCTTCTAGGAAATACTCGCAAATGAAAGGGTTACTGCCAGGGGCCAGACTTCCCCTCGCGACCGGCAGTGAACAGCGCTATCAGGGGTGCCATTGGAGAAAAGAAACCAGCCGCCGAAGCTTCTCTTCAGGTAAGGCTTATTCCAACAGGTAAACCTGGATGAGGAAGCAAAAGCTGTCGGACCAATCAAGGTACCAACGACGAACAAAGCTTCATCGTTTCGGCGACGACACACCACATGCCTCATTGGCAGTAAGCAGTTCACTGAAGCTGATGGCTGCTTGAAAGCTGGGCAGAGGTCTTACAGGCCAAGGTCCAAGCCGGTCTCAGGAAATATGGAATCCACACACCCTACCAGTCCTACTCTTCAATCAAGGACCGGAATAGAACCCACATCAGGGGCCCTTGGACTTGCCATAAGACCACCAGTAGCCATGGAGGTAGGTGAGTCTGGTTCTTCCGAAACATGGGGTATGTGGACCACTTGCAAGTTGGTAATATTTAGGCTTGTTTTTTGTATAAATTACAATGATAACATGAGATTCAGATTCATTGATAACATTTGATTGGTTTATTTTTGCACAGTATACAAGAGTTCTAAGCATGGCTTGGAATTAGGGCCAGAGTTGCCTTTCGAGGCAGGCTCAGTGTGACGGCCAGGAGTGCCTTCCGAGACAAGCTCGGAAATATGGCTGGAGTTGTCTTTTAAAGCAGGCTCAGTATTATGGCCAGAATTACCTTCCGAGACAGGCTCGGAAATTTGGTCAAAGCTGTCGTTCAAGGTAGGCACAGAATTATGGCTTGTGTGGCCAGTTCATTGTGAATGGAAGATGTCGGTTCAGCTTTGATTTAAATCGTATGTGCAACAGAGACTTTTCAGAATGTGGAATGTTGTTCCTGTTAAACAATTGATTTCCATTCTCAGGGATCATTGGAGACATTTGAATGGGACAATGATAACAGTTAAAGCGTTGCAAAATGGGCTAACTTCAGCTCCCAGGTTATTTACCAAATGATTAAATCGGTGCTTGGACTGCGAAAAGCTCAAAAACACTTGTTCAGGCTTATCTGGATGGTATTATACACACTGTTTCAGCTGCAAATAATAATTAAGAAATTGAGGCTCCTCATCTATGCAGTTAAATTTTTAGTTGATACCAACTACCATTATTGATTATTGGGGTTTACCTTTAATTAATCATTTGTCTGTGACGAAGCCCTGGGGCAAGATATTGGAAACAATTGAAGCCTGTAACAACCTTGTTGTTATAAAGCAGCCTTCTATTCAATAAGCGTAATTGGCAATCAGCAGCTGGGTAAATTGGACCTTTGCATTATCAGAACTTACAACATGCAAAGTAGTAACTTCTCAGGTGCCATGTCGGTCATTGTTAACAGATCTATGCAATTATCAGCTGAAGCCACCAAAGGTACAATGGTGGACAGACAGTATTCAGCATTGCTCCAGTACGTTTGGTCATTTAACCTTCAGTTATCTTACAAACTGATTATAGTGCTCAAAGATGGGAAATTACTATCCCATCTCTAGTCACAGAGGCGGATGGGATGTGCATGAGTTACCAATCCCTCAGTTATGTGGTATCAACCTAAAATTATGAGGTGCATTCTATGGGTTACAGGCTTATTGTACGAATATGCATAGCCGCATGCTCACCTACAAGTTGGCACACCAAGGTGGTGGCATATATTAATCACATGGGTTCAATCAAGCTAATATCCTGTGACAGTTTACCTAACCTCATTTGGCGCTGGTGTATCATCATGTAAATCAATGACAACACAGAATGGATGTTGGATCACAAAGTATATAATGACATTGTGGATTGATGGAACACCAAATATAGATTTGTTTGCATCTAGTCTCAATCACCAGTTGCAAAATATGTCTTTCCTCATCAGTCGGTGCTTGCTTAATAACCAGCAAGACTCCGCCTCAGGCTTGATAGTGCCTGACTGGTCTACACAGCCATGGGTCCACTCATACTGCAAATGATAACGGAGCCTTTTATGGCTGTTTCCAAACGCAGAAATCTGCTGGTGTACCCCGTGACTGAGGAGAACCATCCTCTGCATGAGCAACTAAATTTGTTGGGTTGCAGACTATGAGAAGACCTTTCCTGGGGTACGGACTGTCAGGTTGTACGGTGGATGTAATCACTGCGGCCTGAAGAGATAGTACTAAGAAACAGTACATCTCCTATATCAAGGAATGTAAGTTTCCTGTTTATAGTCCAATATATCGTATGACACGGTACGTGTAACAGATGTCTTGGTATTCCTCTCAAGCTATATTTCACAAGGGATGGAGTTGTAGTGGTATAAATTGTGCTAGAAGTGCCTTCCTGCTGGGGTCGGGACACCATGCTGTCGGGTCTCGACCTCTGATATCCAGATTTATGAAGGGTACCTTCAACTCAAATTCCCCCAGGCCCAGGTACTCGGAGATATGGGGTGTTATGTCTTGCTGCATCACCGGTGGGCTCCAGCTACATTCCTGTCCTCAGTCTAAATCACCTACAAAGTGGTTATCCTCATGGCGCTGGGTTCAGAACAACGGGTCCAGTCGTTGCATAAGCTACGACTGGACAGGATGGTTACAGCTGCAAATAATATGATACTTATGTTCATGACTTAGTCTTGCAGAGTAGACCGGGGGCGTCAGGTCTCAAACTAGTTTCATGGCATACCCCATGGACCTTTGGTTGTGTGTGTGGTATCTATAGTCATTATGTCACCTAAAGCCTTAGAGGCTCTGAACTAGCAATGTTTGTTAGTTACAAAAACCGCATACGTAGGTATCAGTATGGACCATCCCCAGGTGATTCAACAGGTTTTAGCTTGTGTAGGAGTGAACACTGATGTTTTCAAATCTCATTCCACCAGGGCTGCACAAACATCAGCAGCAATGGTTATGGATGTTTTGCTGGACCTCATCCTAGCGGCTGCAGGATGGTCAAACAAGCGATTACTATAATTATCATTTCGTCATAAAAAAGCATCAGCATGTTTGACTCTATGTCGTGCTTTATTAAATTTTACTCATCCCTGGTCAATTGATGCAGTATGTGACGCATGGACTCGTTTACACGGCATGAAATCACAGAGCTTTGAAATCTCACATTTCACACCGATTTCACACCGCTGCTTTGAAGATTGATGCGCATGCGGGCTGGCGGGTTCTTCACGTAATCCCTCATCATAACTCCTCATAAAATAAAGATCAAACTTCAAACTGGTAAGCTCTCGTTTAATCTTACTAGTATGTTTGAATTTCCACCAACAAATATCAATTGTATCTGTATCTGGTAAAAAAAAGTTTAAATGATAAAGATGTAGTTTGGTGACAATCCACATTGTATAGACCTGAGATGGTAACGCTGTTTCTGATTAGCATTACCAGCATTTGATGGTTTTACTTTCATATTTTATGCATCTGCAATATTTTGTTATTGGATTGATAGTTTTTTTTTCCTCTACCCACACCCTTATCAGCAAAGTTGTCTGCTGTTAATGTGAGTTCCACTTACAGCACCTTTTAGAAAAATACTTTATCTGAGTAAAACAATATAATAAGGGAAATATGTTCTCTCTTACCACACAGTTTTTTTGCTTTGTTCATTGCTCTTCTTTTTAGAAAAGCTTGATAAGCTTCTGAATTTTGATATGCCTTCAGCTCCTCAATATACCGGCGCTTATCCTTTTCTGCTTCATCAATGTACTTCTGTCCAGAAAACAGAGAGTGTAAGTCACAGCAAAGTTCATTTATACAAACACAGTGCCAGGTTGAGGGCCAAGGTTGGTATTAAAAATGTTGTTACAATCATAACATCAGAAATCTCAACAGGTGTGTTGTGATCACATTGTGTAATTCAGTCCATTTCCAGTGAAAATTGAACCATGGCCTGAATCATGATTGCCAATTATAGTTGAAGAGATAATTGAAATTTACGCTTACAACCGATGGACTGCCTATCTTCCACTTTCAGTTGGTAATAAACAGACCTTTGGCTGGTTATAAACTGCCTTTGAGAGATTATTAAAGGCATGAATTTTATTAACAGTTGTGCCGGTTTCCATCTGGTAAGGAAAGGCCACGCCATTACAGAATTTAAACAAGTAAATATTTTTCTCGGGGCTATTGTTCGAAAAACAGAAAATACACAACAAAAGAGTATCAAGACTGGAGCTTATTTTTAGATATTAATTGAATAATGGGGGAAAGAGCACATTGGAAAAGATCAACCTGCTTCTCTTTCTGCCGCTGTTACATCAGTGGATAATTCCTAAAATCAGGACACCAAGATTACTAATAGGTACGTTAGTTAATGGAATCACAGTGTAAACTTTACATGCAGGAGCACCATTTAAAGCTCTAGGTAATAATACACCTATGTGAAGAAAAACATTGCAACCAACTCTTCTTCTCTCCCTAGCTATTGTTCTCCCAAAGTGTTTGGGGGAAAAGGGGGGAAGGCAACTGAAAACTAAATTTTGAGAATAATAACCTAAATATTGATTTCTATTAAACTAGTAAAAAGAATCATATGGAAGTTCTCACATGTTTCCCCTCCTGAGAGAGCTGTGACCACTGAGCGCCCAGTAACTTTGTAATCTCTGTAAAAGGAAGTTCCGGATGTTCAATTTTCAGCTTGGATCTTTGTTCATTCAGGAATAACACATACCTGTCAGGCACAAGAGATTAAAGGAACAAACTATTCAAAACAGGTGCCAAAGTTAATGAAATGTTTTTGTAAATTAAAAATGTTCAAAGGAATAGATCTTGTAACATTTTAACTATAAGTAATGATATTGGCAAAAGGAGACAATAATGTGAATAAATCATGTTTAATAAGTGGATTTTCATATACATATAAATATCCAGATTCAGAATTAATTATTCACAGGCATAACACACCATTTGTGATGATTTTAAATGTTATGACGATAATGCACTAAATTACAGTAGTAGGCTCATCTATACAACGTCCACCATTGATATTCCGGCAACTGGTGGTCTAACTGCTACTTTAATCCAGATAAAATCCTTCCCTCATGTGGCACCTAGGCAGTGAGATGGCCGACTGCGACCTCATCTGGATTTCCATGCCGATCGGCGGGTCGAATTTGCTCCCTGTGGCCAGGGTTCGGGAACTCCGGCCTGGCCGTAGCTAGCAGATCCCATTCCCATAGCCGACTTCTGCGGCCTGCTTTGCGGGGCGGTATCTCGTCTCGCCCCCCCCCACCCCACCCCCCACAACACACACAAAGCATGACCTCTGTTTGTCTGGCAAAACGGATAATCCAGAAAGGCTCTGGAACCAAGGATGCTGGTAAATAGTTGGTGGAAATATATTCAGTTTATTTATAAAAATACTGGCGATCTGTCTAAAACAAAACAGGAAATCTCTGAGAGAAATCTATATAGTTTTGGATAAGAAACAAATAGATTTGTTAATATGCAGCAAGATTATTCTAACATTGTCATTTTAATTGCCATTCCCCTCCAGAGATGCTGCCTGTCCCGCTGAGTTGTGTCATTTGTATGAGACAGGTGTCAGGTTATCCACCATTAAAAGTTACTACTACAAACGTACTAACTCAGCAATTGAAATTCAACAGGACGTCCCCTCCTTACCCTGTGGTCGGAGCACGTGGAGCAGCGAAATCTTTAGGCGGTTTTCTCTTCTTTCCTTTGGGCCAACCACTTTTGCGCTTCTGAGTTTAAAAGGGTATGACATGAGGTCAGCTAGGTTTGAGACCATCTCACAGCTCTTGATTACATTTGGAAAACGTCATGTAATCACTGTGCAAGATAATAATGCTTTAAGAAAACTCAAAACTTCACATCTGAGATGAATTATACTTGTTATACAAAAAATAGGTAGATTCAAAGCAGAATGGTTGTAAAGTATAAGCATTATAATAATAATAATAATTAGAAAACATTAGGCCTTTATAACATTCCCAGAATGTTATAAAGGCCTTATGTTTTCTAATTATTATTATGCTTATACTTTTCAACCTTACTACTTTGAGACTACCTAGTTTTTTGTATGACAAAAAATGTACCCTGGTTTTCAGCACACCTTGACAATATTTACTGCAAAAAAATACTCCCCGTCACGGAGTGTAATGTTTCACAGCTATCTTGAGAAATGCTAGCAATGCAAGGTGCAAGCTCAATTATCAAAGTCAGACTGCATAATTATATAACTGAGGTCATCAACTCCTCAGGTGAATGCAAAAAAATCTTGCCGCATTATACTTTATACATTATACAAAAGGATTACTCTCTTGCAAAAAATCCAAGTAAGTATGATGTTTTGCACTTTGGGAGGTCAAATGTAAAGGGTAAATCTATATAACTAAAAGTTTCATCTTGACCACTTCCTGCCTGCGCTTTATATTGAATTGAGAAAAAACGCTACCACATACGTTGTGATTTTTGGCCATCTTACTGCAGAGGATTTTTCCCATTGATGAAAAATAATAGTTATTAGTGTTTAAAAAATGTTGAGATTCTCTCTCCTGTCAATCACACCATGAAGACCACACCCCTTTCGGTGGGAGGAGGGGACTATAAAACCCAGAAGTGTAGGCGTGGCTCAGTCTCTGCAAGATGGAGGAGGGAGTGGTCACGACTCACTGTCTTTAGTGGCCTTGCACTCTGCTTGAAATGGTATGAAACTGCACTTGAATTTGGTGGCCTTGCACCCTGCTTGGTGGTATGAAACTGCACTTGAATTTGGTGGCCTTACACCCTGCTTGAAGTGGTAAGAAACTGCATGAATTTGGTGGCCTTACACCCTGCTGGAAATGGAATTTCAAGGAATAGACATGATCAACTGCCAGCACACCAACCGTGAGTGAGTGAGCCGCCAGCCTAAGAATCCATTCGGCCCACAATGTCCATACTAGCCCTCTGGAAACCAGTCCAGCCCACAACACTCATACTAGCACTCCAGAAAGCCCCCCCCCACTGGCCACCAATATTGGAATTGGTGGAGAGCTGGAATATTGCGTTGGGGGACCAGCCCTCCCGTGTGATGCTGGGACCCAACGGGCCCCACTTAGTCTAGTAAGTAATAAAACTGAACAGGAAATTATTGACTAAGTACTAAAATCAGACAAAGCAAATTCATTCCCAGCCCAGATGAATTTGCAAAGTTCTCACAAATATCTGAGGACTGGTATATCTTGCAGCAGTCAAGAAACTACCAGAATTACCCAAACTCAGAATCACACCTTGTAGACAACTAATGGATCAGATCAAAATCTCATTGTAATTGTAATGGGTGATGGACAATAAACAGCTAACTGGAGGAGGTAGCTTGAAGAACATCTCATTCTTAATGTCACCAGGGGTTCAAATGCAAGTACTAAAGAAAAGTCTAAAACTATATTCTGTCATAAGCGCGAGTAACTAATGTCTTGGCTTCATTTTGGGATTCCTGAAATCAACTTTCATCCAATTCAATTAATTCCACATGGTATCAAAAAATAACTGTATGCATTAGACATAGCAAAAGCTATGACACTGAACATTTGACTATCATGCTAAAGGCATGTGCTCCAGTACTCGCCATATCAGCAGTCAAGTACAACATTGATCAATTGAAAAAGTGACCAAATATTCACTGCTCTCCAGCAGCAAGGCTAATCCATACTTAGTTATTATTGTCCAATCCTCCCCCAATCATCAGCAAATGTATTGTAGACATTGCTATCAACTAACATTTATTCCCAAATCTTGCTCAATGATCATAAAGCAAAATCTGCAAATCTAAAATAAAGACAGGAAATATTGAAAATACTCAGCAGCTTTGGCAGGATCTGCATAAATAATGAAAGTTAATTTTTCAGATTCATCAATAAGGAAATATTAAAGATCAGAAAATGTTTTCCGTTACAGGAAAGAGTGCTGGGGGGGGGGTTGGAGAAAAAACATAGAATTTTTTGTGATGGGGGTAGCCCTGCTGTTGCTGAGCAAATGGTGATAGTGCAATTCACAAGCCTTCACTGCTCACGCTTGTACAATTTGAGTTGGTTACAGCCTTGGTTTAAGCATAGACGAATGAGTTCCAATGGTATGGTGAGAGTTATTACTTTGACGTCAAAGCAGCAATGACAAACTGCAGCATCAATGGGCATCAAAGAGCAAAAGCTCCAATGGGTGGAATCATACTTTCATAAAAGAAATGTAGCTATGATTGCTAGAGGTCAATTATGCCAGCCCCAAAAGCTCCCTCAGCAGTGTCCTAGCCACAACCATTTTCAGCTATTGAATGATCTTTCCTCCAGTACCTGGTTAGAAGCAGGACTGTTCACTGATGATTACTCCTCAGAACTGCAGTTCACACTATGCTATAAAAATAAATAAAACATTTAGACAAAGACAAATATGTGGAAATTGATAATGTAAAACTGTCAGACAATGATAATCTTTGGTATTACCAACCACGTAAATACTGTGCCCACAGGAGCAGGTCAGAAACTGGACATCCTATGATCAGCACTCACTTCCGAATGGGGTAAACATTTTCTAACATCAACAAAATAGAGGTCCGGAGTATAATGGAATAGTGTCCATTTGTTTGGAGGAGTGCAGCTCTAACAAAAGGCTCTACATCACTCTGGACAAAGCAGGTCACTTGATTGATACACCATTAACTAAACTTAACACACTTCCTGAATCACCAGCACAAAATGGCTGCAGAAATCTTGAAAATATACTCTAGTCACCAAGGCTACTCCGATACGTCCCTTTAACTCATGACTACCACTACCAAGGACAATGGCATCACCATCCACACTTTCCCCTCCAAGTCACACATCATCATGTCTTTCCTTCATTCCTCAAATTTCCCACCAAAGTTCCCACCTTCACCCAGGAGGAGTGCAGCTGTTCAAGCTGGCTCACCACCACCTTCGGGGCCCACTAGCAACAGGCAATAAATGCCAGCGTTTCCAAGAGTGCCTGAAATATAACAAACTGAAATATTAAGTTTTTCAGTAATGTCTTTTCTGTGCTCTTGATGGCATCAATTCTGTGGAAGTTGAAGGAATGTTAATGGGTGGAACAGCTAAAAAATTAGAAACATTGCATTTTATTTTCTGCCTGGGCACTGCGCCATATCATAAGATGTTCCATCAGACATTCTTTTAAATGTCACTCTCTTGATAAACAAATTAATTTTATGGACAGGTACAACTGACAGTAGAAATATATTGCCATTCCATCTTTAATCTTGACATGGAACCAATTGTTGTCTAAAATGTGACAATCTATTTAATTGTAAAAATGAACAGACCATTAAATATCTTTGATCTGTTATCACAAAAGTGTTTTATGTTAATCTATAAACAGGAATCAAACTCCCAGATTTTATCGTAAAATTCTAATACATAAATACCTTTGGCTCATCATTGTCCAGTTCTTTTGTGCCACTTCTACCTTCTCCTTGTCTTTCACAAACATTTTGTTGTTGTTGTGAGCCTGCATCAAGAGGGTGGATCTGAAGAAGTGGGTTGGCTGCTGAAATGGCACTCAAATCATCTTGCTGCATCAACGGCAGTGGAGATACTGAGGCATACAAAAAAAAAATGTACTTTGTAATATTCATAATTTGGTGCAAAGACCTGCATCTGCTTTTTCTTGCTGTACCACCTGTCATTATACACCATCAGCTGTCATAGTAATATAGGAAATGCAAGCTGTGATCTGAAGAGCAATAAATAAAGTGTAGATGAATAAATAAATAAAGTGAAAGCCCTAATGTCTTGAAATTTGAATCTTACTTTACAAAAATAAAACAATCTACCAAGATTGTTGAAAATTGGAATGCATTTTTCAATATCCTCCAACAACTTTGCTAAGAATTTACAATAATTTTACTCAAGCAAACACTGCTTTCAATTTCTAAAAATACTGTAGAATAAAAATAAAACGATATTTTATATTTGCTGTGCGACAATAGGCCTGGTGACATTTGCTCTGCGACAATACTCCAAAGGCAATACTCAAAATACTGAAAGGACCTCTCAGAGTTAATGGTGTAGTCCTAATCTCCTACACTACCTTATAGTGGTCCTTTTATAAACATTCACCTACTCTTTAACTGTAAAGGGCCTGTCACACTAGCGCGCGATTAGACGCGACAAGCGCGACAAATTCGGACGCGGGGGTCGCGTGGGGGTCAGGCGATCCCGGTGCGAGTGAAGGGCCTGTCCCACTAGCGGCGATTACACGCGCGACGTCCGAAGGAAGGACGTTATTTTTCATCACGTGACGATGCGCATGAGCATGCGCGTTGCACGACGTCGGGCAGTGACGTCATCACGCAACGCCACGCTGAAGACGCACAACGTCAAAACGTCATCACGTTCCGCGCGACAGGATTTTGCCGCGCGTAATTTTTAAGCAGTGTCGGTTTTTGGACACTACGCGCGATGTCGACACCAGCTCCACACGAGTCCGCGGAACTCCACGAGACTCCGGCGATCGCAGTGGGACAGGGTCACGCGAGGCCGGACGACTAAAGCGACCACGGTAGGTCGTGCTTGTCGCGTCTAATCGCGCGCTAGTGTGACAGGCCCTTAACACATTAACTTTTTAACACTATATTCTGCAATATTCGCACTATCTGTCGTACTTGTGTATGGCATGATTATACTCATTCATGTATAGTATAATGTGACTGGATAGCACACAAGTGTACCTCGGTACACTTGACAATAATAAATCAATACAAAAACTACTCCCAATCTTTTTTACATTTGATTCCATGTATATTATGCATTTACCTTTTATTGAATGCTGCTGCTGTAGCAATTTAAATGTATTGATTATTTTCTTCATATGAATCAATGCAACATATTAAAGCACTAGCTGAATATCTCAACAACAATTTCCACATATACTATGCCCCTACTCTCAGTAAATAATACTACAACAAATAAAAGTCTACCATAGTATATTGCTGATGTGTTTTTTTCTTGCTGTGATTTTTTTTCTTCGGCTCCCAAAATATTAAGATTCAACCTGGACATTCTTCCACCTTCAATTTTCAAAAATTCCAGTCTGGATATTAGTCGGGATGCCTGTCTGGGAGTGGGAAGCGTTAAAGAAGGAACTGCAAATGCTGGAGAATCGAGGGTTACACAAAAAGCTGGAGAAACTCAGCGGGTGCAGCAGCATCTAAGGAGCGAAGGAGATAGGCGACGTTTCGGGTCGAGATGGCGAGCACCACGGAGCTGTCAAGAGAGGGACCGGCAGCAGTGGAGGACAGGCTCGTGCTGAATGCCGGACGGACCGAGATGAGAGAGGCCGCGTGGGTGCTGAAAGTCAGACAAGCATGGGACCACATGAGTGCCGGAAGTCGGACGAAGACACGCTGTCGAGAACAGAGAGGGATCTGGGGAGGGGGAGGGGGACGCAAAGAATAGAGGGACCCGGTAGGGTGGTTCGCTCAGAACGAACTGTGACCCGGCACGGGCTCTGAGAACAAAGAGGGATCATTAGTGACTAAATGGATGAAATTGTAACTTTATTGGCACCATACATGTGCCGACTCTTTGCATACTTCTGCATGCAAAACAAAGAATCTCACTGTGACATGTCACATGACATTCATTCATTCATAAAACTGACATTTGCTAGATTTTCTATTTGTGTTAAAGCCTGCAGGTTTAAAGCTTACAATTAGCAAATTATTCCCATTAATCGCCCCATGACAGCAAGGATTTTCTCCCAAGTGCTGCGGCATCCTTCCACATCCCAAAAACATACTGGCTGGCAGGTTCATTACCCATAGCACAGGTAAGTGATGGGAGAATCAAGGTGGAGATGATGAGCATGCGCGAGAGAACGGGTTACAGTTAAATAAGCTGGGCTAATGTGATATCTGGTATCCCGATATCTGGTATCAAGAACAGACCGCATGGCCTCCTATATTTTAAGAAAATATGAAATTGGAGATGATGAATTTGCATTTGTGCGGACATTTCAACACTTCACAGTTCTTTTGGAATAGAGAGATGAAGTTGCCAATGTATCTACAGCATCATCATGTAAACAGATTTGATTAAATTTACTGTGGGTTGTTTGACAACTTCAAGTTAACTAGGACATGCAAGAGCATATTTTTTTTACAGATACTTCTGAGGATGAAGTTTTATTGTATTTCTCACAATGCATCATAATACCAGGATAGATTACATGTCTCTGGAGTGGGGGTTGAATCCAAACTTTTTATTTTAAGTACAAGAACTTGTTCATTTGCACATTTCTTTTAGTCAAGATAATTTCACAATATCAGTTTTTAGGTTATTATGATTCTCTACTGAGTAACTAACCTCTTAAATACGGGAAACACCCTAACAAATCACGCTGACACACGCCAAAACCAGTCTGATGCAATATACATCTCCTGTCACAACATACGTGCCTTACCTGCTGTCTGCAGTTCCAAATTCACATCGGAATTCAGTTGCCCAACATAGGACAATGTGCCTCCATTAGCATCTGTCGCCAAACACACTATCCTGAAATAAGAACAATGCAGTTAAATGAAATCTTAGAAAGGAAAGAGGAAAATTAAAATCTTTACGTATAAATGAAAAAGTTATTGATTTGGCCCAATAACAACTGGTTCACATTAAAAACAGCAAAATGACATTTTGCAATAGGGGTGACATAAAAGTCCTTCAGTTTATAGAACTTGTGCATTTGTCCCTCGTCCCTGCAAAAAAAAAGTTATTGTCTTACTTTGCACTTACAGCTGATGCTTGGTATAATTACTCAGTTTCAATAATCATAAGGTACAATGGATAGAAAGGTTTAGAAAGATACGGGTCAAACGCAGGTAGGTGGGAGTAGTGTAGATGGCGAGTCTTGGTTGACATGGGCGTTGAACTGAAAGGCCTTTTTCTGTGCTATATGACTCTATAATCCCAAAACTGGATAAACTGCTATTCTTGATTGCTTTGAACTCCAGCAATAAAAGTTCTGTATGTGTGGCAATGTAGTTGGATATTATACCTACACTATAATATTTAGATTTATGGTCATATTTGAAATATACTTTCGCTTTGTTCGTCCTCTTAAAACAAGTATCAAATTCATAAGTTATGCTGCAAGATTCATATATTATTGTACTGTATATAATGGTAACTGTACCTTTAAGAACCGAGTACCAGTACCAATTAATGCAAAGCAATGTTACTCTGGAAAATTCATACCAGGCCTTACAGGCAGTGCAATCATGGACCTCCAGAGTAGACTGCCACCATTTTCAGAAAAATAAAAGAGGACTGTCGCAAACAGGCGTCATTGACAGCCTGAAGTTGAAAAACAAAGGGCAGTTTATTTAATACGATACGATAAAAGCTTTACTCATCCCCGGAGGAAAATTGGTCTGCCAATAGTAACAACACACAAGGTACACAAAAACCTGAAATTAAAAGTGAAAACAAAATGAAAAAGACAAGCGAGTGTTGTCTGGCTGCCGTGTGCACAGCGCCTTCACCGGAACAAATGAACGAACAAAGAAACAAACAAACACAGACTTATCCCCTGGAGTATTCTAAACTGGAGACCCCCCCCCTCCCCCATGCCAGGTCCCCATTAATTCTAGCATCGATCCTCACCGTTTCCCATTGTTCTTCACGGCGGTTCCACTAGGCCGCGTCCACCATTGACTACCCCTCCGCCCCCCCACACGCTCATCGACTGCGGGGCCCCACAATTGACTTCCCCTCCCTCTCCTCCAAGCTCATCCACCGCGAGGCCCCACCACCACCAAGGCTCCCTTTGCTAGCAAGGCTCCTGCTGCCGCCGAGGCTCCACCGCCGCTGAACCTCCCGCTGCCGTCGAGGCTGCCGCTGTCTTCCATTGCCGCCGAGGCATTCGCTGCAGCCGCCAAGGCTCCCATCGCCACCACCCCTGAGGATCCTTTGGCCCAGAAAGGCTCACCAGCTGGCTTCACCACAGTCCCCTGAGGGGGCTTGTGGGCGAGTCGGACCTACCGGGGCGCATTGCGGTCGTCAGTCGTCGTTCCAGATTTGCGGCAGCGTGGTTGTTCGGCGGGTGGATCAGGCCCGCGCGGCTCCCCGGGACATTGCCAGTCTTATTGAGGAAGAAGAGTTCAAATAATGTGCATGCAGCAAATGCTATAGTGAGGGAACTCAAGATGTCAATTGTTCTCTGAAATAGATTCCTATGCACATGCCCACTCACACTGTTTTTCACACAGAGTTGTGAGTCTGGAATTCTCTGCCCCAGGGCGGTGGAGGCTGGTTCTCTGGATACTTTCAAGAGAGAGCTTGATAGGGCTCTTAAAGATAGCGAAGTCAGGAGACATGGGAGAAGGCAGGAACAGGGTACTGATTGTGGATGTTTAACCATGATCACATTGAATGGCGGTGCTGGCTCGAAGGGCCGAATGGCCTACTCCTGCGCCTACTGTCTGTTGTCGATTGTCATTCACTAAGTTAGCAACTCAGCAGTCAGCCTGATTGCAGAGGCAGTTTAGAACTTAGAAAATGCATCAGCTCCCTTTTGAAGGAGTGATGAGCAAGTGCAAAGATAAAATTAAGTTAATAATATGATTATACTGTCATAATCAAAGTATTACAACTTTGCATGGTTTCAGATTACACACCATGACAAGTTGGTGTATGATCGAATGATGAAAAATCCTGTCAAAGCCATGCAGCACAAAAATAACTCACATTTGATTTGGCTGTGACTTCATGAAGATGCAGACCAACACACTAAGAATTCAGTCCTTTGCAAGTCATAAATGTAATGGTGACCTCGAAGGGACAAATGCAGAAATTGGGATGACAACAATTGACTGTGGCACAAGGAAGCATTTAACATATGCCAGCAGTCATGTCCAACTAAAACAATGGGAGACTGATATTAAAGGGAATGCTGGAACATAGTTGTTCTTTTTAAGAATCTAAATGCTACTCACTACAGAAAAAAAAAATTAAATAGCAATAACCTGCAAGTCTAAACAAAAGGAAAAATACAGACACATTTTCTTATGTAAGACTGAACAGAGATAAGCATTTATCGCAACATAGAAAGTGCAAATCTTAATACTATTATAGCTGCTGTCGAATTTCATAGCATTTAAGTACAAGCATCCAGAGTGTTACTCAATTTTAAGTTCAAAATTAATTAATAAAGTTATTAGTAATACAGATTGGTACATTTGCAGATTGTTCCATTGGAGTCATAGAGCTGTGCAGCACACACAGGCCCATTGGCCCAACTCTCCATGCCAATGAAGTTGCCAAACCAACTGAGTCACACTTGCCTGTGACTGACCTATTTCCCTCCAAATCTTTTCTATCCATGCATCTGGCCCAGTGTCCTTTAAATGTTGTAATTGTATCCAGTTCTACAACTTCCTCTGGCAGCATGTTTCATCATCGACTATACTCCGCATGAAAAAGCTGTCCCTCTGATCTTTTAAATGTATCCCCTCTCACATAAACACAAGGCCATGTATAAGATTTCCCATGTACAAAGTCGCAACATTATGCGGAGAGTAGCAATTCAGCAATTTTCCTCAAAAAATGATACAGTCTTAATAATCATTCAGAAAAGGTTTAATGTGGGAGGGTAAACACAATCCTTGGCATATTATGACAAGTCCACAGTAACTGCTAGTTAAAGTGAATACACCAATCTGATTCCAAGTAACAAAGACTGGCTTGCACAATTAAATCTCAACTGGAAGGACGGGTTCAATGATATCACATACACACCAAAGTCAGGTTTAAAGATATATGTTTAAGGGCTCTCTTTGTGGGGAAGACAGACCTTAAACAATAATTTTCTTACATCAATGATCTTGATCATATTTTGGTGCTGTTAATTGAGTTAATAGATCTAATAAGGTGATCATCCATCGAAGAGTCATTGTTAATTGTCTCAGCACAGGTAATACAATTTCTCTCACAGACAGCACAGAGATAGGTCCTTCGGTCCACAATTTCTGTTCTGCACATGATGCCAGTCCAACTCCAACTCTCAGGTCAAACTAAAACATCCTGTAGGAGGACATAAAATGCTGGAGTAACTCAGCGGAACATCCCTGGAGAGAAGGAATGGATGACGTTTTGCGTCGAGACCCTTCTTCAAACTGATGTCAGGGGAGTGGGTGGAACGGAGATAGAATGTAGTCGGGGACAGTAAGACTGGTGGGAGAACTGGGAAGGGGGAGGGGATGGAGAGAGAGAGAGAGAGAAAGCAAGGGCTATTTGAAGTTAGAGAAGTCAATGTTCATACTGCCGGGGTGTAAGCTACCCAAGCGATATATGAGGTGCTGTTCCACCAATTTGCGCTGGGTCTCACTCTGACAATGGAGGGGGCCTAGGACAGAACGGTCAGATTGGGAATGGGAGGGGGAGTTAAAGTGCTGAGCAACTGGGAGATTAGGTAGGTTAAGGGGGACTGAGCGGAGGTATTCAGCTAAACAATCGGCAAGTCTGTGCTTGGTCTTGCCGATATGTGGGAGTTGACAGCTGGAACAGTAGATGAGGTTGGAGGAGGTGCAAGTGAACCTCTGCCTCACCTGAAAAGACTGTCGTGGTCCTTGGATGGAGTCAAGGGAGGAGGTATAGGGATAGGTGTTGCATTTCCTGCGGTTGCAGGGAAATGCCTAGGGAGGGGGTGGTTTGGGTGGGAAGGGATGAGTTGACCAGGGAGTTGCAGAGGGAACGGTCTCTACGGAAAGCAGGAAGGGGTGGAGATGGGATGATGCGGTCAGTAGTGGGATCTTGTTGGAGGTGGTGAAAATGTTGTTGGATTATATGCTGTATGAGACGGCTGATGGGGTGGAAAGTGAGGACAACGGGGACTCTGTCCTTTTTATGAATGGGGGGGAGGGGGAAGCAAGAGCAGATCTGTGGTATATCGAGGAGACCCATGTGAGGGCCTTATCTATAAAAGAAAAGGGAAAGAATCCTAAAGAATGATGACATCTCCACTGCCCTGCTATGGAAAACCTCACCCTGGCAGCAGATGGGGCGTAGAAGGAGGAATTGGGAGTAGGGGATAGTCTTTACAGGAAGCAGGGTGGGAAGAAATGTAGTCTAGATAGCTAGATAGGCCTGTGGTCAGAACAACGAACGGTGGACAAGCGAGGGCATTGAGAACCTACAATCCTGCTTTGACTGCACAGATTGGAATGTGTTCAGGGAAGCAACCACAAGCCTCGATGAGTATACGGACACTGTATCATCATATGTCAACTTTTGCGAGGACAGTTGCATTCCAACTAAGACCCGGACATGGTTCAACAACAACAAGCCCGGGTTCACTGCAGAACTCAGACTGCTCCGACAGTCTAAAGAGGAGGCCTACAGGAGCGGGGATGCAGACCTCTACAGGCAGGCCAAGTACAAGCTGAGAAGAGGAATCAGTGCTGCCAAGGAAAGGTACTCTGAGAAGTTGAGGAGCAAGTTCTCAGCTAGTGACTCTTCTTCAGTTTGGAAGGACTTGCAAGAAATTAACAGCTACAAGAAGAAAGCCCCCCGCTCTTTGGACAATCATCAGCTGAACAACTACCTGAATGAGTTTTACTGCAAAACATCACTTATCAAATAGCAACAATAAAAATAGAGGAGGTGGAGAGGCTTTTCAGAGGACAAAAAAGCTGGAAATCTCCAGGGCCTGACAATGTTTCCCCCTCTACTCTTATGCTCTGTGCCAAACAGCTGGCACCAGTCTATACAGACATTTTTAACCAGTCCCTACAAACATGTACTGTCCCTGCCTGCTTCAAAGTCTCCACTATTGTCCCTGTACCCAAAAAGGCAAGGATTACTTGTCTTAATGACTACAGGCCTGTCGCACTGACCTCTGTAGTCATGAAGACACTCGAAAGGCTTGTGCTGGCCAAGCTGAAAAATATCACAAACCCCCTGCTGGACCCTCTGCAGGTTTACATATTGGGCCAATAGATCTGTGGATGATGCAGTCAACCTGGGTCTGCACTTCATCCTACAGCACCTAGGCCGCCATTATGCGAGGATCCTGTTTGTTGATTTTAGCTCTGCATTCAACACCATTGTGCCAGAGCTATTACACTCCAAACTTTCCGAGTTGACTGTGCCTGAACCCCTCTGTCGGTGGATCACCAGCTTCCTGACAGACAGGAAGCAGCATGTGAGGCTGGGAAAGCACATCTCATGGAAACATAGAAATTAGGTGCAGGAGTAGGCCATTCGGCCCTTCGAGCCTGCACCGCCATTCAATATGATCATGGCTGATCATCCAACTCAGTATCCCGTACCTGCCTTCTCTCCATACCCTCTGATCCCCTTAGCCACAAGGGCCACATCTAACACCCTCTTAAATATAGCCAATGAACTGGCCTCAAATACCCTCTGTGTCAGAGTTCCAGAGACCCACCACTCTCTGTGTGAAAAAAGTCCTTCTCATCTCGGTCCTAAAGGATTTCCCCCTTATCCTTAAGCTGTGACCCCTTGTCCTGGACCTCCCCAACATCGGGAACAATCTTCCTGCATCTAGCCTGTCCAACCCCTTAAACAATCCCGCAAACCCGCAAACAATCAGCATAGGAGCACCGCAAGGCTGCGTACTCTCTCCTCTCCTCTACTCTCTCTACACCAACGACTGCACCTCCACAGACACCTCTGTCAAGCTTCTCAAGTTTGCGGATGACACAACCTTGAATAGACTGATCCAGGATGGGGAGGAATCTGCCTACAGACAGGAAGTGTCACAGCTGGCGTCCAGGTGCCATAGCAACAACCTAGAGTTCAATGCTTTTAAGACAGTGGAATTGATTGTAGGCTTTAGGAGAGCTCCCCCTCCCCTCACCCCACTCACCATCAACAACACCGCAGTCCATCTGTGGAGTCTTTGAAGTTCCTGGGAAACATCATCTCCAAGGACCTTAAGTGGGGGGGCGACCATCGACTCCACAGTCAAAAAAGCACAACAGAGGATAGAAACCACTCTCTGTGTGAAAAATGATTTTCTCATCTCGGTCCTAAAAGACTTCCCCCTTATCCTTAAACAGCGACCCCTTGTCCTGGACTTCCCACGGCAGCTGAGGAAGCACAATCTGCCACAGGCAATGATGGTCCAATTCTACACACCATCGTAGAGTCTGTTCTCACCTTCTCCATCATGGTCTGGTTTGGCTCAGCCACCAAGCACGACACCTGGAGGCTGCAGCAAATCGTCCGATCAGCAGAGAAGGTTATTGGCTGCAACCTTCCCTCCATTGATGAACTGTACACTGCAAGGGCCAGGAAGTGAGCGAGGAAGATTATCTCTGGACCCTCTCACCCTGACCACAAACTATTTGAATCACTTCCCTCTGGAAGGCGACTCCGGACTGTCAAAGCTGCCACAGCCAGACATAAAAACAGTTTTTACCCACGAGTAGTTGCTCTACTCAACAGCCAAAAATCTGTGTCCTCCCTTTGATCTTGTATTTTGTTGGTTCATATGCTTGATCCATGGTGTTTTATCATTAATGTTTTATTATTATTAATGTTTAGTGTTTTCTGAGTCATTCGTAACTGTCACTGTAGGTCATGTTGTTACTTGTGGGCAGAGCACCAAGGCAAATTCCTTGTATGTGAATACTTGGCCAATAAACTTACTTACTTACTTACTATGGGAGTCAGTAGGTTAGTAGTAGATGTCAGTCAATTGTCTCTGTAGTAGATGTCGGTAAATAATATCGGTTACTTAATTTAGTGGGTTGGCGTGTCATGAGATATCTGCTTACCAAAGTACTATACCAAGACATCAGATCACCCCACTCATGATAACCAAGCCCACCCATCCAGATGTTTTCCTATTCCATGGTGCACCAGCCATCTTGTTCTTTACACAGGCCATCTCCTATCTGCCAGGTATCATTCAAGGATAGTGATATGAAAATTACTTTATTCTCAAGCTATCACAGCAGAGTACCACTTCAGGTCTAGAACTAAAATAATTGGATATCAAACCTAAAGATAAATTATAAAATTGTCCACCACTTCCCTTCCGTTTGAAATATTGATATTGTAATATTTCATGTCCACCTGCGAGAGTAGATACGCACTGAGTGTGAGCTGTCAACCTCCAACCTTACAGCCGTCCATCAGGATGAAAATCAGATCCCTCTCAACTTCCTTGAGCAGAAATTGAGCCCGGCACTTGGCATTCATGCAGGCCCTTAAATTGGTGATAAAATGAGATGAATCCTGCACTCAAGGAACAGGAAGATGTGCCGAAAGTATGGGGAACGGGAGGAGACCACTATGGGACAGGAGCACCAGCAAAGACAGGACATCTACACAGACAGCGGCCGCCAACCCAACGATGCTGCAACCCAGCGGTACCTGTGCTGACCGCCCACGTTCTCCAGGGAGACGGTGACCGGCACGGTCTCCATGAAGGGGGCCGACACATCGCCTCCTGCTCTCCCTGCGCTGGGGCCGGGGCCGGGGCCGGGGCCGGGACCGGGACCCGGGCCCGTCCTGACAACAGCCGCAGCCGCCGTCGCCACCGTGAAATCGGCCCGGGATGGCGCCTGTGAGACGCGGGGGACGGAGCCGCCGCCGCCGCCGCCACCGCTCGCCTCCATGTTGGCGCAGCGCGCAGAGGGGCCCGAGCAGAGTTAAAGATACTGGAGGAGCCCGAGGCCGGGGGCGGGGGCGCGCACTGATCGGGAGCGCGCGCAGGGCTGGGGGCCGGAGCGCGCACTGATCGGGGGGCGCGCAAAGGGCTGGGAGCGGGGGCGCGCACTGATCGGGGGCGCGCTGATCGGGAGCGCCCGCAGGGCTGGGGGCGGGAGCGCGCACTGACCGGGAGCGCGCAAAGGGCTGGGGGCGGGGCGCGCACTGATCGGGGGCGCGCAGAAGGTGTCGGGAGCGCGGCCGCCGGTGGCGCTGCAGACGGAGCATGCGCGCCAGCATTGCTCCTCATCTGCATAATCCCCGGCCGCTCCACTTCACGACGCCGTCATCTGACATTAAACGTCGCGCACCCACTATCATGGCGTTGTCGGCTCCTGACTTGATGAAGAATGTCAGTCACCCTCTCCCAGAGAAGGGGCTGGGAAGACGCTGCCTCTGATTGGCTGGAGGTGTGGCCGGGGGTGTGGCCGGGCCGTGGTGACGTCGGCTGGTGGTGACGTCGCTGACTGCGGGTCGGAGGCGGCGCGCGGTCCGGGATCTGGATCAGGATCTGTCCGACTGCAGCAGCGGCAGTGGGGTGGGGGCAGTGGGCGGCGGCTCCTCTGCAGCGATGGAGCCCGAGCAGCCGGCAGTCCCGCCGCACGGCAAGTCACAGCTCAATGCCACTGCCGAAGACGTGCACCGGGATGAGTCAGAGCCTGCCAGCCTCCCGCAAGCGGCAGCAGAGGGCGGTCAGTATTTGCACCATACCTGTCGTTAACTGCTTGGTCAACAGTTGGCCGGAGAGAAATCTGTGCATGTGATGTGATTAGTCCGTATCATTAGTCGGAGCAAGTGCAATATATTCTTCTGCATAACCAGAATATTTACCGTTTATTGATCACAGAAGCAATGTTTGCTTGACAAATCGTTGCTGTTTGTAGGTGGGAAAGCCCTCGACATGAGAAAGGTGTGGTCTTGAACTTTTTTTAAAAACAATTTTTATACAACATTTACAATTTAAGCACTTAATAATCTGGACATTTAATAAACAAATGTAACGCTTTTTTTTCAAATGTTGTTAATACTTGTTTTATTGATTAGCTGTATTTTTTAATTATCCAATTAAAGAAAACAATATATTCCGTGTAAATCATAGTACGGTACAGATACGGGCTCTTTGGCTCACCTTGCCTCTGTGGTGTTGGCATGCGCAGCTAGTTCGATTTGCTTGCATTTGGCCCATATCCCTTAGCCACCTATCTATATTTGTGCCTACCAGTCTTTTGACACATGAATCAGTCAACGAGTTAATTGGAAAACAAAACTGCAGGTACTGAAATCTGCAACAAAAACAAATGGTGGGAGAACTCAGCCAATATATCGGTATCTTGAGAAGGAAAAAAAATCAAGGTTTTGAGTCAGTGCAACTTCCTCAGAACAACTGAGCAATTAAAAAGGTTATTATATAATCTGCAGACGTGCAGCTGTAATTTCCACTGGGAAATGGAATCTCCCACTTCTCCCCTGTCCCATTTCAATGATACGTATCAGGAGATGTGAAATAACTCGGGGGGGGGGGGGGGGGGGAAGTAAAACGCTGATGATTTAAGACAGACCAACATTTCTCATAGATCGGGAAAAATGTTACATCATCAAAAATGCCCCAATGGTTTCAAAGGAATAAAAATTGAGACTGAAAGGACTTAAAAGGAATGCTGAAAGCATATTTCTGGTATTCAGTTCCATTGGTCTCTGAATAACGATTTTCAGTTGCACATAAAGGATTTAAGATACATAAATTGAGGATAATGGAAATAACAGCATGAATGTAATGATCAGATTGAATCGGAGGATGTCGGTGAAGGACTAAATGAGTACTTAGTATTTCTATTCACCCAGGCAAAGGAGGTGGGGGAGAGTAAGATCAGTGTGAAGTACACAAATATGCCAGGGCAGTTTGAAATCAAGAAGATGGTGGTTGGCTCTTGAAATGCTTTAAGGTGGATAAATAACTATGGCATGGGATTGAGAGAGGGAAGAGAGGAGACTGCAGGAATCATTGGTGAAGTCCCAGAGGACTGGACAGTAACCAATTTTGTTCAATTATAAGCCAGTGAGTCTCATTCCAGTGGTAGTAAGGCTGTTGAAGAGGGTTCTTCAAGATAGGATTTGTCAGTCAGTGAGAGTCAGAATGGCATTGTCTACGACAAGTCACGTGTCATCAACAGATTGAATTTTTTGTGGTGGACGGGTGTTACTTGGTTGGAGGTCCATGTGGAGATCTGCACTGGGACTTTTGTTTGTGATATATATAATTGACATGGACATAAATGTGGGTGGATTGGTTGGCAAGTTTGCAGATGACACCAACATTTGTGGAGTTGTGGGCCGTAAGGAAGGCTGTCAAAGGACACAGCAGGATAAAGATCAGTTACAGATATGGGCGAAGAAATGGCATGCAGTGTTTAATCAAAGCAAGTGTAAAGCATTGCAATTTGGGAGATCAGGCATGAGATTTCTCCGTGGATTTTGAAATTCAGTAAGGCATTGCTCCCGCCACGCGGCTTCACCACCGCCACGGCCCCATCGTCGCGAAGCTCCACCGCTGTGATGCCCCACTTCACGCCCCTGTGGTACCGACCCGGGCGCTGTCGGCCATTTCATCCGACCCGGGCCTCTACCCGTGAGGCCCGGCCGGGGTTCTACGCGGAGATCCGGGAGGCATTGAGACCGCGGCACCTCGATAAAGGCATCTGGCCGCGTTCCCAGTCCAAGGCGGTGGCCCGCCGGGGTGCCTTCCGGCCGTGTGGGCCGTCAGGAAGCGTTCTGGCTGCGCAATACAATGTATTGTTACATTTCCAACTTGGAATCGCCATTGATTCAGCAATTAGCATTCCTTAATAGTCACTGACTTTGCAATCAGAAAATGGCCAGCAATCAAAAGATAAAAGATTATTTGCTTATTTTTCTTTATTTTTTTAAATAATTTGACCATAGATTAAAAAAAAATGAAATCTTTAAATTTTAATTTTGGGAACTTATTTTCAAATAATGTCTTAAATTCCAGGTTGCGATGTTAATATTTTGTCCACTGTACTTAATTTGACTGCGTAGCTATGTAGCAGTATATGATCATCTTTTAAGTAGATGGATCATCATTTTCATCCTAACTGTTAAGAGTTGGATTTGAAATTCATTTGGCATCTAAACACAATGGTAAAGGATACCATTAAACAAGCAGGGAACAGGTGTCATGTTACAAGTAGGTGTAATATAAAATATTTCCAATGTGACTTAAGTGTAAAAAAGCAAGGAGTTGGTTTCATTTTAAAGTATGATTATCACAAATTGGACCCCCATCTCTCTTCCTCTTTTTTCCTTTTTTTTGCTGTCTCATGCCGGGAGATTGAATGTAAGGAGCAGGTATACAGTTACTGTCAACTTAACGGCATTGGTGTGCAGAAGGATCTTGAGGTCCAGGTTCATAGCTCTGTGAAAGTGACAACACAAGTAAATAATGGTGAAGAAGGAATATGTTATGCTTGCTTTCATCAGCAGGGGCATTGAGTATAACTATCAGGAGGTCATGTTGCAGCTTAACAAAACTTAGGCTACATTTGGAGTATTGTGAGAAGTGATGGTCGATACATTACTGGGAGGAGATGGAGGCTTTGGAGAGGGTGCAGAAGATCTTTAAGGAGAGGTTGGACAAATTTGGATTGTTTTCTCGTAAGTGTCGGAGGCTGAGGGAAGATCTAATAAAAATGTATAAAATGACGAGAGGCAAAGATAGGGTGGATATCAGAACTTTTTTTTCACATGATGGAACTTTCAAATACTGAGAGATTACTTTAAGGTCAGAGGGGGAAAGTTTTTAAAGGAGATGATTAAAGGTATTTGCACAGAGTGGTGGGCTGCTGGAATGTGTTGCCAGGGATGGTGGTGGAATCAGATATGACTGTGGCATTTAAGAGGCTTTGAGATGGGGATAACGGACCGTATTCAGGCAGAGGGGATTAATTTAACTTGGCATCATGTTTGGCACAGACATTGTGGATCGATGGGCCTGTTCCTGTGCTGTTCTATGTTCAGATTCTATTGTATAAATGTTTGCTGACATTAATTGGCATGCAGCAGTGCTTTCTATCAAATTAATTAAGGGTAACCATGGATATTGCATGAATAGTGATGAGAAAATAGTTGGGTGGGGGTAAATAATTTAAAACCTGATCAGAATGAAGAGCTGTTTTGCAGGGTTCAGGACATTTAACAGTCAAAAAAAAAATTGGCAAACTTTTCCAGTCACTTGGTTTATTAATGAGCCTTTTAGAACAAAACCTTAGTCATTGCTGCATATCCCACTCAAACTGCATCTTTGCACTAATTACTGTTCAATTTACTGATGATTCTTTAAACGTATTTGCTTTCTAATCTTGCAAGTCTGGATTTTTGTATTATTAATTTGCTTGCTAAGTTCTGCAGAGATCTAGGTGGTTGCAGAACAGATCTGGGCAATGCCCAATCTAACCTGCTGCATGCCTCTACAGTATTTGTCTCTGTTCATGTTTTGTGGAGATTCCAAAGGCATGACTCACCAGCAGCGAAACAAACAATCTGTCCACTTAAATCTCATCGTGTCCATTTGAGCTATGCTGAATCTACTTAGACACAAAATGCTGGAGTAACTCAGCGGGACAGGCAGCAGCTCTGGAGAGAAGGAAAGGGTGATGTTTCGGGTCCCATTCCTTCTATTTCTGCGAATAATACAGAAGGTGCAGGATCACCAGTCATGGTACACCAGTCATTGAAAGTAGGCATGCAGGTGCAGCAGGCAGTGAAGAAAGCGAATGGTATGTTAGTTTTCATAGCAAAAGGATTTGAGTATAGGAGCAGGGAGGTTCTACTTCAGTTGTATAGGGTCTTGGTGAGACCACACCTGGAGTATTGCGTACAGTTCTGGTCTCCAAATCTGAGGAAGGACATTATTGCCATAGAGGGAGTGCAGATAAGGTTCACCAGACTGATTCCTGGGATGCCAGGACTGTCTTATGAAGAAAGACTGGATAGACTCGGTTTATACTCTCTAGAATTTAGGAGATTGAGAGGGCATCTTATAGAAACTTACAAAATTCATAAGGGGTTGGACAGGCTAGATGCAGGAAGATTGTTCCCGATGTTGGGGAGGTCCAGGACAAGGCGTCACAGCTTAAGGATAAGGGGGAAATCCTTTAAGACCGAGATGAGAAGGACATTTTTCACACAGAGAGTGGTGGGTCTCTGGAACTATGCCACAGAGGGTAGTTGAGGCCAGTTCATTGGCTAAATTTAAGTGGGAGTTAGATGTGGCCCTTGTGGCTAAGGGGATCAGAGGGTATGGAGAGAAGGCAGGTACGGGATACTGAGTTGGATGATCAGCCATGATCATATTGAATGGCAGTGCAGGCTCGAAGGGCCGAATGGCCTACTCCTGTACCAAATTTCTATGTTTCTATCAGTTCATTCCAAAGAGGAAGAAAGATTCCAATTGGAGAAAGGGGTGACCGTGGCTGACAAGGGAAGAAAAGATGAGGTACGAAGGTACCTCATCTGACTCCGATGGCTATTGGGACTATACTTCTTCGCACCCTGCTTCCTGTAAGGACTCCATCCCCGTACTCCCAATTCCTCCGACTACGCTGCATCTGCACCCAGGATGAGGTGTTCCACGCCAGGGCATCAGAGATGTCCTAATTCTTCAGGGAACGAGGGTTCCCCTCTTCTACCATAGATGAGGCTCTCGTCAGAGTCTCTTCTATAACCCGTGACTCTGCTCTCACTCCCCATCTCCCCCCTCCCCCCACTCGTAACAAGGTCAGAGTCCCCCTTGTCCTCGCCTTCCACCCTACCAGCCGTCACATGCAACAAATAATCCTCCGACATTTTCGCCACCTCCAACGTGATCCCACCACTTGCCACATCTTCCCATCTCCTCCCCTGTCTGGATTCCGCAGAGACCGCTCCCTCCATAACTCCCTGGTCAATTCGTCCCTTCCCACCCGAACCACCAACTCTCTGTGCACTTTCCCTTGCAACCGCAAGAAATGCTACATTTGTAGCTTTACCTCCCCCCTTGAATCAATTCAAGGACCTAAGCAGTCTTTCCAGGTGCGGCAGAGGTTCACCTGCATCTCCTTATACCTCATCTATTGCATCCGCTGCTCTAGATGTCAGTTGCTCTACATCGCTGAGACCAAGCATAGGCTTGACGATCACTTCACCGAATACCTCCGCTCGGTTTGCAATAAACAACCTGATCTCCCGGTGGCTCAGCACTTCAACTCCCCCTCCTATTCCGAATCCGACCTTACTGTCCTGGGCCTCCTCCGTGGCCAGAGTGAGGACCACCATAAATTGGAGGAGCAGCACCTCATATTTTGCTTGGGAAGTTTGCACCCCAGCGGTATGAACATTGACTTCTCTAATTTCAGGTAGTCCTTACTTTCTCCTCCCCTTCTCAGCTCTCCCCTAGCCCTCTGGCTCCTCCTCTTCCATTATTCCTCCCTGATGCATGGCAGATGCAGTTTAATGTGGATAAATGTGAGGGAGAGGGAGGGGGATGGAGGGAGGAGGGAGGGAAACACTTTTTCACACAGTTGTGAGTCTGTGGAATTCTCTGCCTCAGAGGGTGGTGGGGGCCGATTCTCTGGATACTTTCAAGAGAGAGCTAGATCGAGCTCTTAAAGATAGCGAAGTCAGGGGATACGGGAAGAAGGCAGGAACGGGGTACTGATTGTGGATGATCAGCCTTGATCACATTGAATGGTGGTGCTGGCTCGAAGGGCCGAATGCTCTACTCCGGCACCTATTGTCGATGGTGAAATCATTGGACAAAGTCAGCATGGATTTACGAAAGGTAAATCATGTCTGACAAATCTGATAGAATTTTTCGAGGATGTAACTAGTAGAGTGGATAAGGGAGAACCAGTGGATGTGTTATATCTAGACTTTCAGAAGGCTTTCGACAAGGTCCCGCATAAGAGATTAGCATACAAACTTAAAGCACACAGTATTGGGGGCTCAGTATTGATGTGGATAGAGAACTGGCTAGCAGACAGGAGGCAAAGGGTAGGAGTAAACGGGTCCTTTTCAGAATGGCAGGCAGTGACTAGTGGGGTGCCGCAAGGCTCAGTGCTGGGACCCCAGCTATTTACAATATATATTAATGATTTGGAGGAGGGAATTCAATGCAACATCTCCAAATTTGCAGATGATACCAAGCTGGGGGGTATAGTTAGGTGTGAGGAGGATGCTTGGAGGCTGCAGGGTGATTTGGATAGGCTGAGTGAATGGGCAGATGCATGGCAGATGCAGTATAATGTGGATAAATGTGGGGTTATCCACTTTGGTGGCAAAAACATGAGGGTAGACTATTATCTGAATGGTGGCAAAAACATGAGGGTAGACTATTATCTGAATGGTGGCAGATTAGGAAAGGGGGAGATGCAACGAGACCTGGGTGTCATGGTACACCAGTCATTGAAAGTAGGCATGCAGGTGCAGCAGGCAGTGAAGAAAGCAAATGGTATGTTAGCATTCATAGCGAAAGGATTTGAGTATAGGAGCAGGGAGGTTCTACTGCAGTTGTACAGGGTTTTGGTGAGGCCACACCTGGAGTATTGCGTACAGTTTTGGTCTCCAAATCTGAGGAAAGACATCCTTGCCATAGAGGGGGCACAGAGAAGATTCACCAGACTGATTCCTGGGATGTCAGGACTTTCATATGAGGAAAGATTGGATAGACTCGGCTTGTACTCGCTGGAATTTAGAAGATTGAGGGGGGATCTTATAGAAACTTACAAAATTCTTAAGGGGTTGGACAAGCTAGATGCTGGAAGATTGTTCCCAATGTTGGGGGAGTCCAGAACAAGGGGTCACAGTCTAAGGATAAGGGGGAATTCCTTTAGGACCGAAATGAGGAAAACATTCTTTACACAGAGAGTGGTGAGTCTCTGGAATTCTCTGCCACAGAAGGTAGTTGAGGCCAGTTCATTGGCTATATTTAAGAGGGCGTTAGATGTGGCACTTGTGGCTAAAGGGATCAGGGGGTATGGAGAGAAGGCAGGTACGGGATACTGAGTTGAATGATCAGCCATGATCACATTGAATGGCGGTGCAGGCTCGAAGGGCCGAATGGCCTACTCCTGCACCTATTTTCTATGTTTCTATGTTTCTATGTCTCCTGAGATGCTGCCTGACCCGCTGATTTACTCCAGCATTTTGTGTCTATCTTCGGTTTAAACCAGCATCTGCAGTTCCTTCCTACACATTTCATCTTCTGGAACTACTTGACTGCTCACCACCTTGCATGCAAGAGAATGAGAATATTATCCTTCATGAGGATGAACCTTGGAAAGAAGGCCCTCCTGATATATCTGGCCTTTGATCTTCAAACCTGCGCTGACCCAGTGGCTAGAGCTTTCGCAGTGAATCTTCAACTTTCACTATTACAGTCCAAGGTCCCTACTTGTTTTAAAAGGACATCCATAACACTTGTGCCCAAGAAGAGAAGATGACATGCCTCAACAAATGCCCAACTGGTGGCACTTGTGTCTGTTGTGATGAAGTACTTTGAGAGGAACGATGAGAATGGGTTATGATACAAATCAACTCCTGCCTTAGTAATGATGTAGACACAATTCAAGTCACCTACCATCACAACAGATCAACAATGAATGGGTTTATGCTGTTAGGTTTCATTATGCTGGATTTTCATTCTGTGCTGGGCCACTTTGACATGAAGAATGGGTACGTCAGGCTGTTGTTCATCGCCTATAGTTCCGCATTCAACACTATCATCCCTTTCAATGTCGGGGGAACTGGCTCCTCGACTTCCTTTTCTGCAGACCTTGAGTACAGGACCTATGTACCACCTCACTGACCATCACCATGGGCACCTCAAGGCTGCATGCTCAGTCCCTGCTCTACTTCATAAAACCATGACCGTGCAGCCAGACACTGCTTCAACGCCATCTTCAGATTCGCCAACGATTCTGTTGCTGTTGAACAAATAATAGATGATGATCGGTCTGAGTACAGCATCAAGACTGGTAATCTGGTGGAATGCTGCCAGAACAAACAATCTTTCCCTCAAGGATAGACCCAAAATGTTGTGAGTAACTCAGTGGGTCAGCCAGTATCTCTGGAGAAAATGGATAGGTGACATATTGGGTCGGGACCCCTTCTTCAGACTGATTGACAATAGGTGCAGGAGTGGGTCATTCGGCCCTTCGAGCCAGCACCGCCATTCAATGTGATCATGGCTGATCATCCCCAATCAGTACCCCGTTCCTGCCTTCTCCCCATATCCCCTGACTGCATTATTTTTAAGAGCCCTATCTAGCTCTCTCTTGAAAGCATCCAGAGAGCCCGCCTCCACCGACCTCTGAGGCAGAGAATTCCACAGACTCACAACTCTCTGTGAGGAAAAAGTGTTTCCTCATCTCCGTTCTAAATGGCTTACTCCTTATTCTTAAACTGTGGCCCCTGGTTCTGGACTCCCCAACATCGGGAGCATGTTTCCTGCTTCTAACGTGTCCAAACCCTTAACAATCTTATATGTTTCAATGAGTTCCCCTCTCATCCTTCTAAACTCCAGAGTGTACAAGCCCAGCTGCTCCATTCTCTCAGCATATGACAGTCCCGCCATCCCGGGAATTAACCTTGTAAATCTACGCTGCACTCCCTCAATAGCAAGGATGTCCTTCCTCAAATTAGGGGACCAGAACTGTACACAATACTCTAGGTGTGGTCTCACTAGGGCTCTGTACAACTGCAGAATGACCTCTTTGCTCCTATATTCGATTCCTCTTGTTATAAAGGCCAATATGCCATTTGCTTTCTTCACCGCTTGCCGTACCTGCATGCTTACTTTCATAAAGTGATGTACAAGGACCCCCAGATCCCGTTGTACTTCCCCTTTTCCCAACTTGATGCCATTTAGATAGTAATCTGCCTTCCTGTTTTTGCTACCAAAGTGGATAACCTCACATTTATCCTCATTAAACTTCATCTGCCATGCATCTGCCCACTCCCCCAACCTGTCCAAGTCACCCTGCACTCTCATAGCATCCTCCTCACAGTTCACACTGCCACCCAGAGTTGTCATCTGCAAATTTAATGTTACTTTGAATCCCTTCATCCAAATCATTGATGTATATTGTAAATAGCAGTGGTCCCAGCATCAAGCCTTGCGGTACCCCACTAGTCCCTGCCTGACATTCTGAAAGGGACCCGTTAATCCCTACTCTTTGTTTCCTGTCTGCCAACCACTTCTCTATCCATGTCAGCACTCTACCCCCAATACCATGTGCCCTAATTTTGCCCACTAATCTCCTATGTGGGACCTTATCAGATGCTTTCTGAAAGTCCAGGTACACTACATCCACTGGCTCTCCCTTGTCCATTTTCCTAGTTACATCTTCAAAAAATTCCAGAAGATTAGTCAAGTATGATTTCCCCTTCGTAAATCCATGCTGTCTCGGTTACTGCTATCCAAATGTTCGGTTATCACATATTTTATAATTGACTCAAGCATCTTTCCCACCGATTGTCAGGCTAACTGGTCTATAATTCCCTGTTTTCTCTCTCCCGCCTTTCTAAAAGTGGGATTTTAAATGGCGGAAAAGTGTTGCCATTTCCTTGTTCCCCATAATAAATTCACCTTTTTTGGTCTTCAAGGGTCCAACCTTGGTCTTAAATAAGTTTTTCCTCTTCACATACCTAAAGAAGCTTTTACTATCCTGCTTTATATTCTTGGCTAGCTTACCTTCGTATCTCATCTTTTCTCCCCGTATTGTCTTTTTAGTTATCTTCTGCTGTTCTTTAAACATTACCCAATCCTCTTGCTTCCCGCTCATCTTTGCTACGTTGTACTTCTCCACTTTAATAACCTTCAGAGTCCAGCCTGCCTCGCCAAAAAGAAATAGTGGGATCATTCTCCAACAATAGAAACACATGCAATGAGCTTGTATTAGATTTTTTTTTTAACACTCGGGGTTACCCTTGTACTTCTTCGCTTTAATTTTTATACTGTCCCTGACGTCCCTTGTCAGCCATGGTCGTCCCTTTCTCCCCTTGGAATCTTTCTTCCTCCTAGGAATGAACTGATCTTGCACCTTCTGTATTATTCCTAGAAACACCTGCCATATTTGTTCCACTGTCATCCCTGCTAGTATATCTTTCCAGTCAACTTTGGCCAGCTCCTCCCTCATGGCCCCATAGTCCCCTTGATTCAACTGCAATACTGAGACCCCCGATCTACCCTTCTCCCTCTTCAATTGTAGATTAAACCTGACTATGTTATGGTCACTGCCTCCTAATGGCTCATTAACCTCGAAGTCCTTTATCAAATCCGGTTCATTACATAACACTAAATCCAAAATTGCCCTCTCCTGGTAGGCTCCAATACAAGCTGTTCTAAGAATCCATCACAAAGGCACTCTACAAAGTCCCTTTCTTGGGGTCCAGTACCAACCTGATTTTCCCAGTCTACCTGCATGTTGAAATCTCCCATAACAACAACAGCATTGCTTTTGCTACATGCCAATTTTAACTCTTGATTTAATTTGCGCCCTATGTCCAGGCTACTGTTTGGGGGCCTGTAGATTAGTCCCATTAGGGTATTTTTATCCTTACAATTCCTTAGTTCTATCCATACTGACTTCACATCTCCTGTTTCAATGTCACCCCTTGCAAGGGACTGAATTTCATTCCTCACCAACAGGGCAACCCCATCCCCTCTGCCCACCTGTCTGTCTTTTCGATAGAAGGTATACCCTTGAATATTCAGTTCCCAGCCCTGGCCCTCTCGCAGCCATGTCTCAGTAATTCCCACAACACCATACTTGCCAGTTTCTAACTGAGCCTCAAGCTCGTCCACTATTCCTTATAATTCGCGCATTCATATACCTCCATTCATCTTCCCCCCTCGCACCGCTCGCAATTGGCCCTGACCTTACCCTGTTGTCCCTTCTCGTGCTTTCCGTCCCATTAATTTGAGAATCTTTTGTAATTTTTCCTGTAGTCACTTCCTCTTCAACTCCATCTTTATACTCACAATTTGTCAATCTCCCCCCCCCCCCCCCCCACTATTTAGTTTAAACCCGCATGTGTAGCACTAGCAAACCTGCCTGCCAGAATGTCCGTCCCCCGCCAGTTAAGGTATAACCCGTCCCTTTTGTACCGATCACCCCTACCCCAGAAGAGATTGCAAAGGGGAGCGGGGGAAAAAACTGAAAGTGAGAAGAAATCAAGGCCAGAAACGGGTGATCCCGGGTGAGGGGGTTCCCAGACAGGCAGATTGAGGTAATCTGTTGCTGACTGTGATTTTTCTGGACCCTTGTCGATTAGTTCCCCCCCCGCCCCTCCCCCGCAAGCAGTCTGAAGAAGGGTCCGACCCAAAGCACCACCTATCCATGTTCTCCGGAGATGCTGCCTGACTTGCTGAGTTATTCCAGCATTTTGTGTCTGTCTTTGGTATAAACCAGCATCTGCCGTTCCTTGTTATTAAATTTAATCCTTCTCTGAATATCAGCAAGATCAAGGAGTTGATTGTTGATTGAGGGACCATGGACCTGTCTTCATTGAGAGAGTCAACTGCTTTGAGTGTGTGGGCGTGTACATCTCTGAAGATCTGTCTTGGGCCCAGCATATTGATGCAATTATAAAGAAAATTCACCAACGTCTCTACTTAAGTTTAAGAAGATTCAGCATATCACTGAAGACTCTATCGAACTTCTACTAATGTACAATGGAAAGACAGTGCTGAAGTAACTTGGATTCTCTGGGGAACATTTCGGGTTGGTACTGGCGAAGGATCCTGACCCGAAACGTCACCTATCCATAATCTCCAGAGATGCTGCCTGACCTGCTGAGTTACCCCAGCATTTTGTCTAGATTTGTAATCCAGCATCTGCTGTTCCTTGTTTCTACACTTTTGATTCTGTGTACCAATTACAGTATATATCATTATTATTGTTGGTAAGAGAGAGTTGCGTTTGACTTTTGCAAGCACTTACCACTGCAGCTGTGTATCTTGCGCAATTGCATGAGGCTGATTCAAAATACACGTTTATTGGATTTTAAATATTTTTGCATATGTGCAGCCTGTACAAGATCAGTAAAACTTATGGGACGTTGCCATTTTGTGTTTTCCAGCAAGCCAGTCAATGTGTTATCTCCTGCACCTTGAGCTCACTATTCTTTCCTGTGGCAGAGTCTGTGGTTCCCACATTGGTCTCATCAGTCACCTCATAGGCCGCAAAGCCAGAGATGAAGCAACATCCTCTATGTTGAGGGATTGCCTCAGATGATTATGTCAGCACCTTCCCGGATTTGTTTATCCATTCACCCATATCATGAAATATAATTTCCCCACTTAAACACTTACTTTCCAAGGGAAAACTCTGGTTTTATTCTTTACCCGAAAGGTACTACCTTGAGCTTGTCTATTTTGAAGTTCATTTACTAACTAAATGGACATTCGATTAATATATGTTGGCTTGGTTCTCTTTAGTAACCACAATTTTGCAAAAAATTAAATTGGGCTTCCAATCCCTCGGGTTAGATGTTTTCTGTATGTCATAAGTGGATCCTGTCGTGATCTTCGGGGGAAATAATGTCAAACTGTTGTTTCCAGTTTGGGTGACTATTTTTAACCATTTACCCTGCCTTTTGCTGCCAGCTTGTTATTTCCTCTGCCTGCCCTAGATTATAGATTATTCGTCCGCTTGTGCTTTTTGCTGCTTTACCTCAATTTTTTTTTTTACAATGAAATAATATAGGTTTTATTGAAATGCACTCTATTTATCAGTATAATTATAAAATGATTCAATAGGCCTGGTCAATAAAGTTCATCAGGCTAACTAATCTTTAAAGGGAAAATATTTAGTGGGCGGTTCTCATTCGCTACTGACCCCAGTCAGTAGGGAATCTGCTGGTATCATCTAATTCAACAGATGCCTTGTGTAGTGACAGAATATATCACAATTTATTGTCTTAACTTTTCAAATGCCTACAAAATCATGAGCTCTGTAATATGGTATATTTGTTTAACGTTTACTTATGCACTTAACTTCAGCAATAAGTAAGATAGATCATGTTAGACATTGCACCAAAGAAAGGCAAATATAATTTATGAAACTAATGGGTTTCTTTTGGTCTACTCCAATTTTTCAGAGGAACCACTAAATGAGGAAGAAGAGATATCAATAGAGGAACAAAAACAGAAAGCCAGAGATGGTGATGCAGCGGCACAGACTGAGGTAGAATTAGAACATTTTGCAAAGAAACTCAGTGATTCAAATGCAGAGGTTGTTCTGTTATAAGGCAAAGCTTGTGTTCCTAAGAAACTTTGTGTTATTGAAAATCATGTTAAAAGCACAATTGTGTCAACAGGGGATTGAGGGTTAGGGGCTAGAGAATTTCAGGCTAAAAATTATTTATTAAATGAATTTATTTATTAAATAGAATTCAACCAGAAACCAAGCTTCACACGGGAGGGCTGGTCCCCCAACGCAATATTCCACCTCTCCACCAATTCCAATATTGCTGGCCGGTGTGGTGGGGGGGGGGGGGGGGGGGGGGGGGGGTCATCAGCACTTCCGCGGTCAGTGTGACCTCGGCACTTACCGGAAATTACGGAATCCGCGCGACCTCTGCACTCACCGGAAATTACGCAATCAGCGCAACCTGTCCACATATTGAGCGGGACTTTTGAACCAAACACAGTCGGACCTAATAAAGCATTTATTCCTTCTAAACACAGTCGGACCTAATAAAGCATTGCAGTTTCAAGCACAGGCAGGGCAGCAGGCCAACCAACTCATGGCATTTGTCATTAAGGGCTAACAAATCATTTATTGCAAGTACATTGCAGACTCACAGTTCAGTTGATTCACTGCTTAGAATGAGAGTCGTGGCCTCTACCTCGCGATCTTGCAGAGTGACTGCGTCATGTCCAGGCATCCGGGGTTTTATAGTCCTGTCCCACCCCCCGGAAAGGGAGTTACCTTCATCGCAGTGATTGACAGGCAAGAGGATCTCATGGTTTTTTAAACACTCATAACTTTTTTTATTTTTCATCGATGGGAAAATTCCTTGGGGCCTGCTCAGCGGAGGAGGACTGAGTAAGATGACCACAAATCATAGTGATATATGGTAGTGTTTTTTTCTAAAACCAATATACAGTGCAGACAGGAAGTGGTCAAGATGAGACTTTTAATTATATAGATGTTCTTTTTCAGCATAATATTTTACTAGAACCATAATCTGATTGCATTTCTCAGCTACTATTCTATACTTCTTATTCTTAGCTTTCTTGCTTTCCTTGTAGAGATAGAATATGGCACTTCCTTTCTCGTTCGTTCTATTCTCAGTATCATACAATTATTATTCAACATGGTAGACATAATTTGAAAGAGCATTCTGATGAGAAAGTAGATGGCCTAAGTATCAAACTAGCAGAAGCTGTATTTGAAGGAAATTCCTTGTTTATTGAATCTCGAACGATCAAATGCTCAGCATAGGAGCACCGCAACATAGAAAATAGGTGCAGGAGTAGGCCATTTGGCCCTTCGAGCCTGCACCGCCGTTCAATTATGATCATGGCTGATCATCCAACTCGCTATCCTGTACCTGCCTTCTCTCCATACCCCTTTAGCCACAAGGGCCACATCTAACTCCCTCTTAAATATAGCTTCTGTGGCAGAGAATTCCACAGATTCAGCACTCTGTGTGAAAAATGATTTTCTCATCTCGGTCCTAAAAGACTTCCCCCTTATCCTTAAACAGTGAACCCTTGTCCTGGACTTCCTCAACATCAGGAACAATCTTCCTGCATCTAGCCTGTCCAACCCCTTAAGAATTGTGTAAGTCTCTATGAGATCCCCCCCCCCCCCCCCCTCAATCTTCTAAATTCCAGCGAGTACAAGCCGAGTCTATTCAGTCTTTCTTCATATGGAAGTCCTGCCATCCCAGGAATCAGTCTGGTCAACCTTCTCTGTACTCCCTCTATGGCAAGAATGTCTTTCCTCAGATTAGGAGACCAAAACTGTACGCAATAATCCAGGTGTGGCCTCACCAAGACCCTGTACAACTGCAGTAGAACCTCCCTGCTCCTATACTCAAATCCTTTTGCTATTAATGCCATTCGCTTTCTTCACAGCCTGCTGCACCTGCATGCCTACTTTCAACGACTGGTGTACCATGACACCTAGGTCTCGTTGCATCTCCCCTTTTCCTAATCAGCCACCATACAGATAATAGTCAACTTTCCTGTTTTTGCCACCAAAGTGAATAACCTCACATTTATCCACATTATACTGCATCTGCCATGCATTTGCCCACTCACCCAGCCTATCCAAGTCACCTTGCAGCTTCCTAGCATCCTCATCACAGCTAACACTTCCTCTCAGCTTCGTGTCATCCGCAAACTTCGAGATGTTGCATTTAATTCCCTCGTCCAAATCATGAATATATATTGTAAATAGCTGGGGTCCCAGCACTGAGCCATGCGGTACCCCACTAGTCACTGCCTGCCATCCTGAAAAGGACCCGTTCACTCCTACTCTTTGCTTCATGTCTGCCAGCCAGTTCTCTATCCACATCAATACTAAACCACCAATACCGTGTGGTTTAAGTTTGTATACTAATCTCTTGTGTGGGACCTTGTCGAAAGCCTTCTGAAAGTCCAGATACAACACATCCATTGGTTCTCCTTTATCCACTCTACTAGTTACATCCTCAAAAAATTCAATAAGATTCGTCAGACATGATTTACCTTTCGTAAATCCATGCTGACTTTGTCCAATGATTTCACCATTTTCCAACGCTGTGTACTTTCTCTACACCAACGACTGCACCTCCACAGACACCTCTATCAAGCATCTCAAGTTTGCAGACGACACAACCCTGATTGAACTGATCCAGGATGGGGAGGAATCTGCCTACAGACAGGAAGTGTCACACCTGGTGTCCTGGTGCCGTCGCAACAACCTAGAGCTCAATGCTCTTAAGACAGTGGAATTGATTGTAGACTTTAAGAGGGCTCCCCCTCCCCTCACCCCACTCACCATCAACAACACCACAGTCACATATGTGGAGTCTTTTAAGTTCCTGGGAACCATCATCTCCAAGGACCTTTAGTGGAGCCTACCATCGACTCCACGGTCAAAAAGGCACAACAGAGGATGGACTTCCTAACACAGCCGAGGAAGCACAATCTGCCACAGGCAATGATGGTCCAATTCTACACGGCCATTGTAGAGTCTGTTCTCATCTTCTCCATCATGGTCTGGTTTGGTTCAGCCACCAAGCCCGACACCTGGAGGCTGGAGCGAATCGTCCGATCAACAGAGAAGGTTATTGGCTGCAACCTTCTTTCCATTGATGAATTGTATACTGCAAGGGCCAGGAAACGAGCGGGCAAGATCTTCTCTGACCCCTCACATCCTGGCCACAAACTCTTTGAATCACTTCACTCTGGAAGGCGACTCCGGATTGTCAAAGCTGCCACAGATAGACATAAAAACAGTTTTTATCCACGAGTAGTTGCTCTACTCAACAGCCAAAAATCTGTAGCCTCCCTTTGGTCTGGTATTTTGTTGGTTCACATGCTTGATCAATGGTGTTTTATCATTAATGTTTTATTATTATTAATGTTTAGTGTTTTCTGAGTCATTCGTAACTGTCACTGTATGTCATGTTGTTACTTGTGGGCGGAGCACCAAGGCAAATTCTTTGTATGTGAATACTCAGCCAATATACTTTCTTAATTGGTAAGACAATGAGCAATTGATATTGAGATGACAGTGGTACAAGTATGTCTTTAGACCTTGAGAGGTTGAAATTACCGTTTTGAGGAACAGTTAATTCCAATGAGAAATTTTATTCTCAGTTGTGACATATCTGCAGTGCCCTGCTCTTTCCAAGATGAACATGTGCTGCATGGTTCAGTCGCATTTTAAATAGTCATTCAATTTGCTATTTTTGATTTGACTACTTGGGTGTTCAATCTTGATTCTAGTGTAATTGAGCAATAGCAGGTTTACCTTAACTATGCAAAATTATTGGAAGTGTCTGTGATAGATGAAGAGTAAGGGGGTGAAGGTTAAGAAGAGGTTTGATGTGATGAGTGACCACCTATGCCCATAGAGAGCCATGAATTTGTACAGTACAGAAATGGGCCCTTCGGCCAACCACATGGACCTTTTCGCCCATTTCCACCAATCCAATTTGCCTGCATTAATTCTATTCTACTCCTTGCCCAATTCAAGTGTCTGTCTGATTGTGTCACAAATGTAGTTATTATATATGATTTCACTGTCTCCTCTGGCAGTGAGTTCTAGATATTAGCATTCCCCTCACTCTTTAAAATTCTTTCCCCCATCTTAAATCGGTGGCCTCATGTTGTTGACATCCCTTCCAGGGGAAAAAAGATTCTGACCAACTATCCCATCTTTGTTCTATAATTTTATAACCCTCTATCAGGTCGTCAACCAGATGACTTCTCAGGGAAAACAAACCCTTCCCAAAACCTCTGTCTCTGACCAGTGGTGTACTGCATGGATTGCTGCTGACGCGCTTGTTGCTTGGGATATTAATAGAAACATAGAAATTAGGTGCAGGAGTAGGCCATTCGGCCCTTCGAGCCTGCACCGCCATTCAATATGATCATGGCTGATCATCCAACTCAGTATCCCGTACCTGCCTTCTCTCCATACGCTCTGATCCCCTTAGCCACAAGGGCTACATCTAACTCCCTCTTAAATATAGCCAATGAACTTGCCTCAACTACCCTCTGTGGCAGAGAGTTCCAGAGACCCACCACTCTCTGTGTGAAAAAAGTCCTTCTCATCTCGGTCCTAAAGGATTTCCCCCTTATCCTTAAGCTGTGACCCCTTGTCCTGGACCTCCCCAACATCGGGAACAATCTTCCTGCATCTAGCCTGTCCAACCCCTTAAGAATTTAATGATCTGGATGTGAATGCATGAGACATGATATATACGTTTTCAAATGACAATAGTTGGTCAGATATTTTATATAACAAGGAAAATAGTTTAAGACTACAGCAGGATCCAATTAGACAGCTCACTTTGGATCCCGTGTGTCTAAAGGGCCTGTCCCACTGACGCGACTTTTCAGCAACTGTCTTTGACCTTCAAGCTCGAGGGCACTCGCCTGAAAAACGTCGAGCTGGATCGACTGTCAACGATGAAACCGCGAGCCGGATCGACAGTTTGCGCTCACACTCACTCACTCTCTCCCCCCTAAAAACAGGCAGGGTCCATGGAAAGCGGGGGAGCGCTGTCTGAAATTCGCACCCGCGATGAACAGGAAGGTAAAACATGGCTGGCACAGTTACGGCAAATTCTTTAGAGAGCACGGAGAGATTGGGGGGGGGGGGGGGAAAGTTGGAGTGGAGACACTTTTAAGAAGCCAGACAACTTTTAATAAACTTTAGTGGGCATTTAACATTACCGGTCAGTTTACTTACCTTTTTTCTCAACGAGCTTTACCTTCGACTACCCTCGATTGCCTTTGATTACCTACAAATAGCATTACGACCTACTACAACCTACCTCGACTGAACCTACGAGTTTAAAAAAATATTGATTTTTGTTTCCATGGCAATCTTTTTTTACTCGCAGATATTTTTCAGCATGTTGAAAAATATGCAGCGACCTAGCTGAGGCCTGGAGTACGCGGGGACTACTCTCAAGCATGAAGGAAACTTACAAAGACCACCTAGGACCTCATGTTGACCATGCTGCAAGTATGGGTCGAGGGCAAACTCTTCTAAAGTCGCGAATTAGGTCGCCGCAGTGGGACAGGCCCTTTAGCCTTCTGTGCCAGCTATCATACAAGTGCTTGTCAAATGTCATACTAAAGTCCATCTACTGCCCTGCCTTTATCTACCCCTAGATATTCCCTTTGTTTTAGCTGCCACTGTTCTTCCTCTGCAACTTAAATATAATTTTGTCCTCTAATTTTTCCATGGCTGAAATGTCCATTGATCTGAAATCTTAACTTTGTTTCTCTCTCCAATGATGTTGCCAGAATTTGAGTATCTCCTGCATTTTTATTTTATTTTGCCTATGTAAATTTATCAAGCACCTTTCAGCACATTATCATCTCCGGCAAGGCAAGGACTTATTGTTCATTCCTAATGGCACTCGGAAAAGCACTGAAGTTCTTCAGTTGACGTTACTTCTACAATGCTGTCGAGTGGTGTTACAGGATGTGGAATCAACAATGTAAAGGGAATGGTGATATTATTCTAAGTTAGGGCAGTTTGTGACTGTACCAATAGCTACCAAGCTATTCTTGGTGATAGATTAACTGGTTATTCAGTTAATTCATTTTTTGAAATCACTTGATCTCTATGAATCATCTGTGTCTAGTTAAGGAAGTCCCGAGAAGATGAAATGGCACAATTTTACACATTTTGACTAATAATTCATTCTTCTGACTTGTTTTTGTTGGTACTTTTTACTTTTGCAATGTTAATTGCTATCACTGTAAACAGTCATAGCCCATACAGGGCTCTCACTTAACTTTTGTTTCCCCCTTGCCAGCCGGGCAACTTAGGCAGCTTTTTAGGTTGCCAAATGACAGTGTAGGTGGTCATTTAAGGCGGCTTGCATGACACATGCAATAATGTGCTCGGAAGAAGTGCGTAGTTACCAGTCGGATTTATGCTCAATGAAGCATTCACATATTATTTCTGCTTCAAATAAAGTCACAAACTAAACATATTCACGAATCAAGTCATGGCATATACCACAATATGCAGCAAAGTTATAATGCAATGTCTCAACTCTTTTTACACATTGCAATTAATGCAATTTATATTATTTCTTTCCACTTCCAAACAAAAATGTGTTTGGATTATTCAGCGTATGATCAACCAGTGTCAATAAATCCTGGACCATGGTAACATATATGCTTAACCATGCACACTACTGATTGATGCAAGCATGTTTTCTGTGAAGGACCGAAAATTATCATGACATGTCCATACCATGGGTTGTTATTGGTACAGAAACACTGTCGCTTCCCACATAATTTATCCACAACAAAATATACAGGTTGGAAGGAAATTTCTAAAGGCATTTGATGATAATAGCTGTTAAAACCAACTATACCCATCTGACAGGTTAAACATTACACTAACTGACAAGAGATGGCCATAGGACACAATTGCAGCAAATGTTCTTTGGATATGTGTAAAGATGTCAAAACGCCACATTACCGGACATTCAGATTAGATATATGTGTTGTGAACAGCAATGAAGATACCCAGTTTGTAAGCACCAGATTAAAAAAAAAATATTGATAAACGCTGTTTCCATCATTCCCACTTCAGAATTAACGTTAAAATTTGAACTGAAATATCTCCTGACTAAATTTGTGATGTATATGACTGACTGAAGAAGTAAAACCTGGATAAATCCAACATATAGTTGTGAATGTTCCTCATTACATAACTACAGTACTGATACTCCATATTAAGAGCATTGATTTGCGGTTAAAATGAATTATGTAATAACGTGTCAACGGTAGCAGTGACAATTGAACACTGCGGTGTTAATGTTTCACGTGTTCACAATTTAATTAATCCATCTTTATGGATTAAAACAAATAATAACATTGGGAAATAAAACACATTTGATTGCATTCTGTTATCAAACATAGTCAATGTTCGCTCTGAAGACATTTCCAGCACAGTAGGGGGGGGGGGGGGTGTGAATCAGTGCGGGATGGATAGATGGCGGCGGAGGGGTTGGGAAGGCAATCGGGGCGGAATGGATTGATTGAGGCAGGGGAATTATAACCATATAACAATTACAGCACGGAAACAGGCCTTCTCGGCCCTTCCAGTCCGTGCCGACCATTTAATTTCCCCTAGTCCCATCTACCTGCACTCAGACCATACCGCTCCATTCCGTTTCCGTCCATATACCTATCCACTTTACTTTTAAATGTTAAAATCGATCCTTCCAGCAGAAGTGGTGGAAGCAGATCATTCCACACAGCCACCACTCTCTGAGTAAAGAAGTTCCCCCTCATGTTACCCCTAAACTTCTGTTCCTTAATTCTCATGTCATGCCCTCTTGTTTGAATCTTCCCTACCCTCAATGGGAAAAGCTTATCCACGTCAACTCTGTCTATCCCTTTCATCATTTTAAAGACCTCAATCAAGTCCCCCCTTAACCTTCTGCGCTCCAAAAAATAAAGACCTAACTTGTTCAACCTTTCTCTGTAACTTAGTTGCTGGAACCCAGGCAACATTCTAGTAAATTTCCTCTGTACTTTCTCTATTTTGTTGACATCCTTCCTATAATTAGGCGACCAAAATTGTACACCATAGTCCCGAATTGGTCTCACCAATGCCTTGTACAATTTTAACATTACTTCCCTACTCCTATATTCAATGCTCTGATTTATAAAGGCCAGCACACCAAAAGCATTCTTTACCACCCTATCTACATGCAATTCCACCTTCAGGGAACTATGCACAGTTATTTCTAGATCCCTCTGTTCCACAGCATTCCTCAATTCCCTACCATTTACCATGTACGTCCTATTTTGATTCGTCCTGCCAAGATGTAGCACCTCACACTTATCAGCATTAAAATCTATCTGCCATCTTTCAGCCCACTCTTCCAAATGGCCCAAATCTCTCTGTAGACTTTGAAAATCTACTTCATTATCCACAGCACCACCAATCTTAGTATAATCTGCATACTTACTTATCCAATTTTCCACCCCATCATCTAGATCACTGATGTACATGACAAACAACAGCGGACCCAACACAGACCCCTGAGGCACCCCACTAGTCACCAGCTTCCAACCTGACAAACAGCCATTCACCGTTACTCTCTGGCATCTCCCATTCAGCCACTGTTGAATCCATCTTGCTACTCCGCCATTAACACCCAAAGATTGAACCTTCTTAACCAACCTTCCATGGGGAACCTTGTCAAAGGCCTTACTGAAATCCATATAGACAACATCCACTGCTTTACCCTCATCAATGTCCCTAGTAACCTCTTCACAAAATTCAAGAAGGTTTGTCAAACATGATCTTCCAGGCACAAATCCATGTTGACTGTTCTTGATCAGACCCTGTTTATCCAGATGCTTATATATATTATCTCTAAGTATCCTTTCCATTAATTTGCCCACCACTGACGTCAAACTAACAGGTCTATAATTTCTAGGTTTATTCTTTGAACCCTTTTTAAACAATGGAACAACATGCGCAGTACGCCAATCCTCTGGCACTATTCCCGTTTCTAATGACATTTGAAATATTTCTGTCATAACCCCTGCTATTTCTAGACTAACTTCCCTCAATGTCCTAGGGAATATCCTGTCAGGACCTGGAGACCTATCCACTTTTATATTTTTCAAAAGTGTCAGTACTTCCTCCTCTTTGAATCTCATAGTTTCCATAGCTACTCTACTTTTTTCCCTTGCCTCACAGAGTTCAATATCCATCTCCTTGGTGAATACTGAAGAAAAGAGTGTGTGTTGGTTGGAGTAGGTAAAATTGTGAGGGGAGAGTGTGGGGGATGTCAGTGGGGTTGAATGGGGGGGGGGGGGGGGATCTGTGCAGGATGGATGGGGAGATCAGTACAGGTTGGATGGGGGGCTCAATACAGTGTGGATCGGAGGGTCTTTGCAGGATGAATGGGTGGGATCACTACAAGATGAATGGAGGGGCTCAGTGCAGGATGGGTGATGGATTTGTGCAGGATGAATGAGAGGATCAGTACAGGATGAATGGGGGGGGGGTCAGGAAAAGATGAATGGGGAGATCACTACAGGATGGATGGAGGGATCGCTGCAGGATAAATGGAGGGGGGGTCAGTACGGGATGAATGGGGGGTTCAGTACAGGATGAATGGGGGGGGCAGTGCCGGATGAATTGGGGGACCAGTGTAGGATGGATGGATGGTGGATGGCAGGAGAATCAATGTGAGGTGGATAGGGAGATCACTGCCAGATGAAGAGATGGGGGGGGGGGGGTGGGTTTAGATGGGGCGGGGAGCACAGGGAATGTCAGTGAGGACTGAATAGAGGCAGGAATGGGGATCAGTGTGGTTAAGGGGGTGGAGGGGAGCGTAAGAGAGAGAGAGGGGGGGGAGCAAGGAAGGTCAGTGCTCCTTGGACAACACCGGCATCATCACCCTTGGCCATCCCTGTCCACCGCCAAATGCCGCTGCCAAAGGGGGAGGCAGTTGGGATCTCCTCGCCACCACCTCCCCATCTCCGCCAGCCAACAGGAAGGTGCGGGGCTGAGTGGTGCAGGTGCTTCAGACAGCGAAAGGGGGCGGGAGGGTTTGTTTTGAAAGCGGTTATCGCGGTGGCGGAGTGGCACTCAGCGGCCGTTACCAGGACGGGCGGGGTGCGGGAGTAGAAGGTGGAGCCACTGCCACTGCTGCTGTTCGAGGCCCCTTCATTTGCTCCAACTCTCCGTCACACCGCACCTTGTATCTTTCCCTTGCACTACAGTTATTCCAGTTTTTTGTATCTATCTTCGGTATAAACCAGTATCTGCAGTGCCAAGCCGGTCAAAATGACTCGGCATTTAGGTTGCCCGGCGGGAATTCAGGTGGCTTTTGGCACCCGGGTAACCGTTAATTTTGAGCCCTGCCATATCCAAGAGCTATCTATCTTTCAAGTGGACCAACATACAATTGAGTTATGACTCTGCATTCTCACGTGATTCTGTTATTCTGCCACCGCTTTCTTCTGAAAACAGAATTTTTAAGCATTGTGACATTAAATCTCGGAGATCGGTGTTGAGTCCTTACTGAAAGCTAGGTATGAGGAAGCTAGGTGTGAGGCAAGTGATGGGTGGATGCAGGTGAGAAGGGTTTGACAGGTGGGCAAAGGTTTGAGATCAAAAGGGTGCGAGGAGTGAAATATGAAGCTTGAGAAGGGATATAGATAGAAGGGAATGGGGGGGGGGGGCAGAAACTGGATAGTGAGAGAGATGAGTGTGCACCCGTGTGGGGCACAGGGAAGAGGAGGGGAAAGAGGGGAGTTTTATCTAAAATCTAATACTGTTGAATGGTGGTATTGAATGATATTGTTGGTACACTACCCAAGCGATACTCTAGTCTTTGTACAAATGTTCTCTTACCTTCTGAATATTTTAGTTTTTTCTTGGGTCCAAACTGAATAGTCTTACTGAAATTATTTATTTTCAAGTAACCATTTTGTGGATTCACTAGATCTGAGTTTTTCTAATTTAGTGTCATTAACAAACTTCAATATACCTTTATTCGAAGTAAAGGGATAGATCTTCACTAAAGCAAATGCCCAAAGCATCACAGCAATCTAGAAATATCTCGGTAAGCAAATCTGTGTAATGTAATACTGCAGTGATCTGCTTCCTGAATGCCAACACACTCGTAAGGAGTTTTACAGCTGCTCCTGTTATGTAAAAGGAGGCAATGTGCATGGTAAAATAAAATATAAAATAGAATAATAATTTCCAATTCACATGGGTTAATCTGAAAACATAATAGTGTACTATCAGCAGGAAAGAAAATTATTCTACTTAACGACCAAAAAATTATTACTTCAGAGTCTCATCTTAAAATAAGCTTTTATCAATCTTTAGGTTCTTGTTCAGGCTAATTGTTGGCAATCCGGTGACGAAGTAATTTCTGGGTATCCATCATGAGCTTGTACAGTGCCCTCCATAATGTTTGGGACAAAGACCCATCATTTATTTATTTGCCTCTGTACTCCACAATTTGAGATTGGTAATAGAAAAAAAATCACATGTGGTTAAAGTGCACATTGTCAGATTTGAATAAAGGCCATTTTTATACATTTTGGCTTCACCATGTAGAAATTACAGCTGTGTTTATACATGGTAACTCCCTAGAATAACTCTTGCTTCTTGGTTTCCTGGTCCTCCAAAAATATTCCAAATGGAATTTAAACTGGAGGTGGTGGAGGGTCCACCACCAAACTCTAAATTCTGAACAATAACAGCCTATTGCATTTTATCTGTTTATTTATTGTGTATATATATATGGTCTATGGTATATAGACACACTGAACCTTTTTCTCCTGTTCTGTATTATGTTTACACATTCTGTTGTGCTGCAGCAAGCAAGAATGTCATTGTCCTATCTGGGACAGATGACAATAAAACTCTCTTGACTCTTGACTTGGACAAGCAAAAAAGGGTTCTTGGGGGGAAAAAAAGAGCTTCCTTAAATTTGGTTGCGTCTCGTTGGTAAGTAAGGTAGAATGAAGATTATTCCATGCTTTAATTGTACGGGGGAACTCGATGGAGCAGCCAGCAACTCTGGATAGAAGAAATTGGGTGACGTTTCGGGTAGAGAACCTTCTTTAGACTCCCTGTTTTGTTTAGTTTAATTTAAAGATACAGCGTGGAAACAGGCCCTTCGGCCCACCGAGTCCACGCCAACCACCGATCACCCGTACACTAGTTCTATCCCACACATTAGCGACGTGTCAAGAGTGTTTTATTCTCTCATGTCCCAGTTAGAACAATGAAATCCTAACTTGCAACAGCACAACAGAATATGTAAACATAGTACTTTGTAAACAATGTTATAAACTAGAAAACAAAAGAGTGTGTATTACTATTATATATATATATATATATATATAGAGAGAGAGAGAGAGAGAGTAATATACACTCTTTTGTTTTCTCGTTCATAACATTGTTTACAGACAACTATGTTTACATATTCTGTTGTGCTGTTGCAAGTTTATTTATATATTTGTTTCTCATGGAACCTCTTAGTGATATCTTACCTCTGTCTTTTGGGACATTATATATCACATTCCACAAAAGGATGTCTTTGAGCAGGGATGCGAGGTTACCATGGCAATCATCTTCAAATCATTTTTTTAAAATGAAGTAAAATGAGCCCACTCACACCGTTTTTTAATTTGGCCAAAAGCTGCTTGCCCTGTTGTCTAGTACCTAGTTTAATTTAGTTTAGTTTAAAGATACAGCGTCGAAACAGGCCCTTCGGCCCACCGAGTCCACGTCGACCAGTGATCCCTACACGTTAACATAATCCTACACACACTTGGGACAATTTACATTTATTCCAAGCCAATTAACCTGTACATCTTTGGAAACATCGACAAAATAACCATCATAATACAGAGGAATAGTCATCTTTTGGGATTCACGACCCATCTTGTGTAGGAACATAAGAAACGGGAGGAACGGTTAGCTGTTAAGTCTCAATCGTGCCTGATCCAATCTTCATTTCAACAACACTTTTCCTCTCTTACAGTACTCCCAGATTAAATGTCTACATCTCTGACATTATTATGTTCAATGCCTCTGCTTCCATTGCTATGGTAGAGATTCCAAACATTCAGGCATGCTGAGAGAAGTAATCACTTTTTGTCCTAGTCTAAAATGGAATCCCCTTATTCTAAAACTATGCCCTTAGTTTTAGATTCCCACGTTCTCAGCATGCACTCTGTCAATCCCCCTCAATATTTTGTTTCAAAATAATCACCTCTCTTCCTTCTTTCTACATGTCAGTGAATAAAGGTCAGACTTGCTTGATCTTTATTTATTTATTTATTTATTTCTAAAAAAGCCAAACTCCTCCTCCACAAATCGTTGGCAAGGTACAGATTTGTTCTTAAATGTAGGCAGTTTGAATAGTACAGAAATAGACCTGGATAATATGAATTCAGTAACACTTGGCTTTGACAGTTCTCCAGTTCACAAGGGAAATCACACTCTAGTTCATGTTTTCTGTTGGGTGGAGTCCATCATCCTCTATTAAATGTAAATGCTGCATCTGATAACTTCCATTCTGCATTCTAGTGCCTCACTCTGACTTTGCTGAAAATATCTTGCTTGGAGCCTCTGATGCCATGTGTAGGGGCCTTCCAGATGTTCCTCATTCCTAGTTTTGAAAAGGCTCAAAGTTCTGCTTTTTGCATCTGCAGTTTTCCCAATTTTTATCCTGCCCACTTGCCCCCATAAATCTGCACAAATGTCAGAATTGAACATGTTATCAACCTCTCAATCTAGCACAAGTATATGCTGCCATTTTTTTTGGTGAAAAAACTCTTTGCACCTTGTAGTTGCAGTGTATCTTAAGGCAAGTAATAAAATTACCAACATCAGATTAATATTAAACACATTTTGATCCAACAAATCTTGCATCCTTAATCTGGCATACTGCCTCCATTTAGAACGTCAAAACTTGATCATTTTATATTTATATATACAGCCCATCTGATCTGCATGTGTTTGTGTATTTCTTAAATCACGAATGTCAGGCTTTTAGACTGATTTCTCTGTTACAAGTAGATGGGCAAATATTATCTGAAGCTAGCGGATGAAAAGGATGAAGAATTGAATAACTGCACAGCAGTAGAATGGTTGCTCCAAGCTGCCAAACAAGGCAAAAAAGAAGCTGTAAAACTCCTGAAAAGTTGTTACGCTGACAGGAAAGGTAAGTTTTCTTAATTGATAGTAGTAAATTGCCTATTGCTAATCAGATTACAAATGATTCTATGCTGGAGACCAGTTACCAGGATAAACTAGTAAATATTCTCCTTTTCTCATTGAAAGTGTTAAGATAACAAGGTCTTAATGTACTGACTAGTTATCTACAAACAATAAGGGCACAACTGTAAAAGTTTGTTAGAAGACAACGGAGTACATCAAACCATTTCAGTCAAACAAATCATTCTTTATTACGGTACCGGGAGTAGGGGAGATACAGTCAGTATGGTTACATACTGCTTGTCGCTCTAAGACCCACTCAATGATGGAGAGGGCGAGCTGCATTTTTATACATACAAGGAGAAGTAATTAAGGGAGACGACGAGTTTGATTACATATGCAAACATAGAAACATAGAAAATAGGTGCAGGAGGAGGCTATTCGGCCCTTCGAGCCATCACCGCCATTCATTGTGATCAATGTCCGCCATCAATGACCCGTGCCTGCCTTTTCCCCAAATGGTCAAGAGTAAGGCTAATCGTATTTTACAATAACAGATGCACAGATGGCCATTAGGTCAGTTACAGGCGTAACCACAACTTTCCACATACTCCGCACTGACGACCCCAATTTTTAGACATGTTGCACTAACGACCCGATTTCTAGGCACGTTCACCTTCTGCACTTCTCCTTTATCCAGTTACTTCCCATATTAACGGTGTAACTATACAGATGTGTCCTCCCGTAGCCTAACGGTACCGCTCAGTTGGTTCAAACTTAGCCTTTGCTTGGAGCTCGCATTATGAAGTAAACCTTGCCAAGTGCATCTAGTTCCTCAATTCTAATTGTATAATGTCTCTATGCTCAACTCTTAATCTAGAGCATAGGTCAGCACAGCTTTTAATCGAGCATATAGGTAAAGCGTATTAAATTTATCCTTCACACACCAAAGTGGATAACAACGCGGAAACCACAAAATGACGCCTCTAGGTACAATAGGAACTGTGCACATCAGGAAGCCACAGGATACAAATGGTCTGAAAACTGCTGAGCATTCTTAAATGGCAATATATTTGGTTCCTTGGCTTGTTTGAAAGAGTCGGGCTGGCACAACTTCATACACGGATGGACATGTGGCACATGAGTGGATAACAAGCATGGAGAGCTGTGAAATACTTTTTCTTTTTTAATAGAGTATTTGCATTTTATTTTCCAATCTCATGGCACTTCATAAATCTAGGGAAAATTGGAAAATTGAAACTGAGGCATCAACTGTTTCATTAATCACTGTTAAGATCCAGTTTGAAGTCTATATCGGGACCTGGGAACTTGCTCATACCATTTCCCCGGTTATTCTAACCTCCCATCTTCCTCCTCTCCCACTCACACTTTCTCCCAACCCCATTGCCATTTTGAACTCCATTGCATGCATACTGTCACCTTATTTCATATCATTAACTCCAAATTCTCTTCTATATAGCCAATAGTTACTTTAACTCTCTGTGCAAGCTGCTGCAGACGATTCTGAACGATATGTATGCATTTGGACAGACGGGGCCTGATTGGGGATAGTCAGCATGGTTTTGTACATGGGAGTTCCTGTCTTATGAGCTTTATGAAGAAAATGTGGTTGGTACAAGATGAGATGGTTGGTTTCCATTAATTAAATGTTTTTTCTCCCTCTGAAGGCATCACTTCTGAAAATGAGCAAGGCGTCAGACAGCTTGTAAATGAAAGTGAGTTTGAGCGGATTGTACGAAGAGCTACCTTAGTTATGTACTGGAAGCTTAATCCTGACAGAAAGAAACAGGTGGCTGTTTCTGAACTCCTGGAAAATGTCAGCCAGATCAATGCTGAAGGTAGGATAAAAGCAAATAATGGTGGCTGAATCACGTCAGATGCGCCTCTGTAGTCCAACCTAGAAGAGATGACAGACTATAATATTTACAAAGACCATGCTCTATAATAAATTAATTTTGTTGTCTTTGTAATAATGCAGAGAGCAATGTTGAACCGGGACCTGTCCCAAAAGTGCTGCAAAAAGAGAGACGAGTGCTTGAACGACTGGTCAGCGTTCAAAGTAAGAGCAACATCTACCAGTTATTTCTGTTTTGTAATACAACCTTAACATTCTGTGTAATGCAATATATATATTTTAAACAATTTCATTATTAAACTAATTTTCCACGTTGGTTTAAGTAACATGACCTCAGCAGTACAATATCATCCTATGAAATACCCAGGAATGGTAAAACCAAATCTTCACCAGAATTTTCCATGGTTTATACATAGAAACATAGAAACATAGAAAATAGGTGCAGGAGTAGGCCATTCGGCCCTTCGAGCCTGCACCGCCATTCAATGTGATCATGGCTGATCATCCAACTCAGTATCCCGTACCTGCCTTCTCTCCATACCCCCTGATCCCTTTAGCCACAAGTGCCACATCTAACGCCCTCTTAAATATACAATATTTTCCAGTTCATAAAGTAATTTGACTAACATATGATGAAAGAATGGACAGACTGGACGAGTATTCCCTGAAATTTTGAAGGATGAGATGGGATCTTATAGAAACATATAGAATTCTTAAGGAATTGGACAGGCTAGAAGCCGGAAAAAAAAATCCTGATGTTGGGGTAGTCCAGAAATAGGGGGTCACAGTTTAAGAAAAAGGGTAGGCCATTTAGGACTGAGATGAGGAAAAGATTTTTCACTCAGTTGTGAATCTGTGGAATTCTCTGCCACAGAAGGCAGTGGAAGCCAGTTGACTGGATGTTTTCAAGAGAGTGTTAGATATAGCTCTTAGGGATAACAGAAACAGGGGATATGGGGAGAAAGCAGGAAAAGGGTACTGATTTTGGATGATCAGCCATGATCATATTGAATGGTGGTGCTGGCTTGAAAGGCTGAATGGCCTACTCCTGCACACCTATTTTCTATGTTTCTATAACATGAAAAAGGTTGCTTGTGATGAGGATTCATGACAGTAAATAGTTATTTTTAGATTATTCATTGCATCCAACATAACTTGTGGATGTTTACTTTGTTATATGAAAAAAACATTGAAACTTATAACTTGAAGCTTCAATGGAAACCCACAAAATAGGTAACATTGAAAAACCAATGGAAAATGTAGCATGTGCTAACTTACCATGTAGTAAAGCTAGATAGATGTTCAACAATTCACAAACTGAATTGTTTCAAGCATCAGAAAGAAATTATCCTACCTTGCAAACATCCCAATATTAGTATTACAACGTAGAATGATAATTGTGATCGGAGGTGCCTGATTAGATTTGCCTGCTCCTATTTAGGGTACTAGAGTTTGTTAAAACAGACGCAAGAACTACAGGTGCTGGTTTACAAAAAGTGCTGGAGTAACTCGGCGGGTAAGGCAGAACGTCTGGAGAACATGCATAGATGAAGTTTCGGATCAGGACCCTTCTTCAGACTGATTGTAGTAGGGGGATGAAAAGAAGGGTCCCATCTCGAAACATTGCCTATCCTGGTTGTCCAAAGATGATGCCTGACCCGCTGAATTACTCCAGCGCGTTGTTTCGTTTTTTAGTTTGTTAATATATCGGGGCACCATTAACTCAGTTACAAATTTTACTTTTATGCCTGGGTTTATAATATTGCAATAGATACAACCCCAATTTATGTAATTACCCTCCTGCACAAACCCACCCAGAACCTCATGTAAAGAGTACAGTAAAGGTAAAATAATGGACCTATTTTGGCGTCATTTGAATAATGGCGCCAAAATTTGCGGTGCCAGCATGTGCAATATATACAAAAAGAATTTCACTGTGTCATTGCATATGCAACAAATAGAGCACTATTGGACCCTATGAACTACACATGCATGCCAGTATTAATTATGTTAATGTTGATGTGAGAGACTGCCACGGTGGACAATTGCAAAGCTTCACTGGCTGATTTTCAAGTGGCAAAGTTGTAATTATACAAATATAACATATAACTTGGAAAATAAATGACAGGTGTTGGGGCATTTAAATGGGCATTTTTACCTGTCTACTGCATTCATTAAAATGTGATGATATTTAACCACAAGCTTAAGCCATGAGTAAGGTTCACTTTGTACTTTGCCACAGTGGTCAGTGCAAACCAAGTAGCTCAGCATGTACTGTCTGCATTTCTGATGCAGCTATAGTCATCAACCAAAATTGATCCTGCTATTTCAGGCAACAAGGACATGAAGGTAGAAGATTTTATTGACTTGACAAAGAAATATGCCATGGGCATTATCCCATCGAACATGTTATCGCAGGGTGAAGATGACAGTATTGAAGGGAAACCACCTGAAGACATGCCTTTGCGGCAGAAGGTAAAATTATGAATGTGGCTAGTTTATTCTATAGATTTCTTTTAATCAAACAGCATTTCAGAATGGAAGTAAAATTCATAATTGGACATTTTACAATATTCTAGATTTTGTTACAAAAAGCAATCGTATTAAATTAGTTAGTCAGCTATCAAAATTATGATTTTATAGGATAGAGAAAATTAATTATGGTCGGTTGAATATTAGTAGCAATGAATTGTTTAAATATACATTTTTTTAAATGCTAGTGAAAAGACCAACTAAATCGGCTGGAGATTTATTTGCATACATTTGATTAATGCATGGAGATTACATGCATTTCACGGGAGCATTGTATTGACCACATTTTAAATTCTCATCGATGGGTTCCAGTTCATTTTGTTGGCTTACTGTATTACCTGTCAATGGTGCCATTAATTTGGCTTGTAATTAATATCTGCTTTCATCTACTCTGCGTTACAGCTTTATTGGCAATTTTTGTTGGTAATTGCATTCAAATTTAATATAATGAAAATAATTTCTGTCATATCCTGCAGATCGTGAAATACCCACTTCATGCCCTGATGGAAGTAAAGGAACATCTAATTGAAATAGCCTCCAAAGCTGGAATGCATTGGCTGCAGACAATCATTCCACTCCACCATGTGAATGCCCTCATCTTTTTTTTCATAATCAGCAACTTGACAGTTGATTTTTTTGCTTTTGTCATCCCTCTAATTATCTTTTACCTTTCCTTCATTTCCATGGTGATCTGCACTTTGAAAGTCTTTCAGGATAGTAAGGCATGGGACAGTTTCAGGACAATGACTGACCTGTTGCTCCGCTTTGAGCCAGATCTCGATGTAGAGCAGGCTGAGGTGAACTTTAGTTGGACTCACTTGGAGCCACACATACATTTCATGCTCTCTGCGTTCTTTGTGATTCTCTCCTTTCCCGTAGCAGACAAAGATTGGATTCCTTGCTCAGAGCTGTCAGTCATTGCAATATTCTTCATGATAACATCTTACATGAGCATAAGTTCATGTGCAGAGCCATATACACGATGGGCACTCATTACAGAAGCTGTATGGTCAGTATTGGGGTTCTTTAGAACTCTTCCTGATAGCTGGTACTATCTGAACGTTCTTGGGAAAGATTTTGCATCCATCCCGATAGGTAATAACTTTGTGTTGAATATAGGCCTCCCCAGTCTCTTGTACTGTTTCTTGTTCTACATGTTCTTCAGAATGGCACAATTGAGGAACTTTAAAGGTACTTACTGCTACTTGGTTCCTTACCTTGTCTGCTTTATGTGGTGTGAACTAGCAGTAGACTTTCTTAAGACATCCACAGGAATAGGTCTTATTCGGGCATCAGTTGGCTACTTCCTGTTTCTCTTTGCCCTGCCCATCCTGCTGTTAGGAATCGCATTCATGTTTGTGATCCAGGTCATAAAATGGTTTATTTCCATGGAGCTGATCAAGATAATAGTCACCCTTGTTTTGTGCATTATTCCCATTGTCCTCCATATGTGGACAAAATCAACGGGCACCATATTAGGACTAGTCAAGAGCCTGACAAGGAGCTCGATTGTCAAACTCATCCTGGTTTGGCTCACCGCAATAATGATGTTCTGCTGGGTATATGTGTACAGATCGGAAGGAATGAAAGTGTATAATTCCACCCTGACTTGGCAGCAGTACAGCCTTGCCTGTGGGCCTCGTGCATGGAAAGAGACCAACATGGCCAAGGTTCAGATGCTATGTGGCCATCTTGAGGGGCATCGGGTCACATGGACTGGACGGTTCAAGTATGTCCGCATTGTAGAGATTGAAAACAGTGCAGAGTCTGCGATAAATATGCTTCCGTACGTCTTGGGTGATTGGATGAGGTGCTTGTATGGCGAGTCATATCCAACATGTGATCCTAAAAATGTGTCACTGGTAGAGGATGATCTTTGTCGTCTCAAAGTCCTCAGCAAGCACGCCTGTCACCTTAAAAGATTTTGTCGTTATAAATTTGAAATAACTGTTGGCATGCCATATAATTCACATGGAAATGAGTCACCAGAAGATGATGCAACCAAAGACATTGTACTGAGAGCTAGTAATGAGTTCAAGAACGTTCTGCTGAACTTGGTGCAAGGATATGTGGTAGAGTTCAGTACTATTTTGGAGGGCAAGTTGGGTAGTAAATGGCCAGTCTTTGAACTGAAAGCCATCAGATGTCTCAACTGCATGTCAAAGTTAATACCAGCAGCACAAAGGCAGGTTAAAATTGAACATGACTGGAGAGGCACAGTGAAACAGGCTTTCAAATTTGCATTCAATTTTTTCTTTCATCCAGCCTTGTGTGCTGTATAACCATGGGTTCTGCTTTTCAATCTATTGCTGGATGTACTGCTTCTCTCTCCTAAGAGGAACACAGCAGCATGGTTTTTGTAACAAAACCAGAGCCTCAACCCAGTGAGTAGAATGGAGTACACCTAAAGACATGGAAGTGGGTGTCACCCATTTCAATTTAAATGTAACGTGCACCAAGCCATTCTGGTTATGTTCGAAAGGAAGAGTTACCAGTGGTTTTCTGGGTTTCATTTGATCTTAAACGGACATGTGGGTGTCAGCTACGCTTTCAGCCTGGGCTGCATTTGCTAAATAAATGGTAGATTATTAAACGGTTGCTTAAATGCTGATGATTTTTCACAAGGTACTCAAAACTGTGTTAACCAATAAAGCAGACATTTAAGTAGGCCTCTATTAACCTGATCATTATGTATCGAGTTGGTTTAAAAAAAAGCTAATGCTAAATGATGAATCATGTCCTTGATGTAAATGCTGCAGCAACATGAATTGGTGGAATGTACTTTGAAAAAATAATTGTAAAAAGTAGCCTTGCTAATGACATTTTAGCCTTGCTCAGGTTTTGCCTTTGTATAAATAAACTTTAAGATTAAACATTGTCACAGTCCTGCCACTTGATTGTAAAATGCAGAGGAAAGGTTGAATCACATTTTCTTTTTTTAAAATTAACTATCATTAAAAGATCACATTTTGCATCACTTGTAGCATACTTTAAATCTGAAACGATTTCAATGATTTTGAGATCACGAGATTCAAAGAATATTTAAATCTGCACATTTTATTAATCTCTGCTACATTTTTAGCTTTGAAAGGTACAGATGAACTGTGGTGCATTACTAGACACACTTGATGGTTACTTATACATTTATTTTATAAGATTAATTTGAGAGAACATTGAATCCCATAAATTTAATTCCATCACTGTCGGGATATGTAGATTGAGTTGTTATGTTCTGATTCATCCCACACATTCACTGTGATGGTGTTATACATGGGGCAGGATAATGATCTTGTACAGGCCCGTAGCCAGCACACGAAATGTAGTTTAAAAAAATCCTTTGAATTCCACTGTATAATTCTCAGCGTCAGCAATGTTTAGTCATTGCATACCTTACGTTTTGGTGTTTAGTCAATTTCAGATTCAGAGGCCAATGTAAAATAGCGTGAGTGGGAGATGATTGTTAACTTTGGAAGAGGTTATCGACAATAAAGTGGTTTGTTGATGGTATAGCACTTTAATTCTCTAATGACTGAAACTTCACCATGATTGTTCCTTTTGTAATGGACAGTTTATAATTTGGTGGTCTGAAAAACTTATTTTACTGCCAGCATGGTTTTGTGGAATTATTAATTGGATCTTATTTGTATGAGTATTTTAATCACTCTTGAGAGGAAAAACTTCCTATCAGACTTCAAAGTTCATGCTACCTCGCTTTATTTAATCTGACTAAAGAGTGGTGGCTGTGTGGAATGATCTTCCAGCAGAAGTGGTGGAGGCAGGATCGATTTTAACATTTAAAAGTAAAGTGGATAGGTATATGGACGGGAAGGGAATGGAGGGGTATGGTCTGAGTGCAGGTAGATGGGACTAGGGGAAAATAAATGATCAGCATGGACTGGAAGGGCCGAGAAGGCCTGTTTCCGTGCTGTAATTGTTATATGGTTATGTGGTATAATAGAGTGGAAAAAGATGCTACCTCTTACCAGCATGGTAGGGCAGCAGTAGACTTGATGCCTTACAACGCCACAGACCCGGGTTCCTTGTCTGTACAGAGTTTGTACATTCTCCCCGTGACCTGCGTAGGTTTTCTCTGGGATCTCTGGTTTCCAAATCCAAATACGTACAGGTTTGAAGGTAAATTGGCTTGGTATAATTTTAAATTGTCCCTCATGTGTGTAGGATCGTGTTAGTATGCAGGGATTGCTGGTTGACATGGACACAGTGGGCCAAAGGGCCAGTTTCCATCCTATCACTAAACAAATCTAATTTGAGCATTGCAATAGTGTCACTTGGTGTGCGGATTGGTGCATTGGGTTTCAAATATCACAATTTTTAGAACTTCTGTTAACAATTATAAAATGGTTAAAGGGCCTGTCACACTAGCGCGCGATTAGACGCGACAAGCGCGACCTACCGTGGTCGCTTTAGTCGTCCGGCCTCGCGTGACCCTGTCCCACTGCGATCGCCGGAGTCTCGTGGAGTTCCGCGGACTCGTGTGTAGCTGGTGTCGACATCGCGCGTAGTGTCCAAAAACCGACACTGCTTAAAAATTACGCGCGGCAAAATCCTGTCGCGCAGAACGTGATGACGTTTTGACGTTGTGCGTCTTCAGCGTGGCGTTGCGTGATGACGTCACTGCCCGACGTCGTGCAACGCGCATGCTCATGCGCATCGTCACGTGATGAAAAATAACGTCCTTCCTTCGGACGTCGCGCGTGTAATCGCGCGCTAGTGGGACAGGCCCTTCACTCGCACCGGGATCGCCTGACCCCCACGCGACCCCCGCGTCCGAATTTGTCGCGTGCTAGTGTGACAGGCCCTTAAGAGATTAAATTTTTTTTTTTTTTTTAAAGACAAGAATAGGTTGTTAAGACAGTCATAGACTGATAGTGTGGAAACAGGCCCTTTGGCCCAACAATTTCCCAGCAGCACTAGTCCCACCCTTCATCTAGTACAGTTTAAAACATCTAAAACCAGAAGTCAAAGGGGAACTTTAGCGTTTTAGTACACATGGTTCCTTAGCCAGTAATTGATAGTCAATTTGTGAAAATCATGTACAATTAAGAGGGAAAGATTTAAAGGCCTGTCCCACTTTCACGACCTCTGCCGAGTTTACCCTTGACTCATACTCGCAGCATGGTCATAGGCAGGTCGTGATGCTAGTCATAGGAACTCGTGGCATCAAGTAGGTCGGGGCGTTTTTCTAGCCTGATGAAAAATGTTAATGAGTAAAAAAGGTCGTGAATTACATCGTGAAAGTGGGACAGGCCCTTTAAAGTTGAACTAGAATGGGAAGTTGTTTAGAGAAACAAGTAACTGCAGATGCTGGTTAATGGTTTTAGATTATTGAAGTTGCTGAGTAGCCCAATAAAACAATCCACTTTTGTTACCATACCTTTTAATTCCGGTGGTTGTAAGTAATGGGGTTAGTAAATAATACATTTTACAGCAAGAGAATGAGGACTTCTACACTGCAGTCAGTACAATTCGAGGGATATATTGGATAAGACAAATTCTCAAAATCCTAAAACTGAACTTGAGTTTTTTAATCGAAGTGTTCTTTAATGCATTTCAGTAATAAAAGTGTACTTTCTGTGTGAATATTGTTGGCATTTGTTTTAAAGAGACCGACCCATTGTTTTTAATTATTCATTGTTAAAAGCCAAAGCATACAATGTTTCTCAGCAAGTGCAATAGATCATGACCCTTCACATTAACTCAAAATAAATGTTACTTCACCAAATTAGTCAAATGCAACACCTAGAATTTATTTTCCATGGATCTTAAGTTATTCATTGAAAAATCAGTTTCTACTTTGAAGTGCCTGACAATAACCCTTCACTGTGGCTGTATAACTCCTAGCATAATGTATTATTCATGGGTTTAATCTGGAGTGGGTAAACTGATGGTGGATTGTTAGTAAAATGTTGAATTGTGCATTTTGATAAGTGAAGAAGTTTGCTGGGGTTCTGAGAAATAAACCTTGGCGCCTGTGGAGTTGGTATTAAATTGAAATATTGCAAATTTGCATATGCCTTACATGATCAATAGGAGTTGTTTGTTGGTTATTTTTAATCAAGTTTCATTTCGATATTTATCTTAACTTGTGAAACATCTGTACCAAAAGTGCATAGGCTCTGTATTAAAATGCAGTATTAAAGCTGTTACCAAAAGCCTTCACCTACCTTTACTTGGTAGAATCATGTCTTCAATAAAGCTGTTTACGAAATGTTTGATATCAGTGTTTTATTCTGGCAACATTGCAAACATGGTACAACAAATTCTAGGGTAAAATTACATACTCTCCCCAGTAATTTGAATAGGCTTTTAGGCACATTGTGGGTAGAGTGTTGTATCACAATATTTGTTTCCTAACATTGAGCTTAAATTATGGATATAGACTCTCAACAGTGTAATAATGTGTTTCTGTCTGTAATAAGTGAGTTTGGTACTCTGAAAAATGCAAGGAATCATGGGATTTGTCAAGGGTCTTTTGCAATAAAGAAAAAACGAGCAAAGTGCTGGCTGCATAAACTGTGTATAAATTCTCATCTTTATTCATAATTTATGGTAAAAATATATTCAATCTAAGGAGTCTGGTAGCGGGTGAGCGGGGTGTAACAGTGAGAGAGGGGCCAGCTGCGAGTGGGGGACAGGGAGAGACTACGGACATCTGGGGTCGGGTCTCCAGCGCTGTTGGGCCGTCCCTGGCCGGGGATGTCTGTGGTGGCCCTGGACTAGTGGGGCACTGGCCCGCCACGGAGAAGAAGTGCTAACTCCAGCTCAACTCTGCCTGTCCCGCCGGGTTAACCGACAGCCCTGGACTGACGGGACACCGGCCTGGAGCAGTGGAGTTAGCGCTTCTTCTCCGCGCTGGCTGTAAGCCTGGGCCGCCGCCACTCCAGGCAGGAGTCCCATCAGTCCAGGGTCACCCCGGACATCTCCGGCTGACCCCGGACAGGGATGGGGACAGCCCAGTAGCAGTTCAACAGCGCCGGAGACCCGGGTTTGATCCCACCTACGGATAAAAACGCAGGTCTGGGTCCATGCAGTAGTATAGCTGCCGAGAATGTTTATGGCGAGTGACCTATGACCTGGGCATGTGCAGTCGGAATAACAAACCCTTATTAAGATAAAAGTACCCTTTATTGGAGTTTCCCATCACATAATGTCAGAACCTACTGCAACTCTAATGGCAGAGGATAGATTGTCAAAAGCAAAAAAGATATCATATTTAGGAAATAACTGCAGATGCTGGTTTAAACCAAAGATAGACACAAAAGTCAGTCAGGCAGCATCTCTGAAGAAAATATCTCGTTTCCCTTTCCTCACGCTGAAGGTGGGTCTCCACCTGAAACATCACCTATTCCTTTTCTCCAGAGTCACTGCCTCACCCGCTGAGTTACTCCAGTGGGGTGGAAGATTGCAACCTTCACGTGGTCCGCCCTGTTTCAATGAATGCAATCAACCCGCCATGCACAATCAAATAAGATCAAAAAGAACAAGTTGTACTACAACTTTAGGATGTGCATGCCCTACGCAAGAAGTTGCTCCAGGTTTTTGTGTCTACATGGGGCAAAAAGATTTTTTGTGTTATTGGCAGGCCTGCAATTAGAATTTATCTGTGCAGGCATACCCCGGATATGCTTATGCCTCAGAGGGACATGGGTGGGGGAAATATGAATACGGGTCCCATGAAGCTGCATTTGTCCCCCTGTGGATAATCAAGTCTTTTTCCAATTGTATTAGTCTCAATGATGCAAAAATCCATTCAGTCTTAAGAAGGGTCTCGACCCAAACCGTTGCCTATTTCCTTCGCTCCATAGATGCTGCCTCATCCGCTGAGTTCCTCCAGCATTTTTGTCTACCTTTGATTTTCCAGCATCTGCAGTTCCTTCTTAAACGAAAAAAAATGCATCTAGTCATTCGTAGGATTGCAAATACTGGGGAGCATGTGATTCAGAGGGCAAACAAACTGCAGCAGTGGGCAAGAAAATGAAAATGCAATATTGTGTGACAAAGTTATCCTCTCTGGTGCACAAACAGAAGCAATGCATTTTATTTTAAAGCAAACACAAACCGCTGGAGGAACGCAGCTTTGTGGAATTACTCAGGAATTTCGATTCCAGCAATTGCAGTCTCTTGTGTCATCATTTTGTTAAAAAAACAGACATTGGGTAATGTTTCTATTCACGAGGACCTGTGTGTTTGTACAACATTTTTTATAAGCCCATATACAAACACAACAAGTTAAATATTGGCCTTTTACACAAAGGTTTGTATACTGGGATAAACATGACTAATAGCACTTATTTACTGGTTTGGTGAGAATGCAACAAGAAAACTGTAGAATTTTGGTTGTCTTCCCTTGAACGATTGGTCATCTTTGAGTTCAGCAAACATTCAGCAGATTCATTCCTAGGATTGCAGACACAATAAACTACAGATACTGCAATCTTGACACTAAATGCTGGAGGAAATCAAAGGGTCAGGCAGTATGTGTGGAGGGAATGTACAGCAAACATTGCAGGTCAGATACTTCTAGAGACTTGCAATAAAGGAGTAACATGATCAATTAATAATCATGTTCCACTTGAATTAAGAGATACTTTTGAAATTGTTTTATAATCTCCCTCCTTTCTTCCAGCTTTCTCTCCCCCACCACCACAGCAATCTGAAGATGGGTCCCGTCCTCCCCCCGAAACATCAAATATCCACATTTTCCTGAGATGCTGCCTGACCTGTCGAGTTGCACCAGCAAATGTTTTAAGTAACATTTGATTTTCCTATCTTATAAATTGCTTAATTGATTAGCTCAAATTGGACATCCAAATTATACAATAGATTTGGGCAGATTTTGCTCAAAGGATACAGCATGGAAACAGGCCCTTCGGTCCACTCAGTCCAAGCAGACCATTGATCACCTGTTCACTCTGGGTCTACATTATCCCACTTTCGCATCCACTCCCTACACACAAGAGGCAATTTATAGCCAATTAACCCACAAATCAGCTGGCCTTTTGGATGCAAGAGGAAACTGGACACCTGGAATAAACCCATGAAGGCACAGGGATAACGAGCAAACTCCACACAGGCAGCACTCGGGGTCTGGAATGAACCCATGTCACTGGCGCTTTAAGACAGCATCTCTACCAGTTGCGAGGAACTTGAAGAAAACAAATGAAACCATGTTTTTTTTTAAATAATATGCATCTGCTTGTCAAGGGATAGGATTTCCTCTGCAGTGTTTTGAATTACATACCACAAGATGGCAGTGTAATACTTAGTCTGAACTCCAACTGAGCTCTTGTAATTGAACTCCCAAGTGCTATGTTCACACAGGCTTACCAAAGAATCTCTTACACATCACTGTTTATATCTCTCGTTTCCCTGATCCCTGACCAGTCTGAAGAAGGGTCTCGACCCGAAACGTCGCCTATCTCCTTCGCTCCTTAGATGCTGCTGCACCCGCTGAGTTTCTCCAGCTTTTTGTGTAACCCCCAATCTCTTACAGATCTTGTGTTTGTAATTTGACCTGGCAATTGTCTGTGTAGCTTTTAAGTTAATTTACAATACACACAGTGTGTTATCGGAGCTGATGTAACAGTAATTTTAATCATTTCTCCCATTAAGTGCATTGAAAGATTGAAGCCATCATTAACTGAAGAAGGGTTTCAGCCCGAAACGTTTCCTATTTCCTTCGCTCCATAGATGCTGCCGCACCCGCTGATTTTCTCCAGTATTTTAGTCTATCATTATCTACCATCGCCTCTTCCTAATGCCTTCCCCCAGTCCCCAATCAGATCATAGGTCACACAGGCCGGCAATCTTTAGCTTCAACAACAGAGCCATGTTACAAATGTCAGGCTGTGAGACAGTTTGTGTTTTTGTTGGTTTTTACAACGGCCCTTCACTCCCAGACTGAGATCATTGGGGAAAATAGCTCTAAATTTTGAATGCATGAAGGTGGTTTCTTGGAATAGAAGCAAAGGGTGTCTCCATAGGTACAGCAAAACCACGTAAAGGCCTTGTTTTTGAAAACCTATTAATAGTTAAAATAGAATAAAAATTGCAGATACAAATTGGCATATAGGAAACCAAATAAATAACATGGCGTTCTGGGAATGGCAGCTTCATTCAGCAGAGACTTTCTTCCATTGTGCATGATCCTGATTGTTTTCCTTACAAATATAAGCTGGAATGGTTAATATTTTTAGCAGGACAATACTCCTGACATCATATCTACCTCAAGTCAAAGAAGTCTCTTCCAAGGCAGAATCATCTGTCTGTAAAAACATCAATATATTGAATTATACTTTGGAGAAAGATGCTGACAAAGGGGCACATTTCAAAAGCTGGTAGCAACTCTCCTTTCGACCACTTAAATATGGGTGGGAAAAACAAAACAGGTATGAAGCTGAGAGTGAAGGAATGCCATCATACAACTGATGGGACCATTGATAATGAAGGTAGCAGGAAGACAGAATTCTCAGAAGGACGCAGAGCTGGAGAAACTTAGCATGGTGGGAAAGAACAAGATGTACATGGTCTTACTGATAAGATGATCAAGCACGAGTAATGTGAATGGGGGAGGAGACAAGAAACAGAATAATTTGAAGTTCATAAAATATGAAAGCTCAATTAAGATAACAGTGAAATAGTTGCATCTGATGGCATCAAATGGGTGGATAAGGGTTTAAATTATAGGAAAGCTATGGCAAGGAGGGAAATCAGAAGTGAACGCACAACCTCAATTTCATTGCCTTAGCAAAGAAAAGGAGAATCAAATCCCAATTGCAAATAAAGGATAGCAGAGAGAGTCTGAAATTAAAATCTGTAATCTGCAGATGCAGATATGTCCATTCTGAAGTGTCATTGAAATATAGTCACGGTGCAGTGGGTGAGTTTGTGACTGTTCAAGAAATAATGATGGAGAATGTTTCAGAACAGTGTTTTTTCATAAAGTCAACTGTTTGCCAATAAAGATAAATTGTGGAGACAGGAAACTGCAGATGCTAGAATCTTGAGCAACTCAAACGGTCAAAGAAACTCAGCAGGGCAGGCAGCATCTGTGGAGGGAATAGACAAGCAATGTTTGCATCAGGACCCTCATTTGGAGAGGGGTTTGATTGGTAGATGGGTGGAATAAATGATAAAAGCTAGAGGTGAAAAGAAGGTAAAAGGAGTCAGATAAGGAGCAGAGAGATAGAAAGATGAATAATGGCTGGTGTTACTAATTCACACTCATGCATCAAATATACTATGGACTGATGGAGAACCCAGTCCATTGGCACAATATCAGAAGGCAGCAGTGCATTCGTTGAAGGACAAACCTAGAGTCATAGATGATACAATGTGTGATACAGGCCTTTCAGCCCCACTTGCCCACACCGGTCAACATGTTTCAGCTATACAAGTCCCACCTACCTGCGCTTGGTCTATATCCCTCCAAACCGGTCCTATCCATGTACCTGTCTAACTGTTTCTTAAACATTGGGATAGTCCCAGCCTCAACTACCTCCTCTGGCAGCTTGTTCCATACACCCACCACCCTTTGTGTGAAAATGTTACCCCTCAGATTCCTATTAAATCTTTTCCCCTTCACCTTGAACCTATGTTTAACCGAGGCTTACTTAAACCTGAGGCTTAAACAGAAAATAATGGTTGTAGTTGACAGGAGGGCATGATAAACCAGGATAAGTTACCTTTAAGCAAATTGAGCAATGGCATTAAAAGAGCCAGAGAGATTTATTGAGGGGGGAGCAGTTGTGCTAACTGGTGTGGGCAGAATTAGTTGACCTCATCCGCAGGTAGCGGTGTGAATGCTAGTGTCAGTTGTGCCACTTTGACTATGTTTGAATATCCACTGAAACTATGACCATTTGGGTGAAACACCTGGACATAAGTTGCTCGCATGCTCTTGCCCTGAGAATAAAACATTAATTCTGAAACTAAAGAGCTGTAAAATAGAGGACAAATGAAAAAGGGAGCTCCAAACAAATTTTTCATTTATAATGCAGAAAAAAAAAATCATAAGGGAGCTCTGTCATGTTATTTGATATTTGAAGTTGAAATTTGTACTGAGCTGTATACAAAAATGAATTTTACTGTACATGTGACAAATAAAGTACCATTTAATTTCCAATAAAAGTGCACTTCTGCACAATGGAAGGGATCCAATTAACAACATATTCAATCCATTTATATTTAAAATACACATACAGGCACATTTGTGTACAACATACTTACCAAGCATCACCCCGTGTCAAATGATTGTTTCCATAATTTATTTATTTTTCTTAGAGAACATTTCCTTGCTCGTAAGGAATATTAAAGACAAAGAACCACTAAAACCAAGGCAAGGCATCACATTGCAACAAAACTATACCAGTGATTGATTAACTATTGTGATGCAGCAGAAAATAGCGTTCAGTTGACATTCTCTTGACACCCAAGAACACCTTCTGCAGAAGGAATCCTTATTGGTTTTTAATGTGGCAACTGTTAGGTGTACTGTACCCCAGAAGGGATGAGTTCTTTAAGCCAAGGCGGTCAGACTGCAGTTGAATATAATTGGCTGTCAATCTCAACCCTGAGTAAACCTCCCTCCAGCTTATCTTCCAGAAGATGAATGTGACATGGGGATGTTTGTAGGAAAAAAAGGCTTTCCTTGCTAAGGATAGAGATAAAATCTGATCAGTCTTGAAAATGGGAAAAGACATAATTCAAAAATAAAATGTCTTTGCTAACCTAACTTAAAAAAAACTAGTTGCCATTGATTGACACAAATTTGTGTACCCGCTGAGTTACTCCACAACTTTGTGTCTTTATAAATAAATAGCTGAGAGTTTGTGATGTACATCTGTTCTGGTCATGATAATCACTTCAAATTTCTTGCTATCGTCGTTTTTGTCTATTTTAATCCATTCTATCTTTTTAAATGGTGTAAATAATTCAGTTCACAATGAATTTTAGTATTGTGGTCACTAATAATCCCTCAATCAGTAATACTGATACTTGGGTATGGTCTATTTGAGACAGACTCCAAAGAGGTGTTTTAAAAAAAATAATATTCAATTCAACTGGTAGAAATATTAAAATGACTTAATTTAAAAATGATAAGGTGAAATACAATCCAGGAGGGATAACGTGACATTAACTGGATTGGCTGCCTATCTAATATTTCATTTTACATTCTAGAAGTGAGAAACATGAAGATAATGTGTTCCCATAAATCTCCCACCTGCCAAATAATTATCAAAATTATTCCTGGAGGAGTAATTGTAACAGATGCTTTAGGGAAATTATCACTTCTTCATTGGCTAGGAAGTGTCTTGTAAAGATCTTGGATTGTGAAAGGTAAAATAAAAACAAATCCTCTCTACTACTGAATCATTGGGAACTAGTGAACATTGTGACTAATGAATGCTGTGCCTCAGGGATTAGTGCTGAACTCATTGGTGTTTGTGGTTTATACCAATGATTTAGGTGAGAATGCACAAGGCATTACTAAGTTTGCAGATGACAGTAAAGTATGTGGTAGGTAGATTGTTAAGCTGGTTGTCAAAAAATTACAACAGGATCTTAATCAGCTGGGCAAGTGGGCTGAGGAATGGCTAATGGAGTTTAGCCACCGGGTGGCGCCGTCAGCCATGGCAGCCTGGCCAATGGTCTGTCTGTCTTTTTTGTTATTTTTAGTGTGTTTTTAAAAGTATGTGTTAATGTTCTCTGGTTTGTTTTATGCGGGGGGGAGGGGGGTGGGGGAAACTTTTTTCAACATCTTACCTTGCCGGATCGTATCTCTGGTCGCTCTGCGGCCCAACATAGAGCTGGAGGCCTTGTTTGAGGCTGACTTTGAGCCCCGCCGCGGTGTCGTGGACTTACCATCAGAGCCTGCGAACCCTTGCCTGGGATCGACCCTCCAACCGCGGCCTGCGGATTTCACCATCGAGGAGCTCGCAGTATTGTGCAGAGACTGATGTCGGGGAGCTCCAAGAAACAGGAGGCTCGACTAGCCCCAACCTGGGGTCCGATCGGCCAGCGCAAGGGTGTTGAGACTCCCCCGACGCAGAGGGCTGCACCGCCAACTATGGGAGCCGAGAAGCCCCCAACTGCGGGAGGGCAAAGAAGGGAAGTGATTTAACTTTTTTTTTTGCCTTCCATCGCAGTGAGGAATGTGGAGGAGTTGCATGGGGGGTGTTTATGTTAAAATGTGATTTTTGTGTTTTGCTGCTTTTAATTGGTATGACTGTATGGCAAATCAAATTCCTCATACATAGCAAAACATACTTGGCTAAAAAGGTATGATTATGATTATGAATTCAAGGTGTTGCTTTTTGGGAAGTCAAACTAGGGCAGGACCTTCACAATGAATGGTCAGACCATGGGGAGTGTTGTAGAGCAGAGAGATCCAGGAGTGCAGGCAGAATTCCCTGAAAGTGGCATCCTGGGTAAATATGATGGTTGAAAGGCGGCTCATCAAATCAGGGTAATGAGTATAGAAGTTAGGATGTTCTGTTACAGGTGTACGAGACATAGGTGAAACCACATTTGGAGTTTTGGTCACCCTGCAATAGGAAAGGTTATTAAGGTTGAAAGAGTTCAGAGAAGATTTTCGAGGACGTCACCAAGCCTCAATGGCCTGAGCTTTCGAGAGATTGGGTAAACTAGGACTTTATTCCTTGCAATGCAGAAGGCTGAGGATGTGATTTTACAGAGGGATAAAAATCATGACAGGAATTGACAGGGTAAATGCATAAAGGGCAGAGAAAAATCAAGAACCAGGAACAGAGGTTTAAGGTGAGAGGGGAAAGATTTTGAGGAACCTGAAGGGCAACATTTTCCACTCAGAGGGTGGTGGGTATATGGAATGATCTTCCAACAGGTAGTTGAGGCAGGTACAATATCAGCATTTAAAAGACACTTGGACAGGTACATGGCTAGATATGGTTTAAATGGATACCAGTCAAATGCAGGCACATGAGACAAGCTTAGATGGAGCATCTTGGCAGTGTGGACAGGTTAGGCCAAAGGGCCTGATTCCATGCTGCATTGCTCAATGACATTTTCTTCAGTAAATTGACCAATGAAATGCCAAAATTAGAATTAATGTTTACGTTTCTTTGGAAGATATGAGGGACTAAACTGATCAATGATCTAAAACAATGATCTAAAGGAAGTCCTGTTATGTCATTTTATCCCACACTGATAGAAGGTCTTAATTGGAATGTTCATGTGTTAGAACCAAATGTTTTCAAAATAGTGAAGACAAAAGTAGTTGATGGGTAGGTTATTCAGCAATTACTTCTTAATATCATGTGGTTATTAATACCATGGTTTGCTTTGCAAACAAATAGAATTTCTAAAAAAAAATGTAGACTATGTTATCATTCATATATCGCACTGATTGTTCAAAGAACATCAGGATGGCCAGTGTGACAATTAGTTGTCATCTACATGATTGAGTATACCCACCTCTAACATCTTGCAGGGAAATTATCCAAACGAGGAATCATTCTACAATTGATTTGATACAAATTCCAATTGATAGCAGATTACAGGAAATCAATAATTAATGATGATGATTTAAATTAATTGCAGAATATGACAGAGTTGTGAAATAACAGCAAAGCCAATTAGAACGATGTGTAAATGTCACTGTAGGTACAGCTAGGACTTCCAAACAGTGACACTATGACTGTGTGGCTACTCCCAGCTCCAATGTCATCTATACATTCACCGACACCACTGCAGTTGGCTGTATCACTGGTAGGAGTGAGTCAGCATAGAACACCTGCCACGTGGTGCTGCAACGTTCTCTCGCTCAATGTCAACAAGACCTAAGAATTAATCGGCAACTTGAGAAAGGAAGTTTTCATCAGTGGGTGGGTGATGGAGAGCATTAAAAGCTTCAAATCCCTGGTTATTACATTTACGAGACCTGTTCTGTGCCCAGCACACAGATGCAATCATCAAGGAGGTGAGCCAGCATCTCTGTTCTGTTGGAATCTTGAAAAGATTCAGTATGTCTCCAAATCTCCACAGATGTATTAGAACATAAAACATGGAATAATAGGTGCAGGTGTAGGCCAGTCGGCCCTTCGAGCCAGCACCGCCATTCAATATGATCATGCCTGATCATCTAAAATCAGTTCCCGTTACTGCTTTATCCCCCAAATCCCTTGATTCCTTTAGCCCCAAGAGCTAAATTTAACTCTCTCTTGAAAATATCCAGTGAATTGGCCTCAACTGCCTTCTGTGGCAGTGTGGCAGAGAATTCCACAGATTCACAACTCTCTGGGAAAAAAACTATTTTCCTCATCTCGCACCTAAATGGCCTAACCCTTATTCTTAAACTGTGACCCCTGGTTCTGGACTCCCCAACATCGGGAACATTTTTCCTGCATCTAGCCTGTCCAATCCTTTAAGAATTTTATGTGTTTCTATAAGATCCCCTCTCATCCTTTAAATTCCAGTGAATACAACCCCAGTCGACCCATTCTTTTATCATATGTCAGTCCCGCCATCCCGGGAATTCACCTGGTGAACCTACGCTGCACTCCCACAATCGCAATAATGTCCTTCCTCATACTAGACCAAAATTGTGCACAATACTCCAGGTGTGCTCTCACCAGGGCCCTGTACAACTGCAGCAGGACCTCCTTGCTCCTAAACTCAAATCCTCTCGCAATGAAGGCCAACATGCCATTAGTTTTCTTCACTGCCTGCTGTACCTGCATGCTTACTTTCAGTGACTGATGTACAAGCACACCAAGGTCTCATTGCACCTCCCATATTCCTAACCTGACGCCAACCAGTTCTCTATCCATGTCAATACCCTACCCCCAATACCATGTGTTCTAATTTTGCACATTAATCTCTTGAGTGGGACCTTGTCAAAGGCATTTTGAAAGTCCAGATACACCACATCAACTGGCTCTCCCTCATCCATTCTACTGTTACATCCTCAGAAAATTCCAGAAGATTAGTCAAGCATGATTTCCCCTTCATAAATCCATGCTGACTTTGACTGATCCTGTCACTGCTTTCCAAATGCGCTGCTGTAACATCTTTAATAATCAATTCCAGCATCTTCCCCATTACCGATGTAAGGCTAACTGGTCTATAATTCCCCGTTTTCTCTCTCCCTCCTTTCTTAAAAAATTGAGTTACTGATCGAGTAGAGAGAACATTGGAAAATGATCACCAATGCATTCACGATTTCTAGGACCACCTCCTTGAGTACTCTGGGATGTAGATCATCATTCCCTGAGGATTTATCTGCCTTCAGTCCCAGCCATTTAACTAACATGATCTCCTGACTAATGTGGATTCCCTTCAGTTCCTCCCTCCCACTGGATCCTCAGTCCCCCAGTATTTCTGGTAGATTGTTTGTGCCTTCCTTAGTCTTCCTTTCACCCCTTCCCTCCTCTCTCTCCCTACCCCATTCCCTTTCCCACACCCCTTCACAGCTCCCTCTCCTCTCCTCTCCCTCCACCCTCCCTCATGTAGGTCCCGCCCCCTCTCCCTCCTGTCCCTCCCCTCCTCCTGTCTCTCCCCTCACCCTCCTGTCCCTCCCCTCACCCTCCTGTCTCTCCCCTCACCCTCCTGTCGCTCCCCTCCCCGCTCTCCCCTCCCTCTCCCCCCTCCCCTTCCCCTTTTCTCTCCCACCCTTCTTCCTTCCCACCCTTCTTACTTCCTTCCTTCTCCCCGGTCTCTCACCGGTGTCGGCCACCACCACGATCAGCTCCTTGAGCTGCTGTAGCACAGTCACCATACGCTGCCTCTTGGTCGGCCCGGTCTCTGCTTTGTGGAATGTATCCTGACTGGTTGTACAATGGCCTGGTAAGGCAATTCCAATGCACAGAAATGCAAAAGGCTGAGGGAATGCTGGCCCATTGCAGGCACAACCCTTCCCTCTATTAGAACATAGAACAGAAAAACACAAGAACAGGTCTTTTGGCCCACAATGTCTGTGCTGAACATGATGTCAAGCCAATCTCTTATCTATCTGCACTTAATCCATATCCCTCCATTCCCTGTGCAATAGAAATATCGTATCTGCCCCAAACAGCAACCTCAGCAGCACATTCCAGACACTCACCACACTTAGTGCAGAAAAATGTTGAAAACATCTACACAAGGTGTTACCACAAGGTGGTGGTATACACCATCAGGGATCTCCATCACCTGGGCCCAGCCTTCTTCTCAGTGTTACCATTGACCATGAGGTACAGAAGCCTGGCATCCCACACCACCAGGATCAAGAACAGGTACCTTCCAGAAAATATCAGGTTCTTGAATCAACCCGCACCATCCGCATCCCACCTCGTCAACAGAACACTACATGGGTTAACAAAAACGATTTGCCCTAATGTCTTGTTGTTTGCAGTCTATTGGAAATTTTGTGCAAGTTTTTTAATCTCTAATGTGGTTTTATGTTTGTCTGAGTCTATGTGCTTGTGATGCTGCTGCAAGCAAGATTTTACATTATCCCTGTACCTCATTGCACTTGTGTATAACAACAATAAACTCAACTTACAATACTGTTCTTTTCACCAAAATGGCTTATTGTCTGATTTTACAATTCAAATACAGAATGGCCCAAGAATGCTGTAAATATAATAGATTCAGAATTGACTCAAAACATTGAAATTTCAAAATTTCCTTCAGTTCAGCAATGTTATGTTATAACTGGCCGGCCTCCTCAGGTTCCATCAATCACAAACGATCCCGACTTGGAATTACATTATCCTCCTAACATCTTTGCTTGGCCTATGTCCAAGAACTCCCCCTGCCCAATACCACTAAAGGAGAGCAAAAAAATAAACCGCTGGAGGAACTGAGCAGGTCAGGCAGCATCTGTGGACAGGAATGGACACATGGTCTTTTGGGTCAGGATACTTCATCAGACCTCAAAAACTGGAACATGATTCCAATTTTTGAAGTCTGTTTTACCACAAAAAGAGAACTGCCACCTATGAGAGCAATTGGGGATGGACAATGAGTTTAATTATAGTTATCGTTCCCATTTCCAACTTGCTTCAGCACATCTGCTCTTAAAACTTCAAATGTGTTCCAAAAGTCGCCAAAACTGGCCAAATCAAAACCAGCTTGCTCAGAACTCTTGCTTGCACATGGCAGCATACCAATCTCGTCAGTCCATTTATCCTGTGCTTAGTGATCTGCATGGGCACCCAGTCGATCAATAATTATTATAATTAAAGGTTTTCATTTGCATGTTTAAATCCTTGGGTCTTTAGTCTCTCGTCAACTCAAGATAAAAGGAACTGCAGATACTGGAATCTTGCTTAGAACGCCAGAGTAACTGAGCAGGTCAGGCAGCATCTCTGGTGTACATGGATAGACAATATTATGGGTCGGGATCCCTCTTCAGACCCTTCCCTTCAGCTCGACTCAGCTTTGCCTTCTGCTGTTCAATATCATAATTCTGGAGTTCCCTATACTGCTTCTGCACCTCATACATGACCAAAGGATCATCCAGTAGAGAAACAGGTCCTTCAGCCCACAATGCCCATGCTGACCATCAAGTATCCATCTATACTAATCCCATTTACAGCTCAGTGTGGAGCCTTCGGTGTATTTGGCAAAATATGTGCTCATCCTAGTTACTTAAACACAGTGATAGTACCTACCTTCACCTTCTCTATTACTCACTGCACCATCAACTTGAGATTCCTGGATGCTTCACTGAGAGGAGACATTGCACTCGCTGTTAAACATTAAATGGCTAAACTGAGAAAATATTAGAATTTTAACACCTTTTGTCAGGCAAGGCATTTTAAGATTTTTGCAATGTCTTTCTATGCTTGGTACATGCAATCAACCCTCCTCAAATTATCCACGACCTTCATTAATATTTTCCATGTAACCTTAGTCATCAAAATGTTTGCTTTTATCAGCACAGATTGCATGTTGACAAGGAAAGTCAATTAAAAAGTGCATGTTACATTTAAATCATGGACAGTGCTTCAAACATCCTGGTTTCCACACGAGGAACTTTATTACCTACCACTCCTCAGGAACCGTTCCAGACTAAACTGGCATTTTACTCTCATTGCATTAATTTATTTTTGAAAAATTATGACTAATTATGATTTGTGAATATTTCCTTATTTTGAACTCATTTTTAATTGTAAATATAAAATGTCTTAAATTTGGGGCTGACATTCAGAAAGTAATGTAGAGTACTGTCATGGAGCAGACAACATTCAGCAAATACATCAACACAGCTGAAGCAAGGCATGTGACAATGGTGAGACATTGTTTACAATTGAGACTATTCAATAGCAGTGGTGACAGTCTGATGATAATAGGGATACAAGACATTACAATTTCATGCTGTAATACCTTGTGCAAATTGTCATTGAATTACAGCAGTCGTAAAGTCTGATTCTCTGTATTTCTAATGAGCAGCTGAAGAACAATTACAGCAGTGCCTAGGCCAACATCAAGAAATATTCTCTTATGTTAGAAACCTGTCACTCGAAGAATGCCCAAAACTGCAAAGTGTACATTTAGGCAAAATTAAAGGATGCAGTGGCTGACATTAGATTTTATTTGAAAACCTGTTAACATCTCTCTCATTGACAAACATTTTTACCAATTTCATATTAGAAGTAAAAAGCATTGCCCAGGTATAGATCAGCAACAGGTTCGAGAAACATCATTTTTCCAAGCAAATTTCAAAGTTAGTACCCAAAATAGCTAAAGTTGAAGCACCTACAGATGAACCTCCTGTAGATTTCTATTTAACACAGTACAATTTTGTCAAAATGTTCAATAGCTTTTGTTCAGTTCTATCTTTCAGAAGTCAGTGTTAGTGTGTTACCTGCAACGTGACTGCCCAGTGAACTCGGGAGTAAAGAGAAGAACCAAAGCACTCTGAATTTTGAGACATCCATGGCGTTCTCACATTAATCAATTTATTAAAACTGTATTGTGCTTTATGATTCACAGCCAATTTTCTCAATGAATATCTCCAAACTCAATGATATTTCAGTAACTTTAATAAGGAATAAAGACAAAGTACTTATGCCTTCCGCTTTGCAATGCCCATTAACTCCCATTCCCCTTCATCAGTCCCCTTCAACATAACACTGTCCACTCTTTAGCACATGATTTTAGGTAATTGGAAAATTCAGAAAAATATAAAAACATAGTAGGTCTTGTGGTTTTCAGTGCAGAACGATGGGTACGAGAATTAAGTAGTGTTCAAAATGTAATGACTTCCATTATTTTATCCCATTGCTATGCCAATCTCAACGTAAATGCAGGTATTGTCAGCACCCAAGAGGCACCGTCGTCTGGTATTTTATTTAAAGCAGCTGCTAAAAATGTAGGAGTAAAGTTACCTTTCCTGTTCCCCACAGCTTCATTATGGAGAGCAATGGTCATATTCAGGATATTCCAAATTAATGATGCGGTAGATTTCTGAAACCTCCACAAATGCCTAACATTTTTGAAGGTCATCTTAAATGTTATGACAGGCCACAAATAATTCAATTCATTAAACCGTTTGTTTTTTTAATGCAGCTTTGCCTCAATTTGTTGAAATTATTTTTTCCCCTACAGATCTGTGTAGTGTGAGATTTTAAACTATATTTTTAGCTGTTTGATAAATTCAAGATATTCTTTGAAATAAAATTGCATTACCTTGGATTTTTTTTTCTTTTCAATGGCAGTGCTGCATTGTGGACGATTTCACCATTTTGTGACCAGTGACCCTAACAGAAGGATTCAGATCAGGTGCAAAACTGTTCAATGAAAAATTCACAGAATATCCACTGACGCTAACTTCAAAACAATGTTCTTTGTACTGTCTGCTTTTAACTAAATGCCTTTGAATCAGAATTTCATTTAAGCCAAATTTAACAGCAGTTGAGAATTTTTTGGTACATACTTTTTAACTAGGAGTGCAAATATTTCAATTCACTTTGCTTCCAACAATTTGAAAGGAAAGATAGATTGTTACCTAGCTATTCAAGCCAATTGGCAAGAGAATAATATCAGAATCCACTTATCCATAGAAAACCAAAAGAATGCAGATGCTAGAAGTTAAAATAATAACAAATTGCGGGAAATATTCCACAGATCAGGCAGCATGTGTGGAAATTGAAATAGGGAACTGCTCAATCAGGCAATTGACCTGAAAAGTTAATTAAGTTTCTCTCTCTATAGATGCTGTCTGACCCACCCTGCATTCTTTGTCTCAAATTGTCTAACAACTAAAATGGTGCATTCAAAATAAATTGCATCAATTTGGTTAGCAATCCTTATATATGGACAATCTGGCACAACAAAGGCAGCAGCTTTTTCACGTTTCAAGTGCCCGCTGAAGTTATTTACTTATGCATGACCAAGTGAATCCATCATAAAGACTGAAGACTGTATCAGAAATTAAAATGTAGTCAGATCCTGTTTGTCCCCTCGTCTATAAACAACCAGTAAATTTTCTAAGATGCCTGAACCATAGACATCCGATTGATTGTGTAGATGGTGACCAAGCTTGCCCTTCTGTATTTGACTCGAGGTGCTCAGTTCACCCCAGTGACAGACAAAAATCAATTCTTACTGACAAGTGATACACACTAATGAGAAACCACACTTCACAATTCCACTAAGATGAATTCAACCTTGCGAAGATCATTGGCAGGGTGGTCTGGAAAAAGAAGGCTGGTTTATAATTACATCAAAGTATTTATAAACCTAGTGCATCTCCGAGTTCACTTTATCCTGAAATATGTAGAGATTGTTTGTCGCTGCCACTGCTATTATGTTCTCAGTTGGATGCCAGGCCATGTGCAGGATCTTCTTGTTAAAGTCTAAACTGTCAACACTAATTTCATCTTTTCTCCGCTTGCCTCCCGTGCAGACTTTGCGTGGCTTAAGCACAGCCCGTGGTTTACTGTTCTCCCTGGAAGCTTCCAGGGTGACATCTCGTTTAGTGTTGCGGTCAAACATCCTGAAGAAATTATTGTAGGCACCAGTCATAATAACACTGTGAAGAAACAGATGTTGAAGGAAAGTGTTTTTAGTCCAGTAATCAGCATGATCAGGTAAAAATGACAACATACAGCAAGCCTGCTTGAATTCTATAATCAATGAATGTGCAGGTTTCAAAAATGCAGCAAAGTTTTGTAAATCAAATGGATTTTCAAACAACATTTCCTTCAATGTGTGTACTTGCCTTGTGAAATCATCTATTCCTCATACACTTACCACTGTGCTAAACAAACTACAAATAAAACAGCTTTGCATTATAGTACCTTTGAGAGTTTAATGTCCCAAATAAGATATGTTCAACTTTGGTTGGGTGATCAATGTGACTGATGGTGTTCAATCCCAATTTCTTAGAGCAATATTGGAGCGTGCACAGCCGAATGTTGTAGGACAACTTGTTCTATTTGATTTTATTTGATTGTGCACACCGGGGTTGATTAAATTCGTCGAAACAGGGCGGACCATGTGAAGGGTGCAATCTGCCACCGCAGTGACAGAGTCACCAAGTTTCACAGGTCAGAAGCGACATCTCTGTAGTTCAGAGCCGATAATACCCAGGCTGTAGCTGCAGGTTCCATTCCAGCCAGGCTTCTCTTACTATAAAATGTTATTCTCCGAACCACAATTCCATTTGATGTTCAAGTTTAATTTTTGACAACAGAGAAAAAAACCTCTTCCAGCCAGTTGCCAACCATTCGTGTCAGCAGCCATTTTGTCGAGATGCATCACAGCAAGGTTGGGAAACAGCTTCATCCAAGACCGCAAGATGTGATGCAGCGAATTATGGACGCAGCCCAGACCATCACATAAACCTTCCATCACATAAACAATCCCTTCCATCTACTCCATTTACACCTCGCACTGCCTCGGCAAGGACACCAGCATAATCAAGGATGAGTCTCAGCCACTCCCTCTTCTCCCCTCTCCCATCAGACAAGAGTTATAGAAGTGTAAAATCACACCTCTAGATTCAGGCACAGTTTCATCCCAGCTGTTATCATGCAACTGAACCATCCGAGCAACAACTAAAGAGCAGTCCTAAGCAACTATCGACCTTATCAGAAACCCTCCGACTATCTTTGATCAGTCTTTACCTTGCACTCAACGTTATTACCTTTATCATGTATCGGTACACTGTGAATGGCCCAATTGCAATCATGAAATAATATTTTTGCTGACTTGTCAGCACACAACAAAAGTTTTTCTCTGTACACATGACAATAATTCGTCAGGTTTGAACCCCAGATTAATGCTCATCATCAGAAAAGAGCTGGATAAAAATCACAGCCAATCTTATTGTAAGAGTGTCAGATGTGCATCCAGAAGTTATCAGGGGAGGAATATTCCATTGATTTGTATCTCTTAAATGTACAGGAAGCCAGTATAGTCCTCAAGAGCTAATGCCCCAGCACAGAATAAATGGTAAGCTGCCCATGGTTTCCTAGACCATACCCACAACATAAACTATAAAGTACATAATCATGACAATTTGTACAACATTTTTGTATCATGTCATGCAAAGTTTAAGCTTGTGTGCAAAAAACTTTAAGCCTTAGCTGTGGGGGTACAATAGCTATCAAATAGACCAATCAATGCATGCTTGCACAGCCATGGCCACATTAAGCAATAGGACATCTGCTAATGTTGTACTGCAATTTTGATTTGCTTAATTAAAAATATATCCGGAAATGATGCTGAGATCCTGCACTGGGAAGAAAATTCTTATGCATTTTGAAAGACTCAAGAGAGTAATGTGTCAGTCAATTAGCTATACTCATTATTGCTTTAAATTGGTCTCCATATGACTAGTTATAGCACAGTACACGCAGCTTTACATCCCTGCGCAAACTTCCCAGGGATTGAACGTGCCAACCTGTTCACACCAGCTATCTTCAAAGAAATCCAAGTTCACAGATTGACTGTCAATTTTTTAAAGGTGTCATAGCTGTAGAAAATGCATCCATTATCCTATAAACTGTCAGCATCAGATTTTACCATCTACTGTGTATAGCTTGATGCTACATCTCCTCTAATTATTAACTCGAAAGGAACCTTTAATTTTATCCATTCTGACAATCAAACCTCCACCTAAAATCTTCCCTCTCCATTTCTGTGGTGAGAAATTCCATCAAAAGATTAAACCAATGTTGCTTTTCCATGTTTGTTTTTTTTAAATTTATTTTCAGATTATAGTTGTTACTGACTCTCCCACCATTTATTGAAACTCCCCTTTTATCCAATTTTCAGAGGTAGTTGTTGAGAGTATTGAACGAAATGCCTAAACCAAGAATCCACAACTCATTTAGTACACTTGATGCAAGAATGAGAGTTAGAACAAGGACAACCATTCATTTTGGTCAATGTTTCACTCCCCAACAATGTCAGTCTCGCTCTCCACTAATGGCTTGCTGGCATTCCAAAATGCACTTCATCTGCAAGCCAACTTCTTCCCAGGACTGCATCGCGAACTTGCACAACATTTAGACTCTGTTCGAATTCTTCTTCTACATCATCAACCAATCTGAGATTTCTGAACATGGAACAGGGAAAAAAAACATTGCAAACCACGCTCACTTCAATTGCCCATAATAGTTGGCATGCTCAATGCGGCTCCAAACTTAAGTAGCAATCGTTAAGAAAAGAGACCATGTGGTGATCACCGATCACAAGGTGAATTGATCCTGCACTTAGTGGAGAAAACAAGTAATATAAAAAGCATCAAACAAAAGTCAGTAACATAGTATTGTGAGATTCAATGGCAAGTGAAATAAAATATCATTTCTCAAACTATGATATTTCACTGAAGCATTCATTATTCAGTTAGTTTTCAAGAATTTCATGAGAGAATGATCAGATTACCAAACTGAAATAAAATAGTAATATTCATCCATCCCCACACCTTGTAAAAATTCCCACTGCTATAATTTATACCAATGGCTTGCTGAAAACATCAATACAGACCAACAATGCAGAAATTAATTCACGCATGCGATATAGTCTCACTGAACTACTGAACTGTGAGAGATGAACATGTTAAACTTATTTATTACTGCTGGCAGAAATTTTTCCAAGGAAGGAGCGAAACCAATGACTCAAAATGATTTAGCAAACCAGAATCAAATGTTTCCCTAGAGACTTAAAAGTAAAATACATCAAGTTTATAGCAAACCCTGTAGACACATAATCATCATATTTCTGACAAAATATGATACGAAAGTAACATTTTTATTAACCTCATTAGTACTCCACAAGAATGTTTGGATCAGAATGAGCAAGAGTTAAGATTTACAAAAGCTCTGTACATATCTGTGTGTTATCTTGTTTGACAAGCTGAACCTATGGGTAACCGGTCACATCTTTTTGACCACAGTGGAAGGTTAACACTTGCACTGACTACTGGATGTCTCATGCCACTTTTCTATCATGCTGCAGCATGGTGCCTGCAGTAGAGGACCCGTGACCTCCAAGAACTGGCCAGCCAATTTGATTAAAATATTCCAACAAAAGGTATACCAATTTGCCTTGACATTAAAGATTTTTATTCTCCATAAAAAAATTAAATTATTATTTTAAGGAAATTACAACACTTAAAATCAGTTTGAGAGCCAGGACATGGTCAACAAGATGCATTTTTATTAGCAATTTAGAATCACCTCACCAAGTGCAAGTGGCACCGGTTATAACTCAATTTCAATTGGGAACTGGAGAACCACTTGAAAGTTACTTTGGAAATTGACAAGCACGAAAAAGCCACCTTTGATTTAAAAAGTATAGGCGAAAAAACAAAATCTGTTTGCATGTAACATCCCTGCAGTAATAAACCACTATTGTCTCTTAAGAACACAGCTGCTACTTTAACCACGGGTGGTCATTCAAAATGATAAGCAATTGCTTCTATTAATACTCGGTGAGCAATGATACTTAATGCAGCATGTAGCCTTTAGTGATTTTAACTTGCTAAAACAAACACGGTCGAGTGAAAAAATATATATTTTTGAAAATCTTATGAGAAAAAGTCTCAATCCAGAGTCTCAAACTCTTCAGCCCCTAACCCACGTTCCCTCATTTTCACAATTGTTTTTATAAATATAATTTTCCATAATACGTTTTGTTTAGGAATGCAACTATTGCATAAATACTTGTAATTGGTAGAAAGATTATAAGAAAAAAAATTAGGAAAATTCTTTCAACAAAGGGAAATGTGATGGCGGCAAATCACTTAATCACTTAATAAAGTGCTTGAATATGTGTTGAAGATTTGTGTGGTTAAAGGGATTAATACTGGAAGATGGAATGAACTGGAATGAACTTTACTGCTGTGCCACAGGTTTTCCATGTTTCTATTTTAGAGGCATTCAAGGTGTACTCAAAAGATGCCAAACACCTGTGACCCCACCTTGCAAACACAATGCTTTTCTAATGACAGCAAAATCTCCAGGAGAATTAATACATAATTTGGACTGAAGGGTCCTGACCCGCAACGTCACCCACCCTTTTCCGCTGAGTTTATCCTGCACTTTCTTGTCTAGCCTTTATCTATACTAGCTTCTGCAGTTCCTTTCTACACATGGTCTTGGTGATGACTTTTTCTTAAACGACTTTGCAAAACATCTGGGTAATTAAAAGAACTTATGAAGATTAATCTTCCAAAACACACATTAAGAAAGAGCTATTTGTAAAACCAGTCACATGTTAGACTAGCATTATACTACACTATTCTTTTTCAACTAAAACAGAAGACTTAGTGGAAGGACTCGAGAGATTAGGAGCAGATGAACTCTTCCCAATGAATCACAGATGGTGCAAGAAGTGGCCTGGGTTGCATTGTAACAGACAGAATAGCTTGCACAAAGATAATACATCTGCTAAGAATTAGCCATATTTGATAACCTTCCTGGATTTCATGTAAGGCCAATATTTGTGATTATGCTACTAAAGGAATACATTCCTCTGTGAAGTTCTGTCTGCCAATTGGTAGAACATTCGTTTGGGATCGTTTTCAATAACTGCTTTCTAAATATATCAGTAACATAATTTTCCATAGTTCTACTTGCTGATATTGCAGTGGTGGGCTTCATGTTCCAACATTGTGATAGCACAAGTTTAAAGTTAAAAGCTTGTATTAATGCTCAGATGACAAATGTACACAGCGTCCAAAATAAATCACTTCTTAAGATCTGTATTCAGTCTGATGATTACACCATGAGTACATAAATCAAATTCTAATCATCACTGCTACAGAATTATTAAATAAGAAACCTTTGCTGCATAGTTCTCAATGTGTCTAATGTTTCAGCATCATTCTCTCCATTTTTACATCACATTTCCATCTCCCCCTTTAGATCTCCTTCTCCCCGACATCCTGCTACCCAGCTTTCTGTCCTCTGCAATTTTTGAATCAACAGCATAGCTTTGATGAATAAATTGTCCTCTGATGCAGAAGCATTTTCCCATCTTGAGTCATTTATAAAATGCCGTGCCCACGCAGACTTTACTGATTTCATTCTCAGAAGAAAATTGAAAATTTCATTGGGTAAATGTATATTACTTATTTTTTTGTAAAAGGAAAGTTCCAGAATATTTTCTGATGCCATCAATAGTAAGGACTGAGAGTTAGCAAATTTAAAATTACCAGATTTGCAGGACCTTTCAGTAATTATTGTTACCCAGGGAGAAGTTGGTCAAAGATGGGATTGTACCACATCATATATCAGCATATCAGTGCAAGATGATAGGTTTAGGACTTTATTTCCCTCCATCTTCTTGATTTGTTTTTAGTTAATAGTGCGTTGCATGCAAACACCAAATTGACATTACATCCTGAGGCTAATTTGTTAATTACCTGTAAATGCATACCCTCACTCTACACCAAAGCACAAAGACATGGGTTAACAAGGAACTGATTTTCTTTGGTTTTTGATTTAAAAAAAACCTGAATTTGATGCATTGAGCTAGGTACATACTTCAGTCTGGCTTTGAACCGATTTAGAAGAACAATTTAGTAACTACAAAATTCAAGATCAATATACATTGCTTTTCCAAAGATAGGGAAGGGATACATACAATAGACAATAGGTGCAGGAGTAGGCCATTCAACCCTTCGAGCCAGCAACGTCATTCAATGTGATCATGGCTGATCATCCACAATCAGTATCCCGTTACTGCCTTCTCGCCATATCCCGACTCCACTATCTTTAAGAGCCCTATCAAGCTCTCTCTTGAAAGTATCCAGTGAACCCTCAGAGGCAGAGAATTCCACAGACTCACAACTCTCTGTGTGAAAAAGTGTTTCCTCATCTCCATTCTAAATGGCTTACACCATATTCTTAAACTGTGGCTTCTGGTTTTGGACTCCCCCAAACATCGGGAACATGTTTCCTACCTCTAGCGTGACCTAACCCTTAATAATCTTATACGCTTCAATAAGATCCCCTCTCATCCATGTAAATTCCAGAGTATACAAGCCCAGGCGCTCCATTCTCTCAGCATATGACAGTCCCGCCATCCCGGGAATTAACCTTGTGAACCTATGCTGCACTCCCTCAATAGCAAGAATGTCCTTCCTCAAATGAGGGGACCTAAACTGCACACAATACTCCAGGTGTGGTCTCACTAGGGCTCTGTACAAATGCAGAAGGACCTTTTTGCTCCTATACTCAACTCCTCTTGTTATGAAGGTCAACATGCCATTCGCTCTCTTCACTGCCTGCTGTATCTGCAGGCTTACTTTCGTTGACTGATGAACAAGGACCCCCAGATCCCATTGTACTTCCCCTTTTCCCAACTTGACACCATTTAGATAATAATCTGCCTTCCAGTTGTTGCTACCAAAGTGGATAACCTCACATTTATCCTCATTAAACTGCATCTGCCATGCATCTGCCCACTCACCCAACCTGTCCAAGTCACCCTGCATTCTCATAGCATCCTCCTCGCAGTTCACACTGCCACCCCGCTTTGTGTCATCTGCAAATTTGCTTATGTTACTTTGAATCCCTTCATCTAAATCATTGATGTGTATTGTAAATAGCTGTGGTCCCAGCACCGATCCTTGCGGTACCCCACTAATCACTGCCTGCCATTCTGAAATGGACCCGCTAATCCCTACTCTGTTTCCTGTCTGCCAACCAATGTTCTATCCATGTCAGCACTCTACCCCCAATATCATGTGCCCTAATTTTGCCCACTTATGCAATGCTATCTGAAACTCCATGTACTGTACATCCACTGGCTCTCCCTTGTCCATTTTCCTAGTTACAACCTGAAAAAACTCCAGAAGATTAGTCAAGTATGATTTCCTCTTAGTAAATCCATGGTGACGCGGACCAATCCTGCTACTGCTATCCAAATGTGCCGTTATTTAATCTTTTATAATCGACTCCAGCGGCTTCCCCACCACCGATGTCAGGCTAACTGGTCTATAATTCCCTGTTTTCTCTCTCCCGCCTTCCTTAAAAAGTGGGATAACTAGCAACCCTCCAATCCACAGGAATCTGTAGAACATTGAAAAATTAACACCAATGCATCCATGATTTCTAGAGCCACTTCCTTAAGTACCCTGGGATGCAGACCATCAGGCCATGGGGATTTTTCAGCCTTCAGTCCCATCAATCACCATTTCTTGCCTAATGTGGATTTCCTTCAGTTCCTCCGTCTCCCCAGATACTCTGGCCACTAGTACATCAGGTAGATTGTGTCCTCCCTTGCTCTGAAATTTAATTTTTGCATATTGTAACATGCTTGCCTTGAGAAATTACCATATTGTGACAAAATTATTTTTTAAATGACTTGAGCTTATTCTCTCTAAATATGTGGCACCCAATTTTCATCATGCCACTACTGCCTTCAAACTTGGGCAGGAAGGAGAAAGTATCAGACAGTGGAACTGTACTCCACAATCCATCATCACTTTCTTCTCTCACAAGAGCACTCATGAATCTACATTATTGCGCAGTGCATGATGTCTGTGCTCACAGTACAACAGCAAAACATTGCATGTGCTGGAATTCTGGAAAATAAACACTGGATTGGCAAGGTCTTCTTCACAGATCACGCATTTGGGTACAAGTTGACAGCCTTGCATAGGGGCACCTGATCTCCACATCCACTACTGAAATCAGCAGTAAGATCAGGGTCATGCATACCCGAGATGAGAGTCTCAATGCACTTCACACCCGGTCCCTCAACCATATCCTAACCAGCTGGTACAGGCTCATTCATGTCAATTGGATTGCTGACTTTAATTGAAAAGGTATGACTTGATCATCATTTTGAATTAATTCCCGGCACCTTGAGCTGTTTAAGTGAATTTATTTTAGAAGTTACTTTAAATGTGTCACTGAAGCCAGGTCACTCTCTGCGTGATGGTCTCTGCAGTGGGACTGCAATCATTCCTTACAATTGTTCAACTCTTTTAAACGCTACTCCAACAGCAGCATTTCTTACTATCTGTACACTGTGGACAGCTTGATTGTAATGCACAGTCTTGCCGCTGACTGGATAACAGGCAACAAAAAAAGCTTTTCACTGCATCTCGGTACACATGACAGTAAACTAATCTAAAACCAAACTGGTATTACATATTGGACCATCAGCATGATTGTGATACCACCCGAAATGGACCCCCCCCCCCCCCCCGGGCAGTATTTGATACATGGCCATTGCTCCAGCCACAGTCACAAGTTGGTCTGTTACTTGCCTTCCCCTTGAGATCACATTTCCCCGAGCCTTATTTCTCACAGGTAATATTTGTCCAGATTCCTGCGATTTTCCCCTCCACTCAGTTCACTTACCGGATTGTGGTCAGCCACATGGTGCCCCTATCATTGGCCAGTTGTGAGATTTCAAATAGGTGTGTGGGTTTTATTTAAAATCTTTTGTGAGTGGGTAACAAAGCTATGACCTGATGATTCTAAGGATTCTACACAGAGGCACAAATGCTGTGTCAGGTTGGAAGACTGCAACTTCAGAGTCCTACATGACACAATGTGGTGTTTCAGCCTAACATCCTGACCATCATCGCAACCACCTATTTTCACCTCATTAGTATTATCTGCCTCCAACTTCCATTATAGATTAAGGTCCCAAACTTGACAATGTACCTTGTCCATTCATAAATGACTGCTCCAAAATCTCTTGGTGTCTCAGCTTACAATGTTAGGTTACAGCCATTGCTATAGCCTCCATTCTCAGCCTACAGCGTGCAGGGATCACTGGCCAGTGCAGACTCAGTGGGCTGAAGGGCCAGTTTCCGCACTGTACCTCTAAACTAAACATTCAGGCAGGCTTGAGTTGCTGAAGGGCCTATTCCTCGTTCCTTTTTTTAATATTCTTAATGGATCAAATCAAAGCTCTGAAATGCTGGCATACTCAAAATGGTGACAAATGAAAGAGGAGGATGATCATTCCCATCTTCAATGGTTGCAGAGTCCACCATGTGTACAAAGACATACCTTAACCACATGCAATTACCCTCATTCAGTGTGCCAAGTGAGTGATCTTCATTAGTCACACTCTTTATTCCACACCACCATAGAAGTCAGCTCCACAAAAAACAGTCCACAAGAAGGCACAAATGCTATGGGACTACACTAACGCTTTTGGACGACCAACCTCCCATCTTTAGGGTACCCCAAAACTAGCTGCTGCTCTAACTAGCCGACATCTGTGGAATTCTCTGCCTCATAGGGCAGTGGAGGCAGGTTCTCTGGATGCTTTCAAGAGAGAGCTAGATAGGGCTCTTAAAAATAGCGGAGTCAGGGGGTATGGGGAGAAGGCAGGAACCGGGTACTGATTGTGGATGATCAGCCATGATCACATTGAATGGCGGTGCTGGCTCAAAGGGCCAAATGGCCTACTCCTGCACCTATTGTCTATTAGCTCTGACATACTTGGACAACTTTCCTCTATTTGGTAGATTCAATCTTCTGAAGAGCAGATTTGTTATTTAGACAAACTCCTACAGTTTAGCCCATTCTCAATCACCAAAGGGATCGAGTCATCGAGCACACGTGGCATCACAGGAATCGGGAAGGGATAAGGGATGGAGCAAGCATTCAATAGCTACATAGAGTCATAAAACATAGCCCTTTGGCCCAACTTGTCCATGCCGACCAACATGCTACACTAATGTTCAACCTGCACTACATGATCGACCTACACGTCCTATCAGCCTGCGTTTGGCCCATGTCCCTCTCAACCTATCCTAACCATGTACCCATCCAAATCTTTTTTAGACATTGTGATAGAACCAATTTTTTTTAAACGTTGTGATAGCAACTTATCATATTGGCTCAATTTACACAAGACCAATAAATGAAACCCAATGACCTTTCCAGGGGTTTATCGAGAGCAATGTTTCTGACCCATCCAACACAGTTGCTTGAATTTCATCCTTCCCTCCTTCATTGGATCAGATCTAATTATTTCCATTGATATTCCTTCAGCATGGAAACTGGCATCACCAAGTCTATATCAATCATTAAGCACCGAGCTAAGATGATCCTTTTTTTATAAATAGCCCCCACATTCCAATCAACTCTCCCCAGACTCCACTGCTCACTTACACACCAGGGGCAACCCACAGTGCCAGTTAATTTGCCAATCCACTCCTCTTAATGTTGTGGAAGAAATTAGTTGCCCCGCAGGCAAACCCACAAGAACACTAGACAACACGCATGAGGCAACAACTCCACAAAGACACCAAGATCAGAATTGAACCTGGACTGTTGGAGCTGTGAGGCAGCTGACTAACTAGCTGCACACGTTCTCAGCTCCTGTCCCTACTCTTCATATTATGAAGCAAGGCCTGGCCAACAATTCCCTGAGACTTTCGACCATCCTGCAGGTAAAGGTCAGGATGGTGATGAAACACTCTCCACCTGCCTGGGCCAGCACATTTGCAACATTCAAGCAGCTCAAGTCCTTCAAAGACAATGTGGTTTGTTTGCTCAGCACACCAACTTTCACCTTGCTATCATTCCATGGTTGCAGAAGTGGTAGACCCACTCCACCAAAATAAATCCATCTTGCACGACAGTTTGACATAGGATGGGGAGAGAAATAGCTTTCCTGACGTCAGGCTGACTGGGGGCTTGGTGGAAGAGATAAATAAAAGGCAGGTGGTCAGGAGTAATGGGAACAAATAGCAAATGAAAGTCAATGGATTCAGAGCACGAAAAGGTTTGATGATCTGACATGACTTAAAGGATGTACATTAATCTTTGAATGACATATCCCTTCCACTAAATCACTAGCCTCATCCACTGCCAAATTCACTACACCTTGCTATTTCAAGTTGCAACTTGTTGTGCACCATTTCTGAGGAAGGATGTGCTGGTTGTGGAGAGGGTCCAGAGGAGATTTATAAGAACGATCCCAGGAATGAGTAGGTTAACATATGATGAGCGTGTGACGGCACTGGGCCTGTACTTGCTGGAGTTTAGAAGAATGTGGGGGGGACCTCATTGAAACATATAGAATAGTGAAAGACCTGGATAGAGTGGATGTGGAGAGGATGTTTCCACTAGTGGGAGAGTCTTGGACTAGAGGTCATAGCCTCAGACTTAAAGGATGTTCTTTTAGGAAGGAGATGAGGAGGAATTTCTTAAGTCAGAAGGCGATGAATCTGTGGAATTATTTGTCACAGAAGGCTGTGGAGGCCGTGGATATATTTAAGGCAGAGATAGATAGATTCTTGATTAGTACGGGTGTCAGAGGTTATGGGGAGAAGGCAGGAGAATGGGGTTAGGAGGGAGGGATAGATCAGCAATGATTGAATGGCGAAGTAGACTTGATCGTCCGAATGGCCTAATTCTGCTCCTATCGCATGATCTTATGACCTCAAAATCTACTTTTAGTGCTTAGCAATAACATTTATGTTTTACCTCACCCACAGAAATTTGTATTTGTATAAACTGAAGCTCAAAAGAGAGTTACACTGGCAAGCGTCCACCCATGACAGCCATGGCGCTTTGAGACATTGAGACACTCCTCGATTTTGGGACGCATAAGGAGTTTACTTAGCGGTTTAAAATTCCGCAACTTGAAATGTAGGTGCTATAGAGCCCTATTTCTCCCCACCTTGTTTCTGGAGTAAAGAACTCGTGTTTTTTTCCTCTAACGCTCTTCTCCCCCAGCTCCCACCCAAAAACACATACACAATATGTAGGCCAATTTGTAAAAAACTGCTGGGTGCTTCAGAACTCATGATTGCTAGTTGCGCAAACTGCAGACTGCTTTACACACCATGTGGTGTTACAGGAAATCAATGAAAAAAAACTAAACAATCAACAGGGTTTCAAGATGTTAATCCTTGATGTGTTTCACCTGATTAACATACCGTTGCTGCCTCTTTGTTTGTGGCATTTGAGATATTTCCCTGCCGTTGTGCATCCAGTCACACCAGCTGAACAATTACATTTTTTTGCTTCAATCCTTGTGGATGAGCAGAGCTGTACGGGCGGCACAGTGGCGCAGCAGTAGAGTTGCTGCCGTACAGCGCCAGAGACCCTGGTTCGATCCTAACTATGCGCGCTTGTCTGGAACTAGTTTGTACGTTCTTTCTGTGACCTGCGTGGGTTTTCTCCAGGATCTCCGGTTTTCTCCCACACTCCAAAGAGGTAAAAGGTTTATAGGTTAATTGACTTGGTATAATTGTAAATGATCCCTAGTGTGTGTAGAACTGATGTCAGTGTGCGGGGATTGCTGGTCGGCGCTGACTCGGTGGGTTGAAGGGCTTGTTTCCTCGCTGTATATCTAAACTAAACGAAACGCTAAAGAAAACAAACTCTTGGTGCAGAACCTAGTGGTGAATATCTGCAGTACTGCCTCACATCAAAAATAACGAGCACAGTCAAAGCAGCAATCATTATATTGATCATCAGATCACGATCCATGATGCTTGACATTGCTGAGGACAGACAGCTCTCCGTCAGTCAGTCAGTCTGGCTCCTTGGGATGGAGAAATGGTGGATGATATAAAAGAGTATTGTCAGAAAGAAATTGTTCAGGCATTAGATATTATACCCCAAATACAGTAAATGTTAACAGACGTTTTAATTAATTTACTTTGAGAAAATGTTCTTTTTAAGCTGGTAGCATTCCCCACATTGCAACTGCTATCTGAAAATAAGTTCTAAATTTGATGTTCTTGAACATTATGTTTACCCGCGTTGTGGATTTAGTTGTTTCATGCTGTGCTGTAATAGTCTCGCTAATGAATAATTTAGCAACAGCTGTAACTGAAGTAATTAGTTAACAACTTGAAACAGATTTAAGAGACTATTAATTTAACAGTACACCAGTTTTTCCATTCCAGTGCTGCAAATTGAATCTTCACAGGTTTAGCAATAAATGCAATCCCCAATAGTCAAGCAAGAATCCTAGAGTAATTAGGCAATTACAGAATTTCTCTCGAAATATGTTTGTTTCTTTTTTAGTTTTAGCAGAGAAAAACAAAACACAAAACAGACCTGGATATTCTGATTACGTTTCCTTTGTTAAAATGAAGAAACAGTGCATGTCCTAAGCGACTTGTGTGTTCAAGTACGTGGTTCACTCAAATAGTTATGGGGAGATGCAGAGTATAATCAAGAATGCTGATATAAGAACAGAAAATGCTGAAAATACTCAGTGGGGCACGAACTACTTGGGGAGTGAAAATGAGCAAAATGTTCAGTTGATGACCTTTCATTGTAGATAAGATGCAGAGAAAAGTGGAGGGGTGAAAAAAATAGATGGCCTATTGCAGAACAGTTTGAAGGAACAGATGACAAATGGGATGAATGTTCAAGATGAAAGAGTGATAATGGGATAAACATGTTAAATTGAAAGAAAATAGACCCAAAAGCTGGAGTCATACAGTCAGAGTGATACAGTGTGGAAACAGGCCCTTTGGCCCAACTTGCCCACAGCGGCCAACATGTCCCAGCTACACTAGTCCCACCTGCCTGCGCCTGGTATATCCCTCCAAACCTGGCCTATCCATGAACCTGTCGAACTGCTTATTAAACTGTGGGTTAGTCCCAGCCTCAACTACCCCCACTGGCAGCTTGTTCCATACATCCACCACCCTCTGTGTGAAAAAGTTACCTCCCGGATAGCGACTAAATCTTTTCCCCTTCACTTTGAACCTTTGTCATCTGGTCCTCGATTCCCCTACTCTGGGCTAGATAATCTGTGCATCAACCCGATCTATTCCTCTCATGATTTTGTACACCTCTATAAGATCTCCCCTCATCCTCCTGCGCTCCAAGGAATAGAGACCCAGCCAACTCAACCTCTCCCGATAGTTCACATGCTCTAGTCCTGGCAACATCTTCGTAAATCTTTTCTGAACCCTTTCAGGCTTGACAATATCTTTCCTATAACTTGGTGCCCAGAACTGAACACAATATTCTAAATGTAGTCTCACCAACGTCTTATAGAACTGCAACATGACTTCCCAACTTCTATACTCAATACTCTGAAGGCCAATGTGCCAAAAGCCTTTTTGACCACCTTATAAGTAAGTTTATTGGCCAATTATTCAAATACAAGGAATTTGCCTTGGTGCACCGCCCACAAGTAACAACATGACATACAGTGACAGTTACAAATGACTCAGAAAACACTAAACATTAATAATAATAAAACATTAATGATAAAACACCATTGATCAAGCATGTGAACCAACAAAATACCAGATCAAAGGGAGGCTACAGATTGCTGGCTGTTGAGTAGAGCAACTACTCGTGGATAAAAACTGTTTTTATGTCTGGCTGTGGCAGCTTTGACAGTCCGGAGTCGCCTTCCAGAGTGAAGTGATTCAAAGAGTTTGGGGCCAGGGTGAGAGGGGTCAGAGATGATCTTGCCCGCTCGTTTCCTGGCCCTTGCAGTGTACAGTTCATCAATGGACGGAAGGTTGAAGCCAATGACCTTCTCTGTTATTCGCTGCAGCCTCCAGGTGTCGGGCTTGGTGGCTGAACCAAACCAGACCATGATGGAGAAGGTGAGAACAGACTCTACGATGGCCATGAAGAATTGGACCATCATTGCCTGTGGCAGATTCTGCTTCCTCATCTGCCGTAGGAAGTACATCCTCTGTTGTTGCTTTTTGACTGTGGAGTCGATGGTAGCCCCCCACTTAAGGTCCTTGGAGATGATGGTTCCCAGGAACTTAAAAGACTCCACAGATGTGACTGTGATGTTGTTGATGGTGAGTGGGGTGAGGGGAGTGGGAGCTCTCCTAAAGATCTACATGCAACTCGACCTTCAAGGAACCATACCCCTGCACTCCTAGATCCCTCTACTCCACAACACTCCCCAGAAGCCTACCATTTACTGTTGATCCTGCCCTTGTTCGACGTCCCAAAATGCAACACCTCACACTTCTCTGTATTAAATTCCATCAACCATTCCTCAGCCCACCTGGCCAATCAATCTTTCACAACCATCTTCACTATCTGCAAACCACTCACTTTTGTATCATCAGCAAACATGCTAATCTTAGCCTGTATGTTCTCACCCAAATCATTGAAGACAATAACGGGCCCAGCACCGAACCCTGAGGCATACCACTAGTCACAGGCCTCCAGTCCGAGAAGCAACCTTCCACCATCACCCTCAGTTTCCTTCCATGGAGCCAATTTGCTATCCATTCAGCTATCTCTCCTTGGATCCCATGCGGTCTATCCTTCCAGAGCAGCCTACCATACAGAACCTTGTCGAATGCCTTACTGAAATCCATGTACACAACATCTACAGCTCTGCCTTCATCAACCATTTTGGTCACGTCTTCAAAAAAATCAATCAGATTTGTGAGACATGACCTCCCACGTACAAACCATGATGACTATCCCCAATCAGCCCTTGCCCATCCAAATGTCTGTATAACCTATCCCTCAGAATACTCTCTCGTAACTTTCCAACTACAGATGTTAAGCTTACCGGCCTATAGTTCCTAGCATTTTCCCTGCAACCCTTCTTGAAACGAGGCACAACATTTGCCAACCTCCAGTCTTCTGGCACCTCTCCTGTATTTAAGGACGACTCGTAAATTTCAACCAGAGCTCCCACAATTTCCTCTCTAGTTTCCTGCAATGTCATTGGATATATCTGATCAGGCCCTGGAGATTTTACCTTCATACACAAAAAACACCAGTACTTCTTCGACGGTAACACTGACTGCTCTCAAGACACTTCCATTGACTTCCCCAGGTTCCTCCGTCCTACTGTCTTTCTCCTTGGTAAATACAGAGGAGAAATATTTATTTAGGACCCTGCCCGTCTCCTGTGGCTTCAGACAGATGTGACCATTTTGATTCCTGAGAGGTCCCACTCTCTCTCTCTAGTTATCCTTTCCCCCCTTATGTTGTTATAAAATCAGTGGGTCAGACAGCATCTCTGGAGAAGTAACTCAGTCAGTCAGACAACATCTCTGCTATAGGAATAGGTGACGGTTCGGGTTGAGACCCTTCTTCAGATGACTGAATACTGGGGATAGATTCAAAATGTTGGAGTAACTCAGTGGGACAAGCAGCATCTCTGGAGAGAAGGAATGGGTGACATTTTGGATACTTCTTTGACTCTTCTTCAGGCTGATTGCAGGGGAGATGGAGGTACATAGTAAGGAGATATAAGGTGTGAAAACAGGACAAAGGGAGAAGGGAAATGTAGACTAAATCATTGTTAGTTGGGAGAAGGTAACAACAAAGCAAACAGAGATAAAATGTATTTGGAGACGGTAAGATTGGTCGGAGAACTGGGAAGGGGGAAGGATGGAGAGAGAAAGCAAGGATTACTTGAAGTTAGATAAGTCAATACCACTGGGGTGTAAGTTGCCCCAAGCGAAATATGAGGTGCTGTTCCTCCAATTTGCGTTGGGCCTCACTCTGACAATGGAGGAGGCCCAGGACAGAGAGGTCAGTGTGGGAATGGGAGGGTGAATTAGTGTTTAGCAACGGTGAGATCAGGTAGGCTTAGGCAGACTGAGTGGAGGTGTTCAGCGAAATGATTGCCGAGCCTGAGCTTGACTATATATGGGAATCCACACCTGGAACAGTGGATACAGTAGATGAGGTTGGAGAGGGTGCAAGTAAACCTCTGTCTCACCTGAAAATATTGTCGTGGTCCTTGGATGGAGTTGAGGGAGGAGGTATAGGGACAGGTGTTGCATCACTTGTGGTTGCAGGAGAAAGTACCTGGGGAGAGGACCAGTTGTCTAGGAAATTGCGGAGGGAACGGTTTCTGTGGAAAGCAAAAAGGGATGGAGATGGGACCCCGTTCGAGGTGGCAAAAATGTCGGAGGATTATGTGCTGTGTACATTGGCTGATGGGGTGGAAGGTGAGGACTAGGGGATCTCTGTCTCTGACTGGAGGGAGGGGAGCAAGAGTGGAGACCCTAGTGAGGGCCTCATCGAGGAGACCCTAGTGAGGGCCTCATCTATGATGGAAGAGGGGAACCCCATTCCCTAAAGAATGAGGACATCTCGGATGTCCTGGTATGGAAAACCTCATCTTGGGTACAGATGCGACGTAGATAGAGGAATTGCGAGTACAGGATAGTCTTTACAGGAAGCAAGGTGGGAAGAAGTGTAGTCTAGATAGCCATTGGAGTCAATGGGTTTATAATATGTCAGTTGATAGTTTTTTTTCTGTGATGGAGAAAGTGAGATCCAGAAACGGTAGGGAGATGTCGGACATGGTCTAAGGGAATTTGAATGCAGGATGGAAATTAGTAAAGTTAATGAAGGCAGTGAGTTCTGCATGGGTGCAGGATGTAGCACTGTTGCAGTCGTTAATGTAGCAGTGGTAGAGTTTGGGGATAGGGCCAGTGTACGTCTGGAACAGTGATTGTTCGACGTACCCAACAAAGAGGCAAACATAGCTGGGACCCAGTACTGAATACTGGGGGTTATGTGTAGAAAGCTGGATGAGTTGCGGAGGGGACAGGCAGCGAACAAAGTACGGTTGCAGCCATCTAAAGACATACTAACCTGGAATATTGAGAGCAGCTTTGGTACCACACCAAGGGCAGCATAGATGTACCAAAATAATATCTGAGCTCAGCAGTTTAAATTACCAGGAGGGAAGACAAAAACTAACAATCAATTCTCTGGAATGTACAATGATCAACGTGTCTTTTGGAGTTTAGAGGGGACTCGTTTCAATGTGAATTTTCAAGATAGTGTTGGGAACTATTACAGATGGTCGAAAGAATCAATTTGCAAAAATGTAGGATTAGGCCAATCAAAGATAAGAGTCCAGCAAAGGTTGACTGAAGATTTCTCTCAATGTCAACCTCTTAATGTCATGTCTTAAGTTTAATTCTGATAGCTTTTGTTAAAGACATTAATGAATATGGTAAAATGGTGAGCATGTCAATCAGCCGTAATATTATTACTCGAGGTGCTAAATGAGCTCATTTGTAATTTGCTCCAGTGATTGTAGTATTGCTTACCAATGCGAAGATGTCTCCAACATCCCCCCCCCCCCCCCCCCCCCCATGAGTCTCCCCATTAAACCAGGATGCAAACATTTTCTAATGGTGGGTATGTAGAACCTGCTGCCAGAGAAGGTAGTTGGGTCAGCTACTATAAGATCATTTACAATACATTCCTCGGTGTACAGGGGGCTGAGGGGTGATCTTACAGAGGTGTATCAGGTCATGAAGGGAATAGATACGATGAATGCACAGAGTCTTTTACCCAGAGTAGGGGGAATCAAGAACCAGGGCACATCGGTTTAAGGTGGGAGGGGAAGGATTTAATAGGAACCTGGGGAGCAACTTTTTCTTTCCAGAGGGTGATGGGTATATGGAATGTGCTGCCAAAGTAGGTAGTTGAGGCAGGTACTATAACAACCTTTAAAATACATTTGGACAGAGACCTGGATAGGGATTATTTTTAGAGGGATATGGATCAAACATGGGCAAATTGGGCCTGTTTCCATGCTGCATAATGTAATGTGAGAAGCCTTTGCAGTCCACAATAATGTAGTACACAGCAGGAATCTTAGCTGGGTTTGGAGTTGCATAGTGCATAGAATGAGGGATGGACATAGAAATAAGTTGTTGGAATTGCTAATTTCATAGCCGCCTGAACAAATTCATTTACAATTATAACAGAGATACAAATGAAGAGCAGGAAGTCACCCAGCCCTGAAACTTACTCCACCATTCAAAAACATCACGAGTGACCCAATTGCAAACTCAGCTCCACATTCCTATCCATCCACTGTAACCTTCCTCAGCCCACCCTTATTTATTCCTTTCTACTGCCCTTTAAGAAAATGAGTTCCAAAGATTCCCCTCTGACCAATGTAGCACCTGTCTCGCCTACCTTCCCTGGCAGCTCATTCCATATACCCACCATGAGAGTTCAAGTTCAAGTGAGTTTATTGTCATGTGTCCCTGATAGGACAATGAAATTCTTGCTTTGCTTCAGCATACAGAACATAAAAGGCATTTACCACAAAACAGATCAGTGTGTCCATATACCATATATAAATATATACACACATTAATAAATAAACTAATAAAGCGCAAATAACAGATAATGGGTTATTAGTTATCAGAGTTTTGTCCGAGCCAGGTTTAATAGCCTGATGGCTGTGGGGAAGTAGCTATTCCTGAACCTGGTCTTTGCAGTCTTCAGGCTCCTGTATCTTCTACCCAAAGGTAGCAGGGAGATGAGTGTGTGGCCTTGATGATACTGCCAGCTTTTTTTGAGGCAGCGACTGCGGTAAATCCCCTCGATGGAAGGAAGGTCAGAGCCGATGATGGACTGGGCAGTGCTTACTACTTTTTGGAGTCTTTTCCTCTCCAGGTCGCTCAAGTTGCCGAACCAAGCCACGATGCAACTGGTCAGGAAGCTCTCTACTGTGCACCTGTAGAAGTTAGAGAGAGTCCTCCTTGACATACCAACTCTCTGTAATCTTCTCAGGAAGTAGAGGCGCTGATGAGCTTTCTTGATAATTGCATCAGTGTTCTCTGACCAGGAGAGATCTTCAGAGATGTGCACGCCCAGGAATTTGAAGCTCTTGACCCTTTCAACCATCGACCCATTGATATAAACAGGACTGTGGGTCCCCATCCTACTCCTTCCAAAGTCCATAATCAGTTCCTTGGTTTTGCTGGTGTTGAGGGCCAGGTTGTTGTGCTGGCACCATATGGACAGTCGCTCGATCTCTCTTCTGTACTCCGACTCATCCTCATCAGTGATACGTCCCACAACAGTGGTGTCGTCAGCGAACTTGATGATGGAGTTCGTACTGTGACTGGCTATGCAGTCATGAGTATAGAGTGAGTACAGCAGGGGGCTGAGCACGCAGCCTTGAGGTGCGCCCGTGCTGATTGTTATCGAGTCTGACACATTTCCACCAATATGAACAGACTGTGGTCTGTGAATGAGGAAGTCGAGGATCCAATTGCAGAGGGATGCACAGAGCCACAGTTCTGCGAGTTTGGTAACCAGCTTGGAGGGGTTGATAGTATTAAATGCCGAGCTGTAATCGATGAATAACAGCCTGACATATGAGTTTTTGTTGTCCAAGTGATCCAGAGTGGAGTGGAGAGCCAGCCAGATCGCATCCACCGTTGATCTGTTGTGGCGATAAGCGAACTGCAGTGGGTCCAGGTTTTTGTCGAGGTAGGAGTTGATTTGCGCCGTGATCAACCTCTCGAAGCACTTCATCACCACAGGCGTTAGTGCCACAGGTCGATAGTCATTGAGGCACGTCACCTTGCTCTTCTTGGGCACTGGTATAATTGATGCCTTTTTAAGCAGGTGGGAACCTCAGACCTCAGAAGTGAGAGGTTGAAAATGTCCGTAAAAACTCCAGCCAGTTGGTCCGCACAGGTTTTTTACCTGGTATACGACCAGGTATACCATCAGGTCCAGGCTCTTTTCGAGGGTTCACCCCTCTGAAGGATTTCCTGACGTCGGCCTCTATGACTGAGACTGAAATACCATCACAGCAAATAGGGGCTTGGAAAGGCACATCGGTGTTCTCCCTATCAAAACGTGCGTAAAAAGCATTGAGCTCATCAGGGAGTGATGTTTCGCCGACATTCGAGCTGCCTCCTGATTTTGCCTTGTAGGAGGTGATTGCATTCAGGCCCCACCACAGCTGCCGAGCATCTGTCTCATCCTCCAGCTTGGAACAGAAGTCCCTTTTGGCCTTTTTGATGGCCTTACCAAGGTCGTATCTGGACTTCTTATAGACTACTGTATCATCAGACCTGAAGTCTGGGTCTTCAGAAGAGTGCGGATCTCAAAGTTGATCCAAGGTTTCTGATTTGGAAACACTCGGAAGATTTTTGTAGGGATGCAGTCCTCCACACATTTCTCAATGAAGTCTGTAACGACTGTGGCGTATCCGTTCAAGTCCGTTGCCGAGTCCTTGAACACTGCCCAGTCTACAGACTCTAAACAGTCCTGTAGTTGTTCCTCTGGCGCTCCTCCCCCCAGCTCTGTACTGCCCTCACCTCTGGGGGTGCGCTCTTTAATTGCTGCCTGCAGGCAGGGGGAAGCAGCACCACGGTATGGTCGGATGTTTGTGTCCTGGAATAATGGGAAGGCTTATGAAGATGTCTCCAAACACACGACTGTAGTTGGAGACATCTTCCCATTGGTGAGGAATACTACAATCAGTGGATCAAGTTATCAACATGCAAGCTGAATGGAGCCATTTAGTGCCTCAACTCTTTTTTATGCTCTTCAATAAGATAACAGCTGATCAACATGCTCAGCATTTCCATATTCCTGCACACCATTAACAAAAACTATCAGATTCAAAATTAAGAGGTAACATTAAGAAGTTATTAAGAGGTGACATTAAGTACACCTTCCTTCTAGAATCTAGATTGTCTCACAAGAGAAATATTTGTCTTGTCGCGACTCCTGAATACATTTGTTTTATTCATGTCCCCTCTCTCGCCTCTTCTAAACTCCAAAGGATGCAAACTTCGCCTGTCCAATATTTCCTCATCTGATGAGGAAACATGCCGATTCTGTTTTTTTTTTGTGGAAAATCTCTGATCTGTTTTTAACTCATTTACTACCTTCTTTAAATTGTAATTGTACCCAGAGTATTCCAGGTGTGGTCTTACCAATACCCTACTTAAAGCATCTCCACCTATTAAAAAAAGGCTAATTTTTCTTATCAATAGTGAAAAGTTTGAAACTAGTCTTTCATAATTATTTGCTGTACCTGCACAATAACCTTTCATGAATCATATTGTGGGACACCCACTGCATCTTCAGGTGCCGCCATTTCTGATTATTTAAATATAATGCTCCTTAAATCATGGCTTTCACATGTTCCAGGACATCATGTGGCTTTGCAGCCAATGAAATGTAGTCATTACTGTACATAAACTGACCATCAGCAGTCAGCAAACTGATGAATGAACTTCCAACTTTTTATATTTGAGGTGTATTCATTCATGGATAAATGCTGCCCAGGACAAAAGGCAAACATCCCACTTCATCTGCAATTCAGTGAGATGGTAGGGATTAAAATAAACAAGCATGCATTGTTTTAAGATGAGAGAAAGGAGGTTTAAATGGGATCTCGGGAGTAAGTGTATTGGAAAGAACTGCAGATGCTGGTTATACACTAAAGATAGACACAAAATGCTGGAGTAAGTCAGCGGGACAGGCAGCATCTCTGGAGAGAACGAATGGGTGTGGTTTCAGGACGAGACTGAAGAAGGGTCTCGACCCGAAACGTCACCCATTCCTTCGCTCCAGAGATGCTGCCTGTCCTGCTGATTTACCCCAGAATTTCGTGTCTATCTCAAAAGTAAGTTTTGTTTTCAGCATAGAGTAGTTGATATCTGGAATGTGCTACCAGTTGAGGGGGTGCATACAATTACTTTGTTCCAATGGCATTCGGAAAGACACTTAAATAGGATGGATAAGGTCCAAAAGGCTGATGGGATTAGCTAAATGGCCAAATAGGTTGGCATATATATGGTGGAGTCACAAGCTGGTTTACGTGTTGTATGGCTTTATGGGATTTCAAGCTGCAGCCATTATTTTGTTTTTACGATTCCTACAGAACAGGGTTTCTCCAACAATGTTGCAGCCATTCAATAAAGGCCCAACGTGGATGGTTGCTCTTTCCACAGATGTTGTCTAGCCTGCTGAGGTTTTCTGTTTTTGTGCCATGGTTAAATTCTACTTGTCAACAGGTCCCAGGACAAGTCCAATTTTAAAGTTGCTTTTAGTTTAATGATACAGCACAGAAACAGGCCCTTCGGCCTAACAAGTCCACACCAACCAGCGATCCCCGTACACTAGCACTGTCCTACAGACGAGGGCCAATTTACAATTTTTACCAAAGCCAAATTAACCTACAAACCTGCACGTCTTTGGGATGTGGGAGGAAACCAGAGTACCGGGTTAAAATACACGCAGTCACAGGGAGAACGTACAAACTCCGCAGAGTCAGTGCCCGTAGTCGGGATCGAACCCGGGTCTCTGGTGCTGTAATTTAAAAGCAATTTAAAATTGCTATATGAGTCTCTGGTGCAGTAATTTAAAACAACTTTACTGCTGCGCCACCCAAATATAAAAATCATAGAAATTGAAGCAAACTTTTTTCTCAATTATGAAAAATTCTCCTGAAATTGAAATTCCACTGGGACGATTTAAGGAAGTCTAGTGATGTCAGAATTAACAAGGTAATCTCCGAGTCTGTAAATGATCATCAGTGCAAACTACAATGTCATGAATGTAATGACCAGGGCTACTAACCTGTCTGAGCCATTCCACACACATTCAAACTTGTCAAAGATGCAGTCATTCTCATAAAGGGAACAAAGCTTACTCCGGAGGTAATCGTGAACCTGTTAAATAAAAACAATTAGCAATTGAATACCATGGCAACACTAAATTACTGTAATTAGCAACATAATAGAAATAAAAGATGTTAAACCAATTATATTTAACAAAATGGAAGGATGATCAATATATAACCATATAACCATATAGCAATTACAGCACGGAAACAGGCCATCTCGGCCCTTCAAGTCCATGCCGAACAACTTTTTTCCCTTAGTCCCACCTGCCTGCACTCATACCAAAACCCTCCATACCCTTCTCATCCATATGCCTATCCAATTTATTTTTAAATGATACGAACGAACCTGCCGCCACCACTTCCACTGGAAGCTCATTCCACACCGCTACCACTCTCTGAGTAAAGAAGTTCCCCCTCATGTTACCCCTAAACCTCTGTCCCTTAATTCTAAAGTCATGTCCTCGTGTTTGAATCTTCCCTATTCTCAAAGGGAAAAGCTTGTCCACATTAACTCTGTCTATCCCTCTCATCATTTTAAAGACCTCTATCAAGTCCCCCCTTAACCTTCTGCGCTCCAGAGAATAAAGACCTAACTTATTTAACCCATCTCTGTAACTTAGCTGTTGAAACCCAGGCAACATTCTAGTAAATCTCCTCTGTACCCTCTCTATTTTGTTGACATCCTTCCTATAATTGGGCGACCAAAATTGTACACCATACTCCAGATTTGGTCTCACCAACGCCTTGTACAATTTTAACATTACATCCCAGCTTCTATACTCAATGCTCTGATTTATAAAGGCTAGCATACCAAAAGCTTTCTTTACCACCCTATCTATATGAGATTCCACCTTCAAGGAACTATGCACGGTTATTCCCAGATCCCTCTGTTCAACTGTATTCTTCAATTCCCTACCGTTTACCATGTACGTCCTATTTTGATTTGTCCTGCCAAGGTGTAGCACCTCACATTTATCAGCATTAAACTCCATCTGCCATCTTTCAGCCCATTTTTCCAACTGGCCTAAATCACTCTGTAGACTTTGGAAATCCTCTTCATTATCCACAACACCCCCTATCTTGGTATCATCTGCATACTTACTAATCCAATTTACCACCCCTTCATCCAGATCATTGATGTACATGACAAACAACAAAGGACCCAACACAGATCCCTGAGGCACCCCACTAGTCACCTGCCTCCAACCCGACAAACAGCCATCCACCATTACTCTCTGGCTTCTCCCATTCAGCCACTGTTGAATCCATCTTGCTATTCCTGCATTTATACCCAACAGTTGAACCTTCTTAACCAACCTTCCATGAGGAACCTTGTCAAAGGCCTTACTGAAGTCCATATAGACAACATCCACTGCTTTACCCTCGTCAATTTCCCTAGTAACCTCTTCAAACAATTCAAGAAGATTAGTCAAACATGACCTTCCAGGCATAAATTCATGTTGACTGTTCCTAATTAGACCCTCTTTATCCAGATACTTATATATATTATCTCTAAGTATCTTTTCCATTAATTTGCCCACCACTGAAGTCAAACTAACCAGTCTATAATTGCTAGGTTTACTTTTAGAACCCTTTTTAAACAATGGAACAACATGCGCAGTACGCCAATCCTCGGGGACTATTCCCGTTTCTAATGACATTTGAAATATTTCTGTCATAGCCCCGGCTATTTCTACACTAACTTCCCTCAATGTCCTAGGGAATATCCTGTCAGGACCTGGAGACTTATCCACTTTTATATTTTTCAAAAGTACCAGTACTTCTTTTACTTTGAAACTCATAGTATCCATAGCTACTCTACTAGTTTCCCTTACCTCACATAATTCAATATTCTTCTCCTTGGTGAATACCGAAGAAAAGAAATTGTTCAATATCTCCCCCATCTCTTTTGGCTCTGTTGATAGCTGTCCACTCGGTCTCTCCAATGGACCAATTTTATCCCTTGTTATCCTTTTGCTATTAATATAGCTGTAGAAACCCTTTGGATTTACTTTCACCTTACTTGCCAAAGCAACCTCATATCTTCTTTTAGCTTTTCTAATTTCTTTCTTAAGATTCTTTTTACATTCCTTATACTCCTCAAGCACCTCATTTACTTCATGCTGCTTATAATTATTGTAGATCTCCCTCTTTTTCCGAACAAGATGTCCAATTTCCCTTGAAAACCAGGGCTCTTTCCAATTTTTACTGGTTCCTTTCAACCGAACAGGAACATAAAGATTTTGTACTCTTAAAATTTCCCCTTTAAATGTCCTCCATTTCTCCTCTACATCTTTCCCATAAAACAAAATGTCCCAGTTCACTCCTTTTAAATCATCTCGCATCTCGTTAAAGTTAGCCTTTCTCCAATCAAAAATCTCAACCCTAGGCCCAGTTCTGTCCTTCTCCATAATTATATTGAAACTAATGGTATTGTGATCACTGGACCCAAAGTGCTCCCCTACGCATACCTCCGCCACCTGTCCCGTCTAATTTCCTAACAGGAGGTCCAGCACTGCCCCTCCTCTAGTAGGCACCTATATGTATTGCTGCAAAAAACTATCCTGCACACATTTTACAAACTCCAAACCATCCAGCCCATTTACAGAATGTGTTTCCCAGTCTATGTGTGGAAAGTTGAAATCTCCCACAATCACTACCTTGTGCTTACCACTAATATCTGCTATCTCTTTACATATTTGCATATCTCTTCTTGCAAAATATAACATTGCCAAAATTAGAGTCTGAATGTTCCAAATGACTAGCGTAGCTTTTTAGGCAATCCTTTCTGTGGTAAGTATATTTCTATTGTTTCCTGTAATTGTAACTGAATTCTTAAGATACAGAGCAGCTTTGTATCAAAGAATATGGTAATAGGAACAAGTCACATTGTACTGATGAACAATGATTGGATACGATAGACTCTGGTGATCATTGTGTAATAGACCAGCTAGGCTGACAGTGAATGAAGAGTTCAGAAAACAGGCCAAATGAATATGTCAGAGATATAATCCAGTCTGTGACAATGAATGCTTGCTACATATCAAATTCAATGATTTTCCAAAATGCCCATTAGCTAAATGCAGGATGTCGGATTAAATGAAAAATATTATATAAACTACACCTGTTAGCATGTTAGCATCATTTTCTGAAGAAGGGTCTCAAAACGAAACGTCACCCATTCCTTCTCGCCAGAGATGCTGCCTGTCCCGCTGAGTTACACCAGCATTCTGTGTCTACCCTATTAGCATGTGTTAGGCTGAAGAATGTTTCAATAAATTTGTAATAGATGCAGATTGTGGCAGTGAATGTATGCTAAATCCAATGTAGATATTACTAGTAGGTTGGATAGAAGCTTTCAAATAGAAGAGGGTCAAAGAAAACAAATGGAGATGGGATGAGAACTCAGAAATATATTTTGATCTTAAAACAAAACGATAATTAACTAAAAGGAAATATACTATTGTTCTAAGTAATGAAAGGAATGCTGCATCTTTTCAGTGCAAAATGACTACTCTTTTCTGCCCTTCAAATTTCAATTGTGTTAGAACAGAAGATCACTAAGCCAACAAAAGTGGCAATCCAATTCCTTGAAAAAAGGAATAAAGAAAACAATTTCTTCACATGCATATGTGGCACATGAAATGATTATCCGACTTCCCTCAATCAATACCATAATTCCTCTAATCAAAATCAACATACACCTGTTAATCTTAAATTGCCGGGGGGGGATCCCGATTAAAAAGAACTTAAAAAATTACTGCAAATAATTAAACACTTGACACATTTTGCACCACCTTATTTTTACTGACACCAATTACAATATAACGTCTGCAAACCTTGAATATAAATGAAATTACATCTCATTAACACTAGTACCAGAACTGTCAGTAGCAGGGGAACATTAGGAATGGCTTTCACTTAGCAAAAATAACTGAAATTAATCCATCTGTTATTTATTTTAATCAATCTTTCAGCATTTGGGTGCACTGGCAAGGCCAGCATTTATCACCCAGTCCTAATTGCCCTGAAGTGGCGGTGAGCCTCCTTGAACTGCAGTCCATTTGATGAAGTTACTTACACAATGCTATTGGGTCGGGAGTACCAGGACTTGATGAAGGAGAATGGGTGGACAAAGTGCAACTTGCACAAAACCAGCAAAATGCTGGCGCTCTCGTGCTTCTGCTGCTCCTCCTGGTAGTAGAAGTCACAAGTTTGGAAGATGGTGTTGGAGAAGCCTGCCAGAGTAACTGCAGTACATTTTGTAGATGGCACACTCTGCAGTCACTGTGCACCAGCAACTGGGGTAAAGCATGTTTGGGATGATAGATGGTGTGCTAATCACACAGACCATTCTGATCTAAATAGTAGCAGGCTCAAATAAACATGATGAAAGGCTATGATTTAAAAAACTCTTCTATTTGTAACTAACTGAAGTGTAGAAACAAGGAACTGCAGATGCTGGTTTACAAAAAAAAAAGTGATGGAGTAACACAGCATCTCTGAAGAACATTGATAGGTGACATCTGGGTCAGGACCTTTCTTCAGACTGTGATACCAAAATGTCCCCTATTCGTGTCTCCAGAGATGCTGCCTCACCCGCTGCGTTATTCCAGCACTTTGTGTCTTTTTTCTTAAAACTGGATCATCAGCCTGTAAGCTACTTAGACTATTTAAGGACCTGAGCACATAATTAGACTAATAAAATGTTTAAAACCTTGGTAATTATTTTATAATACTAATAATTCTTAAAAAATGAATATTTAGTTTAACTATTTAGAGGTGTTAGTATGCCACACCAGTATGTACTGTCACAACAACAGTACTGGCGTTTATAGATTTTTTTTCCGACCCTGCATGGTGGCCAGCAGATGGCAGCTGTTAGTACATAATTATTTTCCAATTACAACAGTAAGTTGTCACAAGATTCAGATTCAGATTCAAATTGAATCTGAATCTGAATCTTGAGACAACTTACTGTTGTAATTGGAAAATAATTATGTACTAACAGCTGCCATCTGCTGGCCACCTTTCCCACACCACTCCCAGCTCTCATCTCCATCCGATTTGTCAGCATGTTTCAGAGTATCAGATGTCACTGCATCTACAGTGCATTCAGAAACTATTCAGACCCCTTCAATTTTTCCACATTTTGTTACGTTACAACCTCATTCTAAAATGGATTAAATTATATATTTTTTTAATCATCAATCTACACACAATACCCCATATTAAAAAAGTGAAAACAGGTGTTTAGAAATTAGAAAACACCTGTTTTCACTTCGTCATTCTGGGGTATTGTGTGTAGATTGATGATTAAAAAAAAAGAATTGAATCAATTTTAAAATAAGGCTGTAACATAACAAAATGTGGAAAAATGAAGGAGTCTGAATACTTTCTCAATGCACTGTGCATTCTAAAAATCGTCAATACTCTTGGTTCCCTTTCCCGTGACTTTGTCTGAAGAAGGGTCTCGCCCCAAAACGTCACCCATTCCTTCTCTCCAGTCCTGTTGAGTTACTCCAGCTTTGTGTCTATTTCCTAAAAACATTATATAGGAGTAATGCAAAGCAAGGTCTTATACAAAAATACAGAACAAAGGTGTCGTTTGTCAAATGATTTTCCTCTTTAGAGGGCCATCTGCAAGCACAGGATGATGCGAGGGGCAGGTTTGTTAAACTACTGCACATTTCTCATACAAATCTAAGGCAGGAACAGAGAGCAGATTTGTTCCAATAAACCTTTCTATTCCATCATCGTTCATGCAAACTCACACTTCTCCCAAACAATGACTTATTTGCCTTCCAGCACACATCAGCATCCAAGCTTTATTGATTCATTTATTTGCCCCATGTCAACTATTGATTTATTTTTAGCGGAAATGAATAAATGTCCCAAACGTAAAATAAGGTATTGACTTTGAAAAACAGTAACTGAATAGATCTTACACACTTACCACCTGTCATGCAGTGGATTAACTGGGTGCAGTTTTAAAAAATGGAACCAAAGGCAGAATGGAAACAAAGGCAAAATAAAATTGAAAAAGAGTTCTGTGGTCAAAATACAAAAACAGTATATTTGTCCTACAATTGTTACATGTGTCTATTTGTGAATGGTTAATCAAATTTCAGGTCTTTTCCACAGAACATGAATTTAATGAACAAAGTGATCGTGTTGGAATCTGAAACCAAAACAAAATTCCTGGAAGATCAGCTGGAGAAGCAGCATCCGTGGAAAGACAGTTTACATTATGAATCAGTGACTTTTCCTCAGAATGTTAGTTATGAAATTTTAACAAGACCGGCAAACTTGTAAATCAGCAACATTTTTACCCAGAAATTCTTAATAAAACATGATGCAGGCCAATAGGACTTTGGTTCAGCTGCATTTGGAGTATTGTGTGCAGTTCTGGATACCTCATTACAAGGAGGATATGGGGGCTTTGGAGAGAGTGCAGAGGGGGTTTGCAAGAATGCTGCCATGAATTAGGGCTTTCAGCTCCAGGGAGAGGTTAGATCACTTTGGAGTGGTTTCTGTGGAACATTGGAGGTTGAGGGGAATCTTGATAGAAGTATATAAAATGACGAGAGGCAAAGATAGGGTAGACAATTAGAACCTTCTCCCCCAGGGTGTAAATGTCCAACACATAGCCATTAGAGTAAATGAGCACAATAGTACCTGATATGTTTCTATAGGCTTGGTTTCCATGTTGAGATCCCAGACTTTGACAGTGAGGTAATCACGTGTCATCATGTACCGGCCGCTGTGACTGAACTTCACATCAGACACGGAAGAGGTTATCTCTGAGAAGAAGAACCGGTTACTGGGATCCTCTGGCTCCTCAAACACTGCAGGACAAAATAAGTGATGCCTTGTTAAAAATAGGTCTCCAGGCATTAAAATAAACCCCACAGTTAATACAAAGCAACATGAATTATCTTCTTGCAGCATGCAACTCACTCCAGTGGTAATGGTGCATGAGCTGTTGCGGGTATTGCAAAACTATTTCAGAAGAGGTTCTGCAATATGGATGGGAAAGGTTTAGAAGGATATGGACCAAATGCAGGTGGGGTGGACTAGTATAGATGGGGCATCTACATGGGCATGTTAGGCCAAATGGCCCATTTCTGTGCTCCATGACTGTAAAATGAACACTCACATACACCATTTGCTGATAGTTTTTAATAAATGAATTTACTTATAAACTCAACTACAGGATGAACTAAATATCCAAATTCATTTTATGGTTTACTGCTTTATTAAAATGCATTAAGTGAATATTTGGTTTCACAGTGGTATGCAAATTAACGACTTTATAAATTACCTGTTAGATCAATTCCAAAACTATTTCATAGATGACAATATGAGCAGCAAGCAATCATGTATGATATCATGTTACCAGGCTTTTTACTAGCTTGCATTCTTTACAGGCAGTTTACTCACGATGGTGCCAACCCCAAATTATTTTCTATGACTAATGTCATTCTATTGGTCTTAGATTTTACATTACTAATATACATTTTTCAGTTTTCATATTCCACCAGCGTGTGCACCAATTTCCAGAAAAAGGTGGGGAGTATTGAGAACAGAAACTTATCAATAACATTTTAAAGTATCACAAATCGCTATCCTGCAGCCACGGTGACATCTGAACAGATTCTTAAGCGACCAGAAGAGATTCAAATAGTACCATCTCAGCTTTATTCGGACATATCAAACTTCAGAATAACTTCAGATTACATTAAACTAGTACTTTTGACAGGATTTGGAAGTACCAGTGAATTCTAATAAATCAATTCAATGAATTTGATTAGCATAAATGAAGATGAATTTTCAAAATGTGTATTCAGACCATTTTATTTTCCCATCTGTGGCTGTCACTGCGATGTGGCATTTCAAGACCGTTAAAAGAAATTCAGTCTGACATTTTAAACAAAATGCCATTCTTTTTGAGGCAATTTTCTTATAGATTTAGTTCATGACTGAGAATAATGTGGTAATGGTGCATGAGCTGTTGCGAGTATTACGCAACTATTTTGCAAACACCTTGGAGGAATGTCCAGGAATCATAAGAAAATGGGAAAAGTTTGTAATCCGGTCAACCTAAGTGTCTTACATAAAGTTAACTTAAAGGTAAAGTTGTAAAAGACCAGTGTGGTAATTACAGGTGGATAGTGCTTACTTAGTCAAGTCAAAGTCAAAGTCAAACAAACTTTATTGTCATTTAGAAATACATTGATATATGCAGTTCCAAACGAAATTATGTTGCATTTGGCTCCCTGTGCAACACAATAAATTAACCGAAGGATAGGCATGGATGAAAAGGATAAATAGACAATGGTGGCAGCCCATTACATGGCATTCAGGAGTCTGATGGCTCGTGGGAAGAAGCTGTTGCAGAACCTTGATGTTCTGCTCCTTATGCTGCGATATCTTTTTCCCGAGGGCAGCAGAGTGAACAGTTCGTGATGGAGATGTGTGGGGTCTTTTATAATACTGCTGGCCTTAGACACGCAGCGTTTGGTTGTAATATCCCCGATTGAGGGGAGAGAGGTCCCGATGATTTTTTCCGCTGTCCTCACCACTCTCTGCACAGACTTCCAGTCGGAGGCTCTACAGTCCCCAAACCAGACAGAGATACAGCTGGTCAGAATACTCTCTATGGTGCCCCTATAGAAAGTAGTGAGGATGGGATGGGGGAGATGAGCTCTTCTCATCCGGCGCAGAAAGTGCAACCGCTGCTGCGCTCTCTTAACAGTTGATGAGATGTTATTCGACCAGGTCAGACTGTTAGTGATCTGCACCCCCAGGAACTTTGTGCTACTGACCACCTCCACATCGCTGTCATTGATGTGAAGTGGTGTGGGACTGTGCCGGGTTTTCCCGAAGTCGACGATAACCTCCTTTGTTTTTTCGACATTCAGGATCAGGTTGTTCGTATTGCACCAGTCCGCCAGTTGTTTCACCTCCTCCCTGTAAGCCAGCTCATTGTCGTCCCTGATGAGGCCCACCACTGTTGTGTCATCTGCGTACTTCATGATGTGGTTTGTACTAAACCTGGCAGAACAGTCATGAGTCATCAGGGTGAACAGCAGTGGACTCAGGACACAGCCCTGAGGGGAGCCGGTGCTCAGAGAGATGGTGTTGGAGGTGTTATTTCCAACCCTCACAGACTGGGGTCTGTCAGTGAGGAAGTCCAGTAGCCAGTTACACATGGGGGTGCCGAGGCCCAATGGAACCAGTTTGCTTATCAGGTGCTGGGGGATAATGGTGTTGAATGCTGAACTGAAATCCACGAACAGAGTCAATTAGAACAGAGATAACTATGCATGGGAGTTAAAATGTAGGACTATTCACAGCATAAGAAAAATAAGATAACGGTCGCAACGCAGGTGCAGAAAGGTCATCAACAAGCATTGGGAGAAACTGCTGTCGGCCAAGTCCCTAATAAATCAAGAGCTCATGGGCTGCAGTGCTCAAGGAAGAAAATAGGAACTTGACTTATTGCAAAACTATACCATCCTTATGTAATCATTGTATTGTGAACACTATAAAGCACTTCAGGATTTTTTGGACAGCAGAGTCTTTCTGCACTCTCAGGAATATTCTCCAGTATATACTGCGATAAGCTCGAATAACCCGACGACTTATAAAAACTCACCACTGCTGTATGAGATTTGTGCGCTGTCCCGATCTGAGCCATCATTAAAATGGCAACTGCACCCCATGTAAAAGCCAGCTTCAGGATGCCAGGTCAAACACACAAATCCTTCCAACACATCGTCAAATAATTTTACTCCATGCAAAGTTACAGCTTCAGCATGAATCATAATGTGATTTAATCTCCATTAGATCCTGTGAATATGAACCCTCACCATGGAAACCTTTCCAATGATTATAAATAAAGCTTGAAAAAGAGTGGTCGCACAAATATTCTGTAAAACAGTCCATTTTGACACATGACACACTTCAACGAAAGACAATTGTACATTCGAAAAATGAACTGTAAGGAGAACTCAGCAGGTCAGGCAGCATCTATGGAAGGAAATGGACAGATACTGTTTCAGGTTGGGATCCTTGTTCAGATTGAGGGTTTGCGAGTTCAATTGTACTTTCACTGTGGAAAGAGCCAATCTCAGCAAAAGTTACCTTGAACACAGAAAAATGCAGCACAGGAACAGGCCATGTTGACCCACAGTGGCTTTGCTGAACACAATGCCAAGCTAAAGTAATCATATGATCCAAACCCTTTCATTCCTTGCATAGCCATGTGCCGGTCTAAACACCTGCCAAACATCATGATCACATATGCTTCCGCCACCATGCCATGTGTTCCAGGCACCCACCATCCTGTGTAAAACAACCTGCCCTGCACATCTCCTTTAACCTTGCCCCTTTTGCCGTCTCATCCTTGACATTTCTACACAGGGAGAAAAAGGTTCTGACTGTCTACTCTGGAAAAGCCTCTCATAATTTTATATACTTCTATCAGGTCCTCACCCAGTCTCCGCTGGAGAAAACAATCCAAGTTTGTCCAACCTCTCCTTAGTAACCTCTAATCCAGGCAGCACTTTGGTAAACGTCTTCTGCAGCTTCTCCAAAGCTTCCACATTCACCCTGTGATGGAGTGACCGGAACTGTATATAATATACTCCAAATGCAGCCTAACCAAATTCCTATAATGATTATGATGTCCTGACACTTCTACTCAATGCACCAACCAAGACAGCAAGCATATTACATGCTTTATATATGATTCTATCTACTTTAGTTGCCACTTACAGGGAGTAATGGACACATACCCCAAACATTCCCCGGTACATTAATGCTGTTAAGCAAAATTTCATTAGTTGTATACTTTCCCCATACATTTGACCTCCCACATACAGCGCATCACACTTGCTCAAATTAAACTCCATCTGCCATTTCTCTGCCTATTTCTGTAGCTGACCTAAACCCTGCTGCATTCTTTGACAGCCTTCCTCACAGTCCACAACTTGAGCAATCTTAGCGATGCCAGCAAACTTACTAACTTTAAATAATGGCACCACAAATGGTGGGGCCTGCCTGTGTAGATATGCAAATAGAATTTCACTGTGCAATTGCATATGTGACAAATGAAGCATCATTGAACCAACCCATCCACATGTGTGTCCAAGTCATTTGGATATAATCACAAAAAAAGTTTGAATCAAACCAAAATAAATCAGAACAGAGTTTTGTTTTCTTTCTGAAGACGTTACCCTTTTATTGATGCTCTTCTTTACTGAAACTTGTTTGTATTTATTGCGGCCTTAAATAAATGGAAGGTAGATAAAAATGCTGGGGAAACTCAACGGGTGAGGCAGCATCTATGGAGCGAAGGAATAGGTGACGTTTCGGGTCGAGACCCTTCTTCACACTGAACAAGGGTCTCGAACCTATTCCTTCGCTCCACAGATGCTGCCTCACCCGCTGAGTTTCTGCAGCATTTTTATCTACATTCGATTTTTCTAACATCTGCAGTCCCTTCTTAAATAAATGGAAGATTAGAATCATAAAATACGAGAGGATATCAATCATGTTGCCCTTTTCAGGCTAAAAGTGAGCTGAAATGTTAAGGTCTGTAGAAATTTTTAGACCATATTCTTGCAACATAACAGCAAAATAGGGTAATGTACAAAGAAAGAGCTAAATTACCGAAATAAATCATGATAAACACTGTCCCTCTCGCTCTCCACTTTCTTCCCACACCCTCTACCTCTCGCCTTTCTTCCCTCTCCCTCTCCGTCCCCCTTCTTCCCTCTCCCTCCCCTTTCTTCCCTCTCCCCTTTCATCCCTCTCCCTCTCACCTTTCATCCCCCTCCCCTGTCTTCGCTCTCCCTCTCCCTCTCCACTTTCTTCCCTCTCCCCTTTCTTCCCTCTCCCTCTCCCTCTCCCCATCCTTCCCTCTCCCTCTCCCTCCTTTCTTCCCGCTCCCCTTTCTTCCCTCTCCCTCTCCCTCTTCCTCTCCCTCTCCCCATCCTTCCCTCTCCCTCTCCCTCCTTTCTTCCCTCTCCCTCTCCCCTTTCTTCCCTCTCCGTCCCACTTCTTCCCTCTCCCCTTTCTTCCCTCTCCCATTTCTTCCCTCTCGCTCTCAGAGACCCTTAGATAATAACATTAAGTATCATCATCAATGGAAAATGACTGGGGAACAAAACAGATTACAAAACGAGTGCTATTTACTTCACATCATCACCTCATGTCTTTATCCCAACCTAATTTTAACCTTTGGTTCTTCTTGAGCAGGTGACCAGGATATCTGCTGGAAGGAAATCACGTTCTTTCATATAATACAAGCAGTTCAGGAAGTACAATGTCACAAGAGCTGTTGTGGCAGTACAATCCCACTCAGAGCTCTCATCTCACCTTAGTAAACATGTCCTCACACACGGCAGATAGACACAAAAAGCTGGAGTAACTCAGCGGAACAGGCAGCATCTCCGGAGAGAAGGAATGGGTGACGTTTCGGGTCAACACCCTTCTTCAATCTGTCCCGCTGAGTTACTCCAGCTTCTTGTGTCCGCAGACCTTGCAAACCAACCACTCTTCATCGGGAGACATTTTATTGAAAGGAGACATGTGACATTTTAGTTAAATGACACTCCAACAACAGCATTCTAGGTCAATGCTTTCACAGTTACTTTTCTTGCCTCAATATTAGGATAGCATGCAGAACATGTATTTCACTGTATCGCTGTGCACGTGACAATAAGGGGTGGACGGGTGGGTGGGAGCAGAATGGTGGCACAGCGGTAGAGTGGCAGCCTTATAGTGCCAGGGACCCAGGATCCACCCTGACTATGGGTTTGGCATTTGTACGTTCTCCCTGTAACCGCGTGGGTTTTCTCAGAGTTCTCCTGTGGCCTCCCACACTCCAAAGACGTACTGGTTTGTAGGTTAATTGGCTTCCGTAAAATTGTAAATTGTCTCTCGTGTGTAGAATAGTGTTAGTGCACGGGGTGGTCGCTGGTCAATGCGGACTCATTGGGCCGAAGGGCCTGCTTCCGCGCTGTATCTCTAAAGTCTAAAGCAGGGGCCTCTAAACTTTTCAGCATGAGGGCCACATTTATATATTTGGCACATTTTTGCGGGCTGTAGGAAATAATCCACGGGCACTCTGGGGGTTTTCCAGGACCGCTGGGCACCGCGGGGGGGTGGGGGGTGGAATGCATCCTGGAAAAGAATTGTAATATAGCGGTGCAGTAGTTTATTTAGTATATTTGTTTGTGGTTTATTATGGCGGTGGGTTCTGGTTAGTTTTATTGTACTGTAAATATTATTTTTATTAATTGAATACATTTATTTACAAAAAAGCCCGCTACACGGAACGTGTTAGGAGCTTGCTGCGGGTCGGATAATATCTCGTGGTGGGCTGGATGTGGCCTGTGGGTCATAGTTTGGAGGCCCCTGGTCTAAAGTAAAGGAGCCACTGGATGTTAGTTTTAAAAAAAATCTACAAATATCACCTCCAGACTACGACACACATAAAAACAAAAATGATTTTCCATTGTGGTGTTAATCTAATTAGGCATAACATGTTGTAAAATTCAACCAGTCACAAGCTCTGTAGATGGCATTACTGCACCACTACACATTTGTATTGATTAGATTTTATAATAAGCCATTGCAATACCACATAGCAGACTGTAACATTTCTATTGATTCTGTCTCCCTAAAGTTTATACTGCGTGTACAGTATTACGTCCATTTTGCTCCTATAAATCTGTTTGTTTTCCCTATAATGTTAAATTACAGCTGCCTTTTCTGGTCTGTAGTCCCATGTGTACTTTTTATGGGCAATTCTGCATCACTATAAACAAAAAAAAATGCTTATTACTGTGCTGTTATACTGTCTGAGGAGTTCCTACTAGATTTATGAAATAAAAGAAATCATGTTTGTATTAGAACATGTGCTTGATATTATATCACCGAAACTAATGAAATACAATTCAACCAGACAAAATCGACAAGGCTCTCAAACTATAATCTATGGCTTGCAACAGGATTGAAACACATTTTACGCTATCTTACACAATGTTGACTGCAGTGATGAAAATATGGCAGTCTATGAAGTAAATAGGTTTACTATTAATTCATTTTGATACATTTGCAACTTGGTGGTTTCACATTTTTAATGTTTTCTATTATTTTTCCCCCCATTTCTAAGTAGTGGCCTGTTCAAGAGTTTCCACTGGGAGAACTTCAAGTGTCAACGCACATTATTTAAAATATATAATTAGTCGACTGTTGGGGAAGGTCACATCTTGGATCATGCAACACCGGTTCCAGACCTGCCAAAGTTCTCCCCCTTCTAAAAAAGGAAACGTGGGCAGTGTAATGATCCAACAGCTCAGATCAACTTGACACAAACAAGGACTCAAGACTAGCTAATCTGACTGATTGCAAACAGGCCGTTTCTTTATAGACTACACAATTTGGGCACCACAGTTATTTCTCAATACGTCCAAAAACTTATCAGTCTGGATGAAGCTCTTCCTTTAAAAATAGATCCCTAAAAGATGAAAAAATATGCATGGCAAAATTTTCCTGGCTGTCAAAACTCTGCAACCACTGCAAAACATGTGTCTGACATTGAGTAAAGAGAGAAGAGGGTTGCAAAGTGCAGAAACAGCCCCTCAGCCCACTGACTCTATGCCCACCATCAAACACTTATTTACACTCATCTCATTCTATTAACCCATTCCCATTTCAAGTCTCGCTCTCCCCCACCCCTCATCACTCCCCACAAGATTGTACCACCCACCCACATGGAGGGCAATTAACCCATCAACCTGCACCTCTGGGATGTGATAAGAAACCAGATGACCTGGGGGAAACCCATGCCGTCACAGGGAGAATGTGCAAACTCCACACCGATAGTGCTGGGGGGGTCAAGACCAAATTTGGATCTCTAGCTGTGAGCTCTACTAGCTGCACCACTGTGCCAATTGAATCTGAAACATCATACATTTAAAATATAGAAAATACTCATTTTTGATTTTAGGTCACAAAATATTTTCCTAAATAATCTAGTTAGAAGATTAGGAAAGGAGAATGAAAGAGATGAATAATCTGTAATTTACTTTGTACATCATGAGACCATGGGAAGTTCAAAGCACTATAAATTTGTGGCCATCCTGATTCTGATTCACCATCATTACTCTGTGAAACTGACAACTCCTGCAGCACACACATGTACCATTAAACACACGTCCAGCTACGGCTGTCAGTGATCCTGTTCCTCACCACTTCAGTGCCTACAGTAATCAAAGAACTGACTAGAACCAGTTAGACACAAGGATCTGCAAATGATGGTTTACAAAAAACGGACACAATGTGCTGGATTTCATTGCATCATTTCCAATATTTTAAGATGACAGGTTTGGCTAATAGACCGCTCTGCAAAGCAGAGCACTTATATAATTCATATTTCCACCACCAAATGCAAAATGCCTCTGGGCACAATTGTATCATGGGCAGAGAAAGATTGAAAAAAATGGGAAGTGTAAAATAACCACATCTGAGCTCTCTTCCAGCCTGACAATCAGAAAGCCTTTTCCACTGTTCCCAAATGATCAGGAGGCAGTGGAAACGACTCTAATGAGACAAGCAGTCAGAAGGTTATTTTGGGTAGTTCAATAGTTTCTGCTGCTTGGGAACTGGTGGCCACCAGCTGAGATCCCTGCCCAACAGACGAGAAAACGACAGCAGAACCTGCATAGCCTCAGAGCCAGAGTGGAATGGCAACCACAAAGCATGGAGCACAGACCACACAATCCAGCCTCTAATTTCACGAGCATTACAGCTATAAACTGCGCTAAGAGGTAAAACTCATTTCAACTCAAGAAAATGAGAATGAATAGGGACTTTTAAGCAAAGTGGACAAGAGAAAGTAATTACACTGCAAATTCTAATCAGAACATTATTTATCGTGAGAGATCACATACAGAAACCAATAGTTCGAATGGAATGGATTATTTTGCCACATGTGACTAGGCACAGTGAAATACTTTGCATAATCAATGTATACAAATAGCAGCCACCTACGGCGCTGATATAAGCATGCCGGCTCCTTTTGTCCCCCCCCCCCCACAGCGGTTCCCCCATGCCGGGACTCCCATTGTCCTTTGTTCTCCCCCCACCAACCCGATTGTCCATTGTTCTCCCCCCACTTCCCTCATGGCAGTCCAGCCCCCACACTGGGTCCTCCATTGTTCACTCCCCACCCTCCACCATCACGGAAATGATAATGTACCTTTTTCTTTCTTAAAATAGAGCCTCTTAAAATATCCAAAACTTCTCCCCCCATCATGTAATTTTCCCTTCACGTTTCAATAAGCATAGAGCTATTAGCATCTCTAAGATCCCTATTACTGCAGGCAATCAGGATGTAAGCATGTCAGAAATAACAGTCATTTCAATGAGACAAATTGCAAATGTTGTTTGACATTGAAAGTGCAGATGCTATCACTCCACATTTGCCGGCTTAATTGCAGATTTTCAAAGCAAAAGAAACTTGAAAAGATAAAACTTGAAAACTTGAAAAGATAAAACTGAAGAAGGTTTTGGCCCGAAACGTCGCCTATCTCCTTCGCTCCTTAGATGCTGCTACACCCGCTGAGTATCTCCAGCCTTTTGTGTACCCTCGATTCTCCAGCATCTGCAGATCCTTCTTTAACACTTTGTCTACTCCACTGCGAAATGTCCTCAAGGTATGCCTACTTTGAAGAAGTTCTCCTCCTCCCTACGAAGACAGTTTCACAACCTCCTCTCTAACTGCTCCCCCTCTGTGATCTCTATCCCTCCCTCACCCAAGTCGCACTAGCTTCTCATTTTCACACTACAAACAGCTTACAAGCGGAGGCTGGGCGATCGTTTCGCTGAACACCTCCGCTCGGTCCGCAATAACCAACCCGACCTCCCAGAGGCTCAGCACTAGTGTGAAACTCCCCCTCCCATTCCGTATCCGACCTCTCGGTCCTGGGCCTCCTCCACGGCCAGAGTGAGCAACACCGCAAGTTGGAGGAACAGCACCTCATATTCCGCTTGGGGAGTCTGCATCCTCTGGGCTTAAACATTGAATTTTCTCAATTCTGTTAACCCAGACTGCCCCCTCCCCTCCCCACCTCTCCCTCAGCCCTCGGGCCCTGACATTCCTTCTCCATCTCCCCACCCCCCACCCCCCCCCCCCCCCCACCCCAGTCGCACTAGCTTCTCATTTTCACACCACAAACAGCTTACAATGGCCTGTTTCCTTTATCAATACTTGTTTGCATATCTTTCATTCATTGTTCTTTATCTCTCCACCTCACTGTTTATATCTCTCGTTTCCCTGATCCCTGACCAGTCTGAAGAAGGGTCTTGACCCGAAACGTCGCCTATCTCCTTCGCTCCTTAGATGCTGCTGCACCCGCTGAGTTTCTCCAGCTTTTTGTGTAACCCTCGATTCTCCAGCATCTGCAGTTCCTTCTTTAACAAACAGCTTACAATGGCGTGTTTCCCTTATCATTGATACTTTTTTGCATATCTTTCATTCATTGTGCTTTATCTCTCCACATCACCGTCTATATCTCTCGTTTCCCTGATCCCTAGCCAGTCTGAAGAAGGGTTTCGGCCCGAAACGTCGTCTATCTCCTTCGCTCCTTAGATGCTGCTGCACCCGCTGAGTTTCTCCAGCCTTTTGTGTAACCCTTGAAAAGATAAAATGTTGCTTCACTCTTTGCCACTTTGTTTCCTTTCAAATCACAAAGATGGAAATTAATAAGCCCACTCCTCAAAGTGTGGGGAAAGACTGCATGCACATTTCAGACACCACCCAAAACAAAGCCTTCTACATTGTAATCAGAAGACTAGATAATGTATCCATGTCCGAGGATCTCTGGTTTCCCTCTCCACGCTGACAGTTCAAACTAATCGGTTGCCATTTGATGCAAGAGAAAAACGACTGCTCTCTACATGACAGATAGGACAAGATGAGGTAAGGAGAACAGGATTTATACCATTTTCTCAGAGAGAAGTAAAAGAATAAAATGAGACAGAGTAAAAGTTTAGTTTAGAGATACAACGCAGAATCATGCCCTTCAGCCTACCGAGTCCACGCTGACCATCGATCTCCGTACACTAACACACTAGGGCTAACTTACAATTTTTACCACAGCCAAATTAACCTACGAACTTGTACGTCTTTGGAGTGTGGGGGGAAACCAGAGCACCTGGAGAAAATCAACGGTAGAACGTACAAACTCCATACAGACCAAGCGCTATAAGGCAGCAACTCTACCACTGCGCCACCGTGCTGCCCTGCTTAGGGGCCATTTCAAAATGAGAGTTACCAGAAAGGACTTGCCAATAGTGACCAAATCCAAGTAGCATCCAAAGAGAAATTAAATATTCTTAATAGCCAGGGTATATTTCCAACAAATCTAACAGTAGAAATCAGTGTTCTTGTATGCACATTGAGCACAACTTCTAAAACAAGGATTCAAATTTCAAAAGTGGAATGCAATACATACCAACACCATCAAGATCCTTATGTGTGCATTTAAGCCCCAGCGGACATCTCTGCTTCACTGCAAATGGCAGGCTTGACAGATATTGAACTTTACACATGGACTTTTAATATATTTTAAAAGCATTATTATAATAAAATGTAAAATACATTTAGACAGGTATACGGATAGGAAAGGTTAAGAGGCATATGGGCCAAATGCAACAACTCCAATCGACAGATGTGCGACAAAAAGCATTTTATCACGGTGCACTACAGCATGGTTTGGAAATCACTCCATCCAAGACCACAAAAACAGTGGACGCAGCTCAGACCATCACACAAACCAACCTCCCTTCCATTGACTCAATTTACACGTCGTGCTGCCTCAACAAAGCCACCAGCATATTCAGGGTCAAGTCTCACCTTGGTCACTTCCTCTTCTCCACTCCCCCATCAAGCAAGAGGTATAGAAGTGTGAAAACGCACACCTGCAGATTCAGGGACAGTGTCTTCCCAGCTACAGTACAGGACTACCAGCAAAACCGGCCTGACCAACATCGACAACAACCCAGGCGCAGGGCTGAAAAACTTTGAGGACTAGCAATGCTCTTGCAAAACCATTACAGTACAGCTACCTGAAAAAGGTTTTTTTTTTAAATTTTGTTTTAATTTTTATAAAAGCTTGGTATTTCTCGGCTACAGAAAACAACTGTAATCCACTTACTTACATCAACCCACTCTCAATTGGGAGCAAATGGATGGAAGGGATCATTAACAGTAATATAGGCAGCATTTGCTCACCAATAACATGCACTGATGCTCAATTTCGATTTTTCCCATAACTATATAGTTCCAGACTTCATCACAACCTTTGTCTGAACATGGAAAATAAAGTATTCCAGTGTGGCATCATTGGACCATTAGGAAAAATAAATGTTAGTATCGGTAATATTCACATGTAATGAATAAAATATAAACAACCTGCACATGACAACTGATGACATTTAAATTGGACTTCCTCTCCCCAAAACAAAACAGGGCCATTTTTGAGGTAGGGCTAATCATTTGCAGTGTATGGTTTAAAATAATTTTGTGCAAACATTTCAGTGTCAGAGTAGTAGTTACAAAATTTCTGCCCTTTGCTGTCATTCTTTAATAACATTCCTTCAACAGTCTTGTTACTCATGTATTACTGAAATCCATTTGTTGCGGCAAAAGACTGTAATTAACCAAGCTTATCGTGATTGATGACAAGGTTCAAGCTCTTAATGATAAAGGAATTGTCAAAATGTGAATTTCATACCAATCCTTTCTTCTAGTGAAGTATTAACATTTGGATTAACATCACAGCCAAAGGAAGTAGTAAATGCACTATGCATTGATGCAGAAAGGTCCCATTCCCCTCTCCAAAAATATTAGAATTAGTAGTTTTATGACAGGAAGAAACAATTTTATTCACCAAGGCGGCACGGTGGCGCAGCGGTACAGTTGCTTCCTTTCAGCGCTGGAAACCCAGATACAATCCTGACTATGGGTGCTATCTGTACAGAGTTTGCACGTTCTCCCCGTGGGTTTTCTCCAAGGTCTTCGGTTTCATCCCACAATCCAAAGACATACAGGTTTGTTGGTTAATTGGCTTGGTACAAGTGTAAATTGTCTCTAGTATGTGCAGGGTAGTGTTAATGTGCAGGAATCGCTGGCCAGTGCATACTCGGTGGGCCGAAAGGCCTGTTTCCGCACTGTATCTCTAAAACTAAAAAGTAAAACCTGATAATAATTTCTCTTCACAAAATAACTTACTGCTCCATTTTCTCTTGTGTGCATGTAGGAGTAATGATGAAGGAAACACCAGCATACAGAGGCTGGCTCTACTCCCATGTTAGTTCATACTCAACCCATGGCCAGTTCGGAAATCATAAAAACAATCCTTTTTAATTGAGATTACAGTTGAGTTTTGGGCAAGCCAAATAGAAATGCAGAAGCCTCTACAATACTGGTAGATCCTATCTGGCTGAAGATGGTTCCAAGCTACTTTCTGAATGACCATGGTTCCTGCAATACGAACGATAGTGATTTATTTATCTCAGAAATTGGTCTGCCAATAGTCATAAAACGCAACAAGATACATGAAATTAAAGGGCAGAGTGGAAAGGCCAGGAATTGAGATGTGTAAAGATTGGGGAAGGGGGGGTGGGAAGGGGAGTCAGTCTAACCCACGATAGAAGGGGGAGGAGTTGTACAGTTTGATAGCCACAGGGGAAAAGGATCTCCTGTGACCTTCTGTACTGCATCTTGCTGGAACCAGTCTGTTGCTGAAGGTACTCCTCAGGTTGACCAGTGTCATGGAGGGGGTGAGCTGTATTGTCCAAGATGCTCCGCAGTTGAAGGAACATCCTCCCCTCCAAGACCACCTCCAATGAAACCAACTCCACTCCCAGGATGGAGCCAGCCTTCCTGATGACTCCCAGTACCATCATGAAGGAGTTCCTAGACAATAACCCAGTGAGTGAGGGGGCAATACATTTTGATTTCATGATTGTGTGCGGATGGAGATGCTCTTAAATATCTGTACTCTTGTCCTTATAGTGGTAGAGACTTGGCCACAGACTTGGATAGTTGATATAGTGCATACCACAATCCAACCAACCACATTGAACAAGGGAATGCGTGCTTAAAATGCACAGCAGTAAATTAAACAGGTTATTTTATATTGGGCACTAATGAACCATACAAGTGTTGCTGGAGCGACATTTATCTAGACCAGTGGAGAGCACTCCTGACCTATGCCTTGCAGACAGTGGGAAGGCATTGGGAATCATGAGGTGATTTGTAGCACAGAATATCTATATGCAGAATGGCCTGTTGGGTCCAGCTAAGCTTCTTGCCCACTCTGACCCTGGGAGGTTGTACGGAAGGAAATCACAAATAGTATTATTCTGCTTAAATATCCAAAGTAGGGTAAGATGCAAACTCCAAATGAGAACATGGAAAACCATGGACTAATATAAACTTCTATTTAAGTGTAGATTTCTATCCGATAAGCCAGGAAATTTGCTTTCCTAACACCTCCCCCCCCCCCCCCCCCCCTTCACAGGTTTACTTCCCTCTCCAAAGAGGCAAAATGTAAAATCTAAAACAGTGGCACAGCACAGTGGTTTAAAGAGATGTTGGCTTATTTTATTATTAAGAGGCACAGAGCACAAGAGCAAAAACAATAACAATATAATGAATACTGAAAATTCCGATTTGGTCATGGTGTTTGACACAGATTTGGTCACCAATTTAAGGCATCTTTAAAGCCGTGCAGATTATGCGGTGATGAGGCACCAACACTACTCCAGGGCTGAAAGATTTTAGTTACATAGATAGACTGGAGCAACTGAGCTTATGTTGTTTGGAAATAAAATAAATAATAAAATTGCTATTTCTTATGCAGAGAAAGACACAAAAAAGCTGAAGTAACTCAGCAGGATAGGCAGTATCTCTGGTTAGAAGGAATGGGTGACGTTTCAGGATGAGACCCTCGAAAGGTCACCCATTCCTTCTCTCCAGAGATGCTGCCTGTCCCGCTGAGTTTCTCCAGCATTTTGTGTCTATCTTTGGTGTAAACCAGCATCCTACACATTTTATCGACATGCAGAGATATTTATGAGCATGAAGGGCATGGCCAGAGCAGAGAGATTAAAATCTTCTCATTGATGGAGTTGGAAAGGACTTTGGAACATGGAATGAAAGCAATTGTCAAAAGGACTATTGGTAACAAAAGGATTAAAAAAAATAAAGGATCTTGAATGTACTGGCAGGGATAGTTGTAGGGCAGGATAAATAAATTCGATTTCAAGAGGGAATTAGATAACTATGGGGGAAAAGGCCAGAGGAGTGGGACGAGCCAGAATGGACTCCACAAGCCAAACAGGTTCTTGAGCTGCAAATATTCTGAGATTAATTTAAACACAATGCGCAGCATAGGAAACCACGTTGAAAAGGAAATATCAAAGCGTTTGCTGTTAATCTGTCAGGTGCTGGACAGAACCATTGCGCCGAATGCTGAAAATGAACCATTATATTAAGTACCTAATTTCATATTCAGTGACATCAAAACGCATGTAGTAATTATATTTGTAATGTCACTCACTATTGACACCATTTCTTTGTTACCTGGCAACAATGCTCCCAGATTGTACACTACATGAACTTGCTCAGTAAAGTTCTGCTACATTAAATGGTTATTTTCCAACTCGCAGATCTGGAAAATGGACTTTAATCAATGACTACAAGACCTTATTATACCTTTAGGCACAAATGGATCATATATACCAAACTATGTTATATTTACAGCCAGTCCAATCATCAAGGCAGGAGAATGTGAATACATCAGCACAATAGTCTGTATGAGATTCACGTGCTGATAATGCGCTTACTGTATTTTTGTGCAATTCGTTTATGTGAAAACAAAGGCACACCACAAGAATGGAAATGCTAAAATGCTTAACCTGCATCAAGACATTATCTCAACATCTCAATGATTTTTTTGTCTTTTAAAATCAAGGCAATGGATTCAGTGTTGCTGAACCAAGAAGAGTGTGAAATATAAATTAGATAAGCGTAGCAATTCTCTTCCATCCTCGATAAAGCAGCAAAAGGTCAAACAGGAATTTTCCCCAGATTGCTGTTGGATATGACTTTTCAAAGTAATGCAAAATATAGAACGCCTCAGCATAATTTTGCAGAAGGAGGATGGGGTGGGGAGAAGTGGTGTGAAGGAGACCCATGAGAAAATGGTTTTAAATTTAAATTGGAAAATTGCTATACGAATCAGCAGGACACAATGAAAAACATGTTTGAGAACAAGCAGAGAGCTTAAATTCTGAAACTAAATATAAACTATAGAGCAAGGCTGGACTGTTAACTGGGTGAAGCACCCCAGGCAATAGAGGCGACAACAGGTAGTGGGAAAGGGAAGAAAGGCAATGAGGAACAGGGTGGGAAAAGGGAAGGTGCAGGGGGAGACCGAGGAAGAGGAAGGAAAGCAAAGCAAGAGTCGACAAAGGAAAGGGGTAGAGCAAGGGGTGACCCACCTCAAGGGACAGCAGTGGAGCAGGGGCAGGGGAAAATCATTCAAGGAGAAGTAGGGAGGCCTGGGACAGGTTGGGGGGTAGGGGACAAAATGAAGCCAACAAAGTGCATTAGGGAATGTTCTTGTGTTAGTCGAGATGATCAAACCCCTGCTTATCTTTTAAATAATGCCTCCATGCAGCAGGGAGCACATTTGTTAGAAAGATAGTGCCACTGTGCTATCTCACTTAAAACAACCTCCTGCACACTACCTCATCTCCTGGCTTTTTGGAAATATTATGTTATCTTTCTTGGATCTGACTGTCACCTTAAAATGTTTCCCTCGTTCTTCTAAATCTGTAAATGATCCTTAATTGTCAACCTCTGTGCATTTTACTCAACTGCACCATCTCTTCTAATCCATTAATTGCTGATTTAATTTAGTTCAATATTTGTTATTGAAGCCATAAATATTACAAATTGACCCCACTGAAAGCAGGAGAGGACGTAATATTGTCATCTGAAACCTTTGTCAATGTCACTGTGAAACCAGTTGCCAGGTCATACTGATTAGTGATCCAAGGTTGTAAAGCCCTTTAACACTGTAAATCGTATCCAATAATAGAAGGGCCTTCACCACCATTTGCCAAAAAAAGCAGTATGTTTGTCTGTATAAAATCAGTCTAAATCTAAACATGAGAATATTTTTGCCTTCTTGTCAATTATGAAATAGTTCCAATTGAAATTAGAATAAGCCTATAAAATTAAAATATCTCAAGAGGGAAATTTTGCTGATTTTTAAAGCATGCAGACAATTTGATTCAATACTAGCTTTAGTATTTCTATACAGACAAACACACTGCCCAACTAGTCAATATTAAAAACCAGAGCAATATCTGAGTGGAGTATGGAGTGATGGCAAATGCAAAACACGAGCCATTCAATTTCAGAGACAATCATCACTTCAGTTAGAACCCGAGTAAGAAGCAATAGTAGGCTGTTTGGTCCTTGTCTGCTCTGCCATCCTGCAAGATATTTTCTAATCTTTTACTTCAGTGTCACTTCACTGCATGAAGCCCCTGTCTCTCGACTCACTTGATAACGAAACCCCAGTCTTGTAAATACTGAGCAACTCAACCTCCACACCCTTTGAATAGACCATTCCAAGGATTCACCACCATCACATGAAAAAAAATTCTTCAATTTCAGTCTTGAACGGCCAACCCATTGCTTGAAGACTTCCAAGTTTTGCCAGTGGTCAGGATATGTACCTGCATGAAGTAATTTCAAGTCAACTACTGACTGGACCAAACTCCAATGCATTGGCTAAGTGCAGCAAATTATATAAAATTAGTTTAGAGATGGATTCAGGCAAGCTATAAAATGTCAAATGGCTGCCTAATTCATGCCCTATATCCCCAGACCAGGCAACTTGGATGCAAGTTCTGTTCAGTTTACAACAGAAATTGGTGCATTTGTAAGGGTTAGGATCAGGTTATGCAAATATGATTAGCCTCTCATGCCTATTAACAGGAGGTGGGATTTGCTGATGTTAAGACGACCCATAAAGCTCTCATTTCTTTATTACTAAAGCATAGTCCCCTCATTATCTGGTATATTGCCTCAATGTGATCAAAGTTACATGTTGCTAACAAAGTGGAATTAAAAATACAATCTTCCAGTCACACATTTCTCAATTCAACAGCCAAAAGACGGGTGGAGGAAGCACAGAACAGTTTGCATGATAATGTTTATGACAGCACACGATGAGCAAAAGCTGCTCAGCTCACTTGCTTTAATCGAGAGCCAGAAATGTTTCAACCAGACTGGTAAATGCTTCACTAAATACTGTGCAACAATCTAATAGAACAAATCAAGTGCCTTTTGGTTTAATTACAAAATGCAGGATGGAAACAGGCCTTTTTGCCCACTGAGTTCGTGGCAACCATCGATTACCCGTTCACACACCAGCTCCATGTTATTCCACATTCGCATCCACTCCCCACACACCGAGGGCAATTTGACAGAGGCCAATTAACCTACAAACCTGCACTTATTTGGGCTGTGGGATGAAATTGGAGCACCCGGAGGAAACCCACACGGCCACAGGGAGAACATGCAACCTCCATAGAGGCAGGACCCGAGGTCAGGATTGAACCTGGGCCTCTGGCACTGCCAAGCACTGGGATTATGTTAATACAGAACTTGGATCCAATTTGAAAACTGACAGTAAATAGGTATCTACTTCATTCTGGCATTTTGAAAGATACTGAAAACAATATCAAATTAATCAAGGCACAAAGATCATAACCCACCAAATCCAGCTGCGGCTTAAAAAAACAGTTTAATAAGCAACTAGATTTCTTTTTTGAAACAAGACCACTGGAATCACTTTCCATGGATGTGGTTAAACTCTTGTGCAAACTCTTGAGGGGAAAAAAGGTACAAAGTTAAGGGCCTGTCCCACTTTCACAACCCAATTCACGATCTCTGCCGAGTTTTCCCTTGACTCATACTCGCAGCATGGTCGTCACAAGGTCGTAGGGGTCGTAGGTAGGTTGTGATGCTAGTTGTAGGTACCCATGGCATCAGATAGGTCGGGGCATTTTTCTAGCCTAATGAAAAATGTCCACGAGTAAATAAGGTTGTGAATTAGGTTGTGAAAGTGGGACAGGCCCAATACACTTAAAAGCTGCAAACAGAAACGGATTTGAGCGCCTTAGCCCAGAGTGCAGCTGGAATTTGGGAAGCAACACTTACATTTGGCGTGTTTATCACACAGTGCAGCTGTTCTCATGTCACAGAGCCGCAGTGTTCCTTTGCTGCTGCTGTAAACCAAGAGGTTACAGTGATGAGGGTGGAACTCTGCAGCTGTGATCACTTCAGTCAATTCTTCCATGTCTACTGGTTTAATATCTACAATGTCTGGTTTAAAACATCATTAAGGAAAGGAAAAAACAAAAAGATACTTGACACAATAATAATTTCCTGCCAAACAAAAGTAAATAAGGTAATACACAGTGAAACTCTTGTTTTTGGCTTACTTTCAATTGCCCCAAACAACTCTAAGGAACTTCTGAGCTAGTTCAGGAAAAGGCTGGCGAATAGTTCATGTTACAACGTGTACCATGGAAATCCAATCAGTCAAGTTATCAAATGAAATTGTTAATGAGGGGTCGCCCTCTCATCTCACTGCTACCACTGGGAAGGTGGTACAGGAGCCCGAGGACCATGTCCAGGTTCAAGAACAACTTCTTCGCAGCAACAATCAGGCTCTTGAACCTCACTGCACAACCCCACCTCAGCAATCATCTACTATGGATTTTGTTTTGGTTGTACAACATATTTGGGTTTGGCACCATCATGGGCTGGTTATCTAGTTACAGTGATTATTAATTTATTGTATTATTAACATTTAGTTTTGTACCTCTGTTGAGGGACCTGTAAAGCTGCAACAAGAAAGAATGTCACTGTTATGTGACAATTAAACAACCTTGACTCTTGATCAGCAAAAAGTAGTGAGCTAAAAGACTGACGGCATTTTAATTTCCAGATAATTGATTCCAGCATATCTATAGTAAACATGCACTGCAAAACAATGGGACTGTTTGTGATCAGAGATGAAACACCAATTCACTGTGACTCCAGGGATTATGATAGTGTTACTAGAAATCTCAACAAGCACCTCCACATTTAAAACATTTTAAGAGGAAATTGATGTATTCAGCAACTGTCAACAATGCAGAGTGACATCCTGAACAGCAGACAATAGATTGATGTCCAAGACAGGCTTATCTCATCTTTCCAACATCCGCTCATCCTTCCACTAATGACAGCGCAGTTTCCATGGCATTTTGTGGGCATTGTGCAGATCCATCGCAGGTGAGTAAACCACGGGGCAACCTTATATTCCCGTCACAACCCGACACCCAGAGCACCACCTTACAAATGCAATTACTGCAAAATGAGCAGGACCAGTTATCCGAGCTCTTCCTACTCTCTTTTTATATTTATGTAATTGTAGCCTAGAATTTCTTCCCACTTAATGGATATGCAGAAAAACAATGTCATGCCTCGAAGAAACTTACCTTTGGTGATAGATATGGCAGCAGTGAAATAAACAGTGATGTTCCCACATCAGTGGTTTTTGCACATGTCGTGAATCAGTAAAGTTTAGCCTGGTACAAACTTCAAATAAGCCAATCTTGAAATACAAAGCATTCAATAATCATGCAGAAAAGAGCTGAATGTTTCTACATTCAAGGCACGAGACATACAGCTTACATTATTTTAAAGTGTCATTGCTGAGGTCTGAGGTTCCCACCTGCCTTTAAAGGATGGTGAATCTGTAGAATGCATTACAGAAGGCTGTGGAGGCGAAGTCAATGGATCTTTTTAAGGCAGAGATTGACAGATTCTTGATTAGTATGGGTGTCAGGGATTATGGAAAGCATGCTAGTGAATGGGGTTGACAGGGAAAGATAGATCAGCCATGATTGAATGGTGGAGTAGACTTGATGAACCAAATGGCCTAATTCTGCTCCTGTCACTTATGAACTCATGAACTTATGGAACTTCCAAAATGCATATTTGTGCATGTTCTATAGATTTATTAAATCATGGAAATCAGTCATTTGGTCCATGCCAAATTCTTTCAAAGCAGTCATTTCCCCCCTCTTCTCCGTAGCCCCGTAAATTAGTTGTCCACTTAAATCTATTTATGAGAGGCATTCCTACTGCAGCCAATACTGTGGGCATTCGGTTTGTATGTAATAAGCAAGACAGAAAAATGCAGTTGCTTCCCATCAGTTAATTTAGATTGCAAAGCTTTTTGCAAATTCCTTTTTTTTAAGTATTCTGCTTTCATGGGCTTACATACAGAACAGGATGCATATAGTGGCCTCAAAACAGCTGCCAATCTCAAATCTTGCTGAAATGATCCAGTTCAGAAGACAGGAGAGCTTGGTTGAATATGCAACTTTCACAAATTACATATTGTAGTAACATTTTAAAATGCCATCAAAATAAATGCATAATATTTCCCACGAACTATGCTAAAACTGTATGGAGGAATATGTTCGCATCAAAACCATCCAAACATTCCCCAACCAGAAATGTCCGCATTCTCTAGAGGTCCAGATTTACGGCAGTCGAGGATGGAGACGCATATTCATACAGGTCTATAGGTCATCAGAAAGGCTAGAGATACATTCATTCTAAATTGGAGGAAGAGATGGATGTTTGGCAGCTGTGGCAGGGCTTGCATGCCGTCATTGCCTATAAGGCGTGACCAAGTGGCAGCTCAAACTACAGAGGCATTGTTCCTGATAAGCTAAATGCCTTCATGAGAGTGAACCCTTGGAAAGCATCTGAACCTGACCGTACATCTAGTGGAGTTCTCAAATCCTGCGCTGACCAATTGGCTGCAGATTCCTGGGGACATCTTCAACCCCGTAACAGGTCTGAACCTGCCCTAAAAGGTCATCAATAATACTGGTGCCCAAGTAAAAAGGTGACAAGCCTCAATGACTACTGACCAGTGGCAATAACATCAGTGATGGTGAAATAGGTTGGGTTGTAGCGCATATCAACTCCCTTAGCAAACACCTGGACCATTCCAATTTGCCTACCTCCACAATAGATCAATGGGGAGATGTGATCTTGCTGTTTCTGCACTTGGCACTGAACCACCTCAGACAATAAAAACACATACGTCAGGCATCTGTTCGTCGACTACAGGTTGTCATTCAACACCAACATCCCTTCCAAACTTGTTACCAAGCTCAGGAAACTAAGACTTTCTGCATCCCTTTGCAACTGGATCAAGGACTTCCTCATCAACAGACCATACACAGTACAAATTGGCAACAACATTTCCTCCTTGATAACCATCAGTACAAGAGAACCTCCAGGCTGTGTGCCTGGTCCCCTGCTCCACTCATTCTATACACATGACCGTGTAGCCAGACACAACCCCATCATTACATTTGCCGCTGATACCACAGTTGTTGGACAATTATGAATGATGATGCGTCAGAGTATAGAAGGGAGATTGATCATCTAATTGAATAGTGTCAGAACAATCTTGCTCTCAACATCATTGAGAAAGCAGAGCTAATTGCTGACTTTAGAAGAGGAAGCCCAAGGATCCACAAACCAGTCTTCATGGATGGATTGGTGATGGAGAGTCAACAACTTCCAGTTCCTGGGCAAGCCTATCTCTGAAGATCTTCCCTGTACCCAGCACATTGATGCAATGATAAATGAAAGCCCAGCAATGCCTCAACGTTTTAGAACATTGAGGAGATTTGACTTGTTGACAAATACTCTTAAACTTCTACAAGTGTGCAGTAGAGAGCATATTGACTGGATGCATCACAGTCTGGTTCAGCAAATCGAATGCCCAGGAATGGAGGAGATTCCAGAAAGTGGTGGACCCTGCCCAGTCCATCACGGGTTCTGACCACCCCACCATTGAAGGAATCTACAGGAGCGTTGCTTCAAAAAGACAGACAGCATCATTAAGGACCCATACTACCCTAACTACGCTCTCATTTCACTCCTGCCATCGGGATGGAGCTATAGAAGTCGAAAAACCATAATCTACCGGTTCAGGAACAGCTTCTTCCGAACAACCATCAGGCTATTGAACATTACAAACAGCAACTAAACTTAGAAACAAAGTATGAACGGTCTCGGTTGCACTAGGAACTTCCGGCTTTTATTTTGTTTCACACAAATATTGTTTTTTTTTCATTTATTGAACTTTTTATGTTTGTTTTATTATATACTGTATTGAATGCTGTATTTATGGACCTATAATGCTGCTGCAAGTAGGAATCTCATTGTTCCGTTTCAGTCACGATGACAATCAAATACTTCTGACTTGACTCTGAAAATGTAGCAGTCGTTAAACTGGAAAGGGTGCAGAGCAGATTTACGAAGATTTTGCCAGGACTCGAGAGACAGAGTTGAGCGGCCCAGGACTTTATTCCTTAGAGCTCAGCAGGCTGAGGGGTGATCTAGTAGGTGGCTGAATCATGAGGGGGAATAGATAGTATGGCTGCACAGAAACTTTTACCCAGGGGGACTTGGCTGGGGGCTGCTGAGAACTAAGGGGGGAGGGGGGCTATAGGGGGCTGCCTCCTGTGGCAGCGGGCCTGATTCGTCGCTGTGAGCAGAAGATAAGTCTGTTTGATGAGCTGTATGTAACTTTGTCAAGGGTAGAAATGTGGTGACTCTTGTGTACTGCTGAGGTGAGGTGTGTTGTATGGTTTTCCCGGGCTGTATGCAACACAAAGCATTTCACTGTACAGAGGTGTATGTGTCAATAAAGTAGCATTGATCATTGAGGGGAGAGGAAGCAAGAACCACATGTGTAGGTTTAAAGGGAGAGGGACAAGATTTTAATAGAAACCCGACGGGCAGCTTTTTCCACTGCAGAGGGTAGTGGATATATGGCATGAGCTGCCAAAGGACATCATTGAGCAGGTACTATAACAGTATTTAAAAGACACTTAGAAAAGTACACACATAGGAAAGGTTTAGAGGAATTTGTGGAAAACAGGGATAAATGTAACTAGCATAGATGGACCTTCCTGGTTAGCATGAAGGAGTTGGGCTGAAGGGCTATACAACTCTGCATATTTGATATCACTGGATGTCTTTTCTTTTACCCAAATTATTAGACATCTGCAGAACTGCTAAAAAGCCCAAGTTATTAAGACTGAAGCACTGGAACTAATGGTAATATTTTCGGAAAACTAAATGGAATGGTTCCATATTCGAACAATGTGTGGTGAGATTGCTTCAAAAATGTTTCTAGCTTTTATCTAAACATTTAAAAAATCTATTTTAAAACAGAGGTACATAACTAGGGAAGGTTTAGAGGAATATGGGTCAAACACCGGCAGTTGGGACTAATGTAAATGGGGCATCTTGGTTTGCATGGACAGGTTGGGCCAAAGGGTTGCTCTCTATGCTGGATGGCTCTGAAGAGCAATTTTCCACCTTCAGCAATCTTTCTGTGTCTTTTTTCTCCATCTCACCCACCATCCGAATTTTCTACACAACAATGGTCCCCTAGCCACAAAACCTACAATCTCCGTTCCCCTTGTACATCCATTTGTATCATAGTCAGAGACTTTGTGGTCTTCAACCCATAAGGTCTCTGATCTGGGAATCAAGCAAAAGGTTTAAAATAAAAATGGTGCCTAATGGTTAAACACACGTTGTTGAACTCACAAAAACCTCCCCAACCACAGCTTACCTCCAAGATTTTAACCCAAAATTAAAATTCTGCTCACAATGTGCATCATATTTATTGCCATGCGCTGACCCAGGTTTTGATTAAGCAGCCATTCAAAGATTACATTTTTGCAGCACCAACAAATGGATTAATATATGAACTGATGCTTAGCTGCTTTTGAAAGAACTAATATTTGCTGAGCTAATTTTAATTCACGGTGGCTCACATTAATGAAATTAATCTCTCGGGGACAATGGAAACTGCAGTTTATCATTAATGTATCCAATCAAGTCCAAGTCCACATCCATCAGAAAAATGATATAGCCACTTTACATTCAACAACCAAGAATGATATGCAGCAAAAGGTGCAGCACAATCACCATGGAAACAATGTACTTCTTTCTCTGCACCTTGATTAAAATACAGAGGGAGTGCTGCAAAGATGCACCAGAACAGTTCCTGGAATGACCAGTCCATCAAATGAGGAGAGATTAAATAGGATGAGCCTCAGAGGTTGTTGTTCTCAGAGGCGAGCTCATTGAAATGTGTGAATTTTTTATGGGATTGACAAGATGGATACGAGGAAGATATTTCCCCTTGGCTGAGAGTCATGAACTAAGGATCACAATCTCTAAATTTGAGGTTGGACATCTAGGACCAAAATATAAATTTCTTGCTGCAGTGGAAGGTGAATCTTTAGAATATCTTACTCTGTAGGAATTCAACACATATTGATAGGCTTCTGGATATCAGAGGAATCAAGCAATGTGGGCTATGATAGGAAAATAAGATTGAGGTACAAAATCAATTATGGTCTTGTTGAATGTTGGAACTGGCTTGAGTGATGGAATGCCCAGCTTACACCTATTTCTATTTATATTCTGTTAGTAATCAAAAAGCAGCACTTAACTGTGGAATGCCATGAGTAATTTATCAATATTCAACTGATATTTTTCATCATTCTATTACACTGGGTGCTGTTGTGGGACTGATCAGTGGTAATGAGATTCTAGTTGGGGCATTTTGCGGGAAATCACTGCAGTTGTTTAAATTTTCAATATAATGGATGGATGTGGAATGAACCAGCCTCCACTTAAGATTTAAGTTAATATGATTCAAGAGAATTTGAACTTTTCCGTCTCAGACTTATGTACATTCTCCTGGTGGAATAAATGAAAAGGTGAACCTCCGTCCACAAGGTAAGTTTTTTCTGACAGGTTAAGCTTAGAATTCCTTAGTCAGAATGAGTCAAACAAAAATAAGCTCCTAGAACAATTCATTGAGGCAAATCGCATCCGTGGAAGCAAAAGGATGGCCGACATTTCAGATTGAGATAGACAAAATGTTGGAGTAACTCAGCAGGACAGGCAGAATCGTTGGATAGAAGGAATGAGTGTCGTTTCGGAAGGACTGAAGTAGGGTCTCAACCCGAAATGTCAACAATTCTTTCTATCCAGAGATGCTGCCTGTCATGCCGAGTTACTCCAGTATTTTGTGTCTATCTTCCGTGCAAACCAGCATCTGCAGTTCCTTCCTACAAATTTCAGATCGAGACCCTGAATCAAGATTCAGAATGTAAAGGGAAGATTGCCAGTACTGTAGATACAAGTGAGAGGAAGGGGCAGGTCAAAGGCTGGTAAGGTGATAGATAGAACACAATGAAGGGCAGATAGAGGCACGTGCAGAGGCTGGTGGAGTGTCAAGATGAAGGCTGGTAGATTATAGATGGAAACGCAAGAAAAAGATGGAGCCAGGTGGGGAGGGAAGAGGAAGATGGAAAAAATAGAGCGGCTGGTACGTATTATGTGGAAAGATAATGGGCAGATGGAACCATCCGGGAAAGGAGACAAGAAATGTGAACCAAGAGAGAAGAAACCTATGCAGGTAGGTATGTATGTGGCTGATGGGCAGCAAAGAACTTAATTAAAAATATAGTTGCAATCACCCTAATTAAATTATCACCAATGATCAATGAACACTCGCTTATTAAGGATGCTCAAGCTTGTGAGGTTGCAAACAAACTTAGGGGAAAATTGATGTCAAGTCTGATATAGGAAAGTTAAAAACCTCCAATTGGAAGGCTCCCTTAAAATTAATCCACACTCTATTTTAAGGGAAAGAACAGACAACCGATCCATTCAGAGGAAACAAAAGGCGTTTCAATTTGTTTTATTAATTGGGTGCATCGATTGGGTTTTATTTGTTTCATTTTTGCGTTTAATGTTGGCTCGGTGCTTTCCAGTACCCAGGGTACCTGAAAAGGACAAGAAGGATAAGAAGAATGGTGAATAAGAAGCCCAATAAGAGGTCTGTGTAGTTGAAACCCTTGTTCCAGAGGAGACCCAGGTTGGGCCAGTATGAGAATCTGATGACTGTGCTCCAGCAAGAAGATCAAGCTGCTTTCAGAAACTTCATTGGAATCCCCCCTGGGCCTCTCCTGGAGAAATATGGAGTTATAAGGAGAAGACATGTTGTATTACAGTGTGGGGGCTAGGAACAGCTAAATCCACCAAATTATTATATGCTCCTCCTACCTGGACAAACACTGCACCCCACTGAACAAATTAAACTAGATGAAATCTGCCAGCCCCAACACCATTTTCCCCTCTCCCCCTCTCCACAACTTCTCAAAAGCTTTTAATTGTCAGTATCCCGACATCGGGGGAGGGGAGGGGAGCATTGGAGCCAGAACCACTGAAAACAGCAACAGAAGCTTGGTATGGTGCTACAAGACACAAGAGCATAGATTGTATTGGAAAAAAGCAAATTGCTCAATTAATTTATTATGTCTTGTTTGCTTTTCAAACACTATCTAACTGCAGATTATCATGCAAAGGACTGACAATTCATCCATTTACACTATGTTTTGGTCACTCATATCAGGCAAGAGGTGCAGAAGCATGAAAACACACTCACCTAGAATCAGGACAGACAGAAAAAGCTGGAGTAACTCAGCAGGACAGCAACAAAAAATGTACACATGACAATAAACTAAACTAAGACTACATTTTAAACTGCTCTACATTTTGTTATGAAAACCACTTAAATGTGCAAGCATTAACATGAACAGCTAATTAAACACAGAACTTCTTGAAAGCAAGAACTGCACTTTCTTTCAAAACTTCCGCATACAACAAAATCGTGGGCAGAAAAAAGATTGTGGTTCATAAAAAGCAAAACTACTGGTTGGATATGATCTTTGAAAAATACATTTTGGTCACAATAAAATCCTGCATACTTTATCATACCACAACATACCCATGACTTTCACGTTGCATTGATCAGACATAACCTTCAGAGTTCAACCTGCCTCGCCAAAGAGAAATAGTGGGATCATTCTCCAACAATAGAAACACATGCGATGAGCTTGTATTTGATTTTTTTTTTCTTCCAACACTCGGGGTTACCCTTGCATCCTCATCAAATGCACTCTTGGGAGTGTGAACACTTTACTACAACTATCAATAACCACACTTTGTGCTTAGTTGGAACATTAAGCAGATATTAGGTATAGCAGTCATATGGATATCGTTTTAAATCACTGTGCCGAATATGAATTTACATTCAAATCAACTCCCAGATTACAGGAGGTGTAATTTAAATAACTCCACAGCATACAGGCAGTAAACCCTGAAATCACATCCAGTACATGGATCACAAGGCTGCTTAAATTACTCCAGTCAAGGTAATAAGCAAAAGAACCGTTGTAAAGTCAGTCATCATCAACGCTAACTTTCTTTGTATTCACCCATTGCAATTTCAATCACCTTGGAAAAGATGACAACATTGGGGCACTTCGACAAAGACTCACAATCTGAAATTAGTGCAGACATGACACATATCAAGATTCAACTTTAGCAATTGGTTCAAGACGAAAGTGTGTGGATCCAGCCTTCAGCTTCTACCTCAGGACCAAAGAAAAACTCTGCACTTAACTTCCAGCTGCTATCTAGGCTTCAAGAACAAACTTCTCAAGCAACAGTCGTATCCCATCCAATTTGGAAGGCTAACCAAACACCCCAGAAATTTAAGATACCGAATATTGATGAATTGGTTAAACAACCTATTTACAAGTGGGAGTCTTAAAGATGGATATCAATGGATATTTCAAGGCAGAGGTAGATGGATTCTTGATTAGTACGGATGTCAGGGGTTATGGAGAGAAGGCAGGAGAATGGGGTTAGAGGAAAGGTAGATTAGCCATGATTGAATGGCAGAGCAGACTTGATGGGCCTAATTTTGCTCCTATCACTTATGATCGGCAATTACGTTTGTACAAGAAATGATGGTAAGGGGGGCCGGGGGTGGTGGTAAAGCAACTAACAACATTTTTGGCCCCGCTGCAAGAAAATCCATATTTTAAAATCAACCCAGCCCTTAAAGTCTTTGTGGTTTATAATGAAACAAATTGAATCTAAACAATCTAATAGCAGTTTCCCATTAATTCTGCAGTTCACAGAAGTTTGTTTTATAGACCTAGTAATGTGAATTTTATAGTGACTAGTAATGTGCTTATGGAATCAGTGCTGGGCCCCATTTCTGTTTGTGGTTTATATTAACAATTTAGATGAGAATGCGCATAGCATGATGAGTAAATTTGCAGATGACACTAAAGTAGATGGTATTATAGACAATCAAGAGTGATATCAAAAATCAAAACAGTATCTTGATCAGCTGGGCAAGTGGGCAGGAGAATGGCGAATAGAGTTCAATGTGAGGTGTTGAATTTTGGGAAGACAGTCCAAGGCAGGACCTTCATAGTGAATGGTAGGACCCGGGGGAGTGCTGTGGAACAGAGGGATAACTAGGCGTTTCCGTAAATACAGCACTCAGTGAAACTGAAGGTCTCCAAACTTCCAAATGACTGAATGTCATTTTCCTGTCTTTTATGTAATATTCCCATTGTTTCATAACCTGTTTCTTAAGTAGTATAGATCATGGTGTGTAGCCAAAATAATGAGATGAAGCAAAAATAAATAAATCTGTTTTAACGAAAAAAAATATCAGATATGTCCCTGTTTTCTTGCCTTTTTTAATGACATTTCTCAAGCAGGATTTCATTGAATCCTGAGGCTAATTTATACCAGAAAGATAACATTAATTTTGCAATAAAATAACTCCATACAAGCCAAATTCTGATTATGCTTATGATTTTTATCATTTGTCACCCTATTAGATGGTTTTCTGATGCCCCACATATTTTGCAGCAGAACGTGAGTAGCGGTGCCCCTTTGATCACATGTGAAATGTGTCACGTGTGAACCGTTTTTATATTTATTGTTTTTTTAATTGTTTATAGTTTGTTTTAGCTTTCCATTGAAATACATAATAATGAATAGAACTTAAAATTATGAAATAAAAATCTAGTTTGCTTACCTATTTTAGCGATGTCTCATTCTGTAGTCCCCCCCCCCTTGTCAATGCTATTTATAGCGCTATAACGGGTTTTTCTACACTCGTCGCAATTTTTTAAAATAATTCAAACAACGTGATTATAATGACCCTGGCGTAAACTATGGGCCACGTGGCTAGGTGCCAACATTTTGTCAGGGAGCTTCAAAATCAGTAAGCGTCCCATATGTCTTGTATGTTTTATAAATCTTTTTTTTTTCCAAATTTTGAAAGTATAAAATTTTTGTCGATTTTAATCACAAGTTAGCTCAAAAGGATCATAGCCCATTTTTAATCCTGTGGTATTTCATTATGATTTAATAACCTATATTAACGATTTAGATGAGAATGTGCAAGGCATGAAGAGTAAATTTGCAGATGACAATAAAGTAGGTGGTATAATAGCCAATGAAGAGTGATAGCAACAATTAAAACAGTATCTTGATCAGGAGAATGGCTCATGGTTAATTTGACCACCCATGTCACGGGTTGGTACCCTTATTTACGGAAATGCCCATATACATGCACAGATGTACAGTTCCCTGAAGGTAAGGTCACAAGCAGATAGGGTGGTAAAGGTGGCTTTTGGTGTATTAGCGTTCATCCGTCGAGGTGCTGAATATAGAGGTTGGGACATTGTGTTACAGTTGTACAGCACTTTGGTGAGGCCACATTTGGACCATTGTGTTCAGCTTTGTAACGGGTCATCCTGCTCTGGAAAGGATGTCATTTAGCTGGAAAGAGTGCAGAGAAGATTTACAAAGATATTGCCAGAATTCTAAGGCCTGAGCTCTAGGTAGGGAAGGCTAGGTCATACTTCCTTGGAGCATAGGAGGTTCAGGGGTGATCTTATAAAAGTGTAGAAAACCATGAAGGGAATTGATAGGGTGAAAGCACAGTCTTTTACTCAGGTTGGACGAACCAAGAACTACAGGACCTAGGTTTAAGGTGAGAGGGGAAAGATTTAATCGGCACCCAAGGGGCAATGTTTTCACTGAGGATGGTGTATATGGAATGAGCTGCCAGAGGAGGTTGTTGAGGCAGGTACAATAATAGCATTTAAAACATACTTGTACAGGTACATGGACAGGAAAGGTTTAGAGGGATATAGACCAAATGCTAGTAATGGGATTAGCTTTATGGGGCATCTTGGTTGGCAGGGATGGGTTGGGCTGAAGGGCATGTTTCCATGCTATATGATAATACGTAAAGTTGGTTTGAACTGGTCATCTCATACATCTAGTGGCAGAAAATGATGCTTCTAAAGCAATACGCTATAGAAGTGGGAAAAAAAACTTTTTTACTAATTAAACTATATCCAACACAGGGTATTTGGGAGTCTTTGCTGCTGAATGCAGTAACCAAGATGAAAGGTGTCTCATTGCATTAAGACTCTACCTGTTCAGGACATGGATTTATCGTAAACAATTGACATACGCAATAAAACTGTGCCACTTAACATTGGATCCAAACATCATTTTAGAAACATAGAAACATAGAAAATAGGTGCAGGAGGAGCCCATTCGGCCCTTCGAGCCAGCACCGTCATTCATTGTGATCATGGCCGATCGTACCCTATCAATAACCCGTGCCTGCCTTCTCCCCACATCCGTTGACTCCACTAACCCCTAGAGCTCTATCTAACTCTCACGTAAATACATCCAGTGACTTGGCCTCCACTGCCCTCTGTGGCAGGGAATTCCATAAATTCACAACTCACTGGGTAAAAAAGTTTTTTCTCACCTCAGTCTTAAACGACCTCAACTATATTCTAAGACTGTGGCCCCTGGTTCTGGACTCGCCCAACATTGGGAACATTTTTCTTGCATCTAGCTTGTCCAGACCTTTTATAAATGTATATGTTTCTATAAGAACCCCCTCATCCTTCTAAACTCCAGCGAATACAAGCATAAAGTATAAAGTTTAAAGTATTCAATAAAAACATCCATTCCATTAAAATAAAACTTTGTTTTTTCCACATCAGCAGGTGAACATGAATGAGGTGGTGTGCTGAAACTCCTCATCTTCCATAACTCCTTTAAACCCCATAAATAAATATACGCATTGAGCAACCGGGGTTTCACTGGGCGTTTTTAAAAGTGCTCATTATGAGGATGTTCAATTGCCAATAAAATACTAAAACTATGACAAAATAAAATTGACTTGCATTTATATGACACATTGAAATGCCTCAGTAGTTCTTGGTTGTTCTTGGTCCTCCAAAATATTCCAACTGGAATTTAAACTGGAGGTGGTGAAGGGAGGGAGTTCTAAAGACATCTCCGAATTAGTGAATAACTTTTGCAGTCCCTATTCTGCGCACTTCATTTGATTTAAACAGTAACCTAAAACAGTTGAAGCTCAAAATGCAAAATTGTCAAATACTTAGAGGTATAATTGCCACAATATAATTGATATTCCCAGCTATGACATTTCACATAAATGTGCATTTTATGTGATAATTATGCACATCTCTAGGAATTCTGTGTACATTCGTTACAACATCCTCACCACATTTTGGTAACAACAACAATCATGCATGCACACACAATAAAAGGATACTGAAACTCCTGTTTGTTATTCCTAAGTGCCAGAGGTTTATCCTGAGGTCATCGGCTGACATATATGTTTCACAGTCACTGTTGACCGAAATGGAGTTGATGTGATAGGTATGGGCATTAGAAAAAATCTTCCGTGGAGTCACCTCCACCATCAGATCCATGGGTTTCAGTACTGGGACCTGGAGAGAAAAAAAACAAACAAGCATTACAAAATATCTTGCCATCCACTTCAACATTGTTATACCTCTCAGTGTTGGCCTAAATCCTGCCAATTGGTGTCAGCAGGTCAGGTTGTTGTGCCTGGGAGCATATCACTGGAGGTAGAATTTAGCTTCAAATAATTATAATCTGATTCCATTGAAGATGGCGGCTCCAACTGGAAAAACAAATGGTAATTACATTCGTGCTCTGCATTTGCAACATTCAAATCTTTACATAGAAAATAAGTGCAGGAGGAGGCCATTCGGCCCTTCGAGCCAGCACCGCCATTCATTGTGATCATGGCTGATCGTCCCCAATCAATAACTCGTGCCTGCCTTCTCCCCATATCCCTTGATTCCACTAGCCGCAAGACCTCTATCTAATTCTCTCATAAATCCATCCAGTGACTTGGCCTCCACTGCCCTCTGTTGGAGGCGATTCCATAAATTCACAACTCTCTGGGTGAAAAAGTTTTTTCTCACCTCAGTCTTAAATGACCTCCCCTTTATTCTAAGACTGTAGTCCCTGGTTCTGGACTCGCCCAACATTGGGAACATTTTTCCTGCATCTAGCTTGTCCAGTCCTTTTATAATTTTATATGTTTCTATAAGATCCTCCCTCATCCTTCTAAACTCCAGTGAATACAAGTCTAGTCTTTTCAATCTTTCCTCATATGACAGTCCCGCCATCCCAGGGATCAATCTCGTGAATCTACGCTACAGTGCCTCAAACACAAGGATGTCCTTCCTCAAATTAGGAGACCAAAACTGTACACAATACTCCAGATGTGGTCTCATCAGAGCCCTATACAACTGCAGAAGAACCTCTTTACTCCTGTACTGAAATCCTCTTGTTATGAAGGCCAACATTCCATTAGCTTTCTTCACTGCCTGCTGTACCTGTAAGCCAACTTTCAGTGACCGGTGTACAAGGATGCCCAGGTCTCGCTGCACCTCCCCCTTACTTAACCTAACCCCATTGAGATAATAATCTCCCCCTTGTTTTTGCCGCCAAAGTGGATAACCTCTAGATTATCTATTTTATACTGCATCTGCAACGCATCTGCCCACTCACTCAACCTGTCCAGGTCACCCTGCAACTTCCTAACATCCACTTCACCGTTCACACTGCCACCCAGCTTTGTGTCATCCGCAAACTTGCTAGAGTTGCTCCTAATTCCCTCTTCCAAATCATTAATATATATGGTAAACAGTTGCGGCCCCAACACCAAGCCTTTCGACACTCCACTTGGTTGGTATAGTTGGTTTTGTTTTTGAAAGCACAAATTCCTAGACCTTCAACACAATATGTTCAACGTTTTGAACTAGTTCTCTAGTTTGTTTGTGTCTTGAGGGGGGCGGGTGATCAGTAACTGTATTCCCAGAACACTGATAGAAACACAAAAGAATCGTACTCTCTTCATTCGGCTTTGAAGATTTAAATTTGGCATTGGGTGTCTGTACTTGTTAGATATATAGTCTAGTGAAGAAAAATGGATTAATATAGTATGGCAGTGAGATGCCACATCAAAAATGCACCAAACTACCAACGGTGACATTAATGCTCATTCTGCAAAAGTTCTCCATTTGCAACAGGTTGTTAAAACTTGTCTCGAATTTTAAACACAAAATAGAAACAGCAGGCTTTCTATACAAGGGTATTTTGGTTTTGACTCAAGGCAGTGGAAAAGTAAACTTTTCAGATAAGGTTCATGGCATTTCTATTCCTGACTCAACTCCAATGATTCGTCAGCATGGACGGATTGGGTAGGATGGCCTGTTTCTGTGCTGTATGACTATAACAGAGGAATTGACTAACTTACTTTGAAAAACAAAATGCAGATTATAGTACTACCCAGTTTTCTGCTGCCCTCCTTTAATTCACTCTGATGCCTGACCTAGTTTTCCCATTTGCTGGTGCCCCATCCATTGCCCATCTATGTGCTTTACCCCTTTGTTGGGAGCTTAATTCATCAACTAGTTGTGGGCTCTCTGGCTTTTCTCATCCCCCAATACCACATTCACTGCTGACTTTCTTACAATATCCATCTACATAGTGCTTTGCCCAGCCCCTCCTTTTACCACTATGTCAGGGACCTCGTCAACTGAAGACATTAAATGCATAGAAAACACCTGAGCAATAATGAAAGCTTCATGCAACATGTATGAATTCCATATTCAATTAGTTTCGTATTTTTCATTGAGCATTGTGTAATGCTCAGTCATTGTATCGAATGTTTGGGGGGAAGATTAAATATCTACAGGTTTATTAATCAATTGAAACCATCTTCTGGAAACACTATTCTGCAAAACAATTAGCTTTCACTTCATATTTCCCTGAGAATTTTAACATAGGCTTAGTGTATATCTGCTCAAAGTAGAATGCACTGCAGCGTGGTCGTCAGTTGGCTATAAAATTGCATAATCTCCAGCTTTTCCACAATGTCACATAGACACATTATCAGTCAGTGTTAACTAAAAATGACCTTTTCTCCAAATCCACTGACAGGCACTGTATTTCACACTGCTACATACTCCCAAGAGATTTCCTGCATCGCTCGTGATCATTTCAGCTAACATCTGATTTAATGTCTCATTCCAGCACAATGCGAAATGTAGAATAGTGCATCATTCGGCCAAATTATCCCAAAATAAGACATCTTCATGGTTCTATCAAAACAGATGCCTTTAATGAATAGCTTTATCTCAAGCTGGAGAATGAGCAATTGTAGAAGATAGATGGAAAAAAATGTTTTTGCTTATTTCTATCTTAATAGCCTGAAGCCATACTCACCATTACTCAACACGCCCTGAATAAACACAACAGTAATACAACACATTTTAACTTTCCCCCTCTCTTTTCTGCAGCAAACTCAAACGCACAAAACTAAACATAGATTCTTCTAACTACGATTATGCAGATTTCCTTCACATTGGTAATTTCTGCAATTATCTTTGCATATTCAAAACGTTACTCAATTGTTCACCATTCATTTATTAAAATGAGATTACAAGGAGGGTTGCTGTTTTACCAATTCTGATAAATCAAACTCTCCCTTCATTACCTGGGATTATTCTGGGAAACAGATTGGTCCTTCTTGCCATCAATCTTTGGCCATGGGCATGAAAGTGATGGCGACACAAGAAACACTTTATTTAAATTCAAAATTGCTCATTTAAAAAAAATTCAAACCAAAGCATCTCATTACAAAAAATCGTAAGTGGTATAACTTGATACCCCTATCAGATAATTAAAACAAGGTTGTCAAGAGGGTTACACAAAAAGCTGGAGAACCTCAGCGGGTGCAGCAGCATCTAAGGAGTGAAGGAGATAGGCAACGTTTCGGGTCGAGACCCTTCTTCAGACAAGAGTGGTCAGATTTATGTAATGGAATTGTAAAGGAAGTCCATTCCTCTGTTATAGAGACATACAGCACAGAAACAGGCCATCCAACCCAATCTGTCCATGCCAACTAATCACAATCACAATAATACTTCATTGGCCAAGTATGTTTTGCAACATACGAGGAATTTCATTTAAGCTAATCCCATTTGGCACATATGCCTCTAAACCTTTTCTATCCATGTACCTATCCAAGTGTCTATTAAATGTTATTGTACCTGCCTCAACTCCCTGATCTGGCAACTTTTTCCATATACCCACCACCCTCTGTATAAAAAAAACTTTTGCCCTTCAGGTTCCTATTCAATTTTGCCCCTCCCACCATAAACTTGTATCCTGATTCCCCTTCCCAAAGTAAAAGACCATGCATTCACCCTATCTAGTACCCGCAAGATTTCATCCACTACCTGTCTGAAGAAGGGTCTCGACCCAAAACGTCACCCATTCCTTCTCTCCAGAGATGCTGCCTGTCCCGCTGAGTTACTTCAGCACTTTGTGTCTATCTTTGGTTTAAACCAGCATCTGCAGTTCCTTCCTACACACTATAAAAGTTACCTCGGCCACCTGTACTCCAAGAAATAAAGAACCAGCTTGCCTATCCTCTCCATTCAGATCAGGCCCTCGAGAACTGGCAACATCCTTATCAAGTTTGGATTAGCTTCCTTGATAACATGTTCCAGAAGATAGATAGCAGTAAGGGAATTAACGAGAAATTAACTTAGGGAAGCAGCGGGAATTAAATTACATTTCTGCTCACCTACACTGCAGAGTCCAAAAGAATCTGAGCTACCAACAACTGACTCAAGCTCCCTGGCTTACAGCCAGAGACCTAGGTTTGATCCTGATTAGGATTGCATGCTGTACAGAGTTTGCACGTTCTCCATGTGAACCTGATTTTCTCCAGGCGCTCCGCTTTCCTCCCACGTTCCAAAGACGCATGGGTTTGTAGGTTAATTGGCTTGTGTAAATTGTTCCTAGAGTACAGGATAGAATTAGTGTATGGGGTGATTGATGGTCAGTACGGACTTTGTGGGCTGATGGGCCCATTTCAAGCCGTATCTCTAAACTAAACTTTAAATTAAATGTCCACTGCAAGCCAACATCATTTTTAATTTGACTGTTCTAACAATGGTCAGGAAAGTGATATTGCAAGAAAATTGCAAGGCAAGGAAATTGCTAAATATTCCCTAAAGCTTTGCTACATTTCCAGTTATTACCTTAGCTTCCACCAGGTTCAACCCTGCACAAATAGTTCTGTAGAGCACTATTCAGCTAACAGGCTAGGTCCTGGAATAAATAAATGGAGAATATTAGAGCTACATTTTAGCCTCTTTCAGACAATTCTCAAAGCATTGGGTTTCAGAATTGGGTAAATAATTTATAAAAATCGTTTACTTTCACCATGTGTTAAGGCCCGAAGGGCAGTTAGGTCACAGTGCAGCTCTGCCACTGAATACAGGCTGAGATGTCCGTGTTAATGAATATCCCATTAATACTGAAGACAACGTCCTTTCTCTCAAGTTACAGAGATGGTTGATAACCCAATTTCCACCTCAAGACTGCCTTGTGGAATTCTCTCAAGCAGTATGGGGTGGTGGTACAATAAAAATTGTGTTCTGTAACAGGGACTCAAGATCTATTTATTTCTCAGGTACATTAAGAAGCACAATATTACACTGTTTGGCACAGTGGTGCAACTAGTGGATCCGTTTCCTCACAGCACCAGACACCCAATTACAATTCTGCGAGCTAGCGCTGTCTGTGACATTTGCACGTTCTATTTGTGACATGCGAGTTTCCTCTGGGTGCTCCGATTTCCTCCAACGTGTCCAAAGAGAGGGCTAATTTGTTAACAGACATTTACAGCTCAATAAAGGGCCTGTCCCACTTTCCCTAGCTGCTCACGAATTCTCCCGAGTTTTCCCCTTGATTCAAACTCGGAGAATGTTCGTAACGGGTCCGTAGGAGGCTGTAGGAGTCCGTAGATATATCGTAGTGGCTTGTTATGTCAGCCGTAGGTACTCGGGGCATCAGGTAAGTCGCACCTACTCCCTTCTGAGATGCGTCTACTTGGAAAGTGACAGGCTTTCCTCTATTGTAATAATGCAGTGTTGCCTCACTTGTGATCAATTGTTTGAGTCTGTTGAAATCTTGTTCATGGGAGGTAGTCCATTGGAAATCAACATCCTCTTTTAACATCTCTCCAAGGTTGGCTGTGTGTTCTGCAAGTTTGGGGATGAAGGGGCCCATGTATTGTATTAGTCCTAGAAAGCTTCAAAGTTCTTTTCTTGTCAGTTGGTGCCTTCAATTCACTGATGACCGTCACCTTATCCTCATTTGCTTTTACTCAGTCTGCAGTGTAGTTCAAACCAGAGAATTGACATTCAGATACTTTAACGATGCACTTTGCAGTATTCAATTTTGTGCCAGCCATTCTGTTTTTTTTCCATTGCCTCGTGGAGCTTGCAGTCATGGACTTTGTCATCTTGTCCAAAGACTTGGATGTCATCGGATATCCCAACTGCTCCTTTGCACTCATGGTAGGTTTTATCTATTTTCTGTTGGAAGTAATTTTTTGTTGAATATTTGTCTTCTGTAGCTGATTAAAATATATTTAGCACGTGGGTGGTATACCGCTGCCACCATATTATGTTTTGTGCTGCTTTGAGATCTATCTTCAAGAAAAAGAACAGAGACAGCACTCTGTGTCGTGGTTCTCTTTTACTAGTACAGTGTTCTACCGGCAACCGTTTGCACGGAACAGAACAATTTTTCTGAAATGTTTTGAGGATGTAACTAGGAATTGGACAAGGGAGAGCCAGTGGATGTAGTATACCTTGACTTTCAGAAAGCCCCATATAAGGTCCCACATAGGAGATTAGTGGGCAAAATTAGAACACATGGTAGACAAAAATGTTGGAGAAACTCAGCGGGTGAGGCAGCGTCTATGGAGCGAAGGAATTAGGTAACGTTTCAGGTCGAAACCCTTCTTCAGACTCAATAGGCAACATTTCGGGTCGAAACCCTTCTTCAGAGATGCTGCCTCACCCGCTGAGTTTCTCCAGCATTTTTGTCTACCTTCGGTTTTCCAGCATCCGCAGTTCTTTCTTAAACATTTTGTCCACTCCACTGCGAAATCTCCTCAAGGTATGCCTACTTTGAAGAAGTTCTCCTCCTCTCTCCGAAGACAGTTTAACTCCATAGATGCTGCCTCACCCGCTGAGTTTCTCATGCATTTTTGTCTACCTTCAGTTTTCCAGCATCTGCAGTTCCTTCTTAGAACATATGGTATTGGGGTAAGGTATTGACATGGATCGAAAATTGGTTGGCAGATAGGAAACAAAGAGTAGGGATTAACAGGTCCCTTTCAGAATGGCAGGCAGTGATTAGTGGGGTACCGCAAGGCTCGTTGCTGGGATCACAGCTATTTACAATATACATGAATGATTTAGGTGAAGGGATTAAAAGTAACATTAGCAAATTTGCAGATGACACAAAGCTGGGTGGCAGTGTGAACTGTGAGGAGGATGCTATGAGAATGCAGGGAGACTTGGACAGGTTGGGTGAGTGGGCAGATGCATGACAGATGCAGTTTAATGTGGATAAATGTGAGGTGGCAAGAACAGGAAGGCAGATTTTTATCTGAATGGTGTCAAGTTAGGAAAAGGGGGATAGTACAACAAGATCTGGGTGTCTTTGTACATCAGTCACTGAAAGTAAGCATGCAGGTACAGCAGGCAGTGATGAAAGCTAATGGCATGTTGGCCTTCATAACAAGAGGAGCAAAGAGGTCCTTCAGCAGCTGTACAGCATCCTGGTGAGACCACACCTGGAGTATTGTGTGCAGTTTTGGTCTCCAAATTTGAGGAAGTACATTCTTGCTATTGAGGGAATGCAGCGTAGGTTCACGAGGTTAATTCCCGGGATGGCTGGGCTTGTACACTCTGGAATTTAGAAGGATGAGAGGGGATCTTATTGAAACATATAAGATTATTATGGGATTGGACAAGATAGATGCAGGAAACAAGTTCCCGATGTTGAGGGAGCCCAGTATCAGGGGCCACAGTTTAAGAATAAGGGATTGGCCATTTACAATGGAGGTGAGGCAAAACCTTTTCACCCGGAGAGTTGTGAATCTGTGGAATTCTCTGCCTCAGAAAGCAGTGCAGGCCGATTCTCTGGATGCTTTCAAGAGACAGTTGGATAGAGCTCTTAAAGATAGTGGTATCAAGGGATATGGGGAGACGGCAGGAACGGGGTACTGAATGCGGATGATCAGCCATGATCACAGTGAATGGCGGTGCTGGCTCAAAGGGTCGAATGGCTAACTCCTGCACCTATTGTCTGTCTAGATCACGTGACTTAACTACGTCATGCACCTAATTTACATGTCATAACCGAGTTTCAATTGTACCAATATAACAAGGGGGTATATGGTTTGCTGGTTATTGAAACTAAAACCGTTGCAAAACAAATTAATTTAGCAGTGACACATTGTGCAGCGTCAGTTGGCGTAAAATATTCTCACATTTTCCATGACCACGTGAGTTTCCTCCAGCTGCTTTAATTTTCTCCCACATCCCAAAGGCAAGCAAGTTTGTAGATTAATGGCTTCCTTAAATTGCCCCTTGTGGTCAAGGTGTGGATGCAGAAGTTGCATAACGGACAAGTGATGTAAACGGGTAATTGATGGTAGGCAGCAAATTGGTGGGCTGAAGGGCTCGATTCCAAACTCGATCGTTCAATTCAACGTGGCATTTGGCTCTTTAACAAAATTCAATTCGATACAGCCTTGCTTTGTCATCCTTCTGGTCAGTTGTCAAAAATCAGGTACTAATCACCATTGGGGGAGAAGAGGTGGATTGAAAAACTATTGTGATCTTTATAGAATTTCACGCATTTGAACCCTGTTTAACACAACCAAGACTTGATCACCAACTAGACATTAAAACATCAGGATCTTGTTTACAGGATTCATGACATCACCTTTTCAGAATAGAAATCCATCAATTTCAGAGGGGCACATGACATATTAATACTTAATCCAATAATAATGGTATTTCAATATAATTGCAATAGGACGGTGTTAACATAGGAATAATCACAGCCTACAGATATCTGCTTCTTTTATCATTCCCCCTTTTCATTCTCTACAACCAACATCCCTCCCTTCTCACCAATCCCCTGATATAATTCCCATCAGCACAATCTCACTTTATCCATTGCTGGCTTTGGAAGACTGAGCTCATGCGGGTAATTGTCAACCTCTGTCATCTTGCCGAGTGCACTGGTGCCTTGAGCAGGAGCTCTGACGCCAACCTCCACTCTAAGTTGTTCAGAGCTTGCATATTTTATGGGCCGAGAGTCAGACTAAGATGAAAATGCTATTTTTGATTCCTGAGAGGAGCCCTTGGGAGCAAGCGCAAAAAGCCTTTGACAGCTGCACAAAGGACAGTACAGGAGCCGCATGATCCACCAACTGAGGCCATGTTGCCACTAATGACTTAAATAGAAACAGCAGGCTGCAAGGGGCAAGTGCAACTATAGCAATTATTCCAGGGGTTGGGTTTGGAGGTACTCCAAGGAATGTAGTTGGGAACAACTGCAGAAGCACTCAGAGATGCAAGAGACTGCAGTTACAGGAATCTGGAGCAAAACCCGATGCAGGGTCTCCACTTGAAACATCGACAATTCATTCCGCCCTACCCCACCCCATTCCTCTAAAGATGCTGTTGGACCCACTGAGTTCACTACAGCAGTTAAAAAAACACACCAGAACCGCAAGGATCCTTGAATGATCCCACAAACAAGTTGTAACCAATGCATGAATTGCATGAATCTCTTACTGAGCGGCAATCGCAGTATGAACACCCCACGTGCATTAATAATGCAACATTCCTTGCTTCACAGGTGATTGACATGAAAACATAGGATATTTCCAACAGTATCTCCTTTGGGGATGAGAAGAAGCCATGTACAAATGCCCAGAAGTGAACCTAAGACACCCATCTTTCCCCTCCATCTCAAACAACTACAATGTTCCACTTAGTGCACGGTTTCAGCAAAGCCGGGTTGCTGAAGAGCAGAGATGTTCACCATTCCAATGAGCGGAGGCCAGGAGATTCCAGGTCTCAATGGGGGATCAGCTACTCTGACGAGTAGATGGCAGAAAGTGGCCCTCTCTCTGCACGGCAAGTAGCGATGCTGATCCAGCTATCTTCTGCCCATAAATAATAATCACCCGTATTTACTCCTGTTACTGCTTATTGAAAAATGTGGCCCATTGTTAACTTATCTTTATTCTCCTCTTTGCCTCTATTCTCATTTTATGAAAAATGCAATTGCTCTCCTCCCTCCCCCCGAACCTGGCAAAATCCAGTGGAGTAATACAGCAATAGAGTTTTAATTATAAGAAAGCCTGCAGAGCAAGAGCACATCAGCCTCTTTTCAATCTTGTGATTGATGACCCGTGAGATGGATTGATGGGCAAAATGTTACATTTCAATGCTTAACACGTGGCTTGGCTAATAAATTGGATGGTTTCATCAAAATTAATCCCCTTCAACGCAAGAAAACGATTACAGCAGTGGTCTGCATAGGGATGTCATCACTACCTAGCTACAATAAAATAATGCCATCCTCTGAAATGCAAGACAATGTTCAACGTTTGTAACTACACATATTGCCACGCTTGTCACGTATTAAGCATTTGGAAACCAGACAAAAGGGGCTTATGGGAATGTCATCCATTAACTGCATGTTTAAAAGTTATTATATACCTAAAATAGATATATTTCTGACTTTACATTTGATCCCCACTTCTACATTTTTGTAAAATACAGATGGCCTGATATTTGCAAGCATCTGCTTCCTACGGCTTCTCCAAGAGGAATTCTTGTTATTTTTACTCAAGCCAAATTAATATAGACATGTTTGGGATACAGTAGGAATCTGGCTAAGGCAAACCAACATCTTCTGGGATAATACCATGGAGATTATGCCCCAACAATCAAGCAGAGGAAATGTATTTGGCAAGGTTTATGACCAACAATAACAAGATATTAATTTCTTCCAGTAGTTTCACATAATTAAATGGTCAAAATCACTGTTATATTGGCAAATAAAATACTCAGAGAAAAAAAACCATTCTTATCCTTGTATCATCACTACTTAAGAATATCAATTATGCCCCCAGGCCACCAGTTTAAACAAGAAATAGCAAAGAACCGTTCCCATTGGTGTTTTTTTGTAGAAATAGTGCATTTATAGAATTAATTTTAATTTGATTTTTCCCCCAAATCCTTTCACACATCAAAAGACTAATGCAATTCACAAAAGGACCCAAGAGGACCCAGAATGATGACAAAGCTGCAGTTGCACTTGTAGATGGCAGAGAGAAAGTTATAAATAGATGATGGCATATTTTTTGGTCAAACGAAGAACACAGCCAAGCATATCTGGTGGAGACTATTTATAAATAATTGTAAATAAATCAGATGGGATAAAATTAACTGAAGAGTTAACCACTTCATTGTCCACTTGGCTCTTGGATAAAGGGTTCATGCTTGAATTAGAAATGTAATTGTTTATAATTGAGGGCTTATGCTATGTGACAGATTTGAGGAAGAGTTTCCACATACAGTGTGGAAACAGGCCCTTAGGCCCAACTTGCCCACACGGACCAATATGTTCTATCTACACTAGTCCCACTTGCCTGTGTTTTGCCCATACACCCTCTAAAGCTGTCCTATCCATGTACCTGCCAAATTGCTTCTTAAACATTGTGATAGTCCCTGCCTCAACTACCTTCTCTGGCAGCATGTTCCATACAGCCACCACTCTTTGTGTGAAAAAGCTACCCATCAGGTTCCTATAAAAATCATTCCCCTTTTACCTTAAGCCTATGCTTTATGGTTCTCAATTCCCCTATTCTGGGCAAGATATTCTGTTAATCTAACTGATCTATTCCTTTCATGATTGTGCACATGATAAGATCAACCCTCATCCTGCTGCACTCCATGGAATAGAGAGTCCCAGCCTGCTCAACCTCTCCCTTGAGGCCCTTGAGTCCTGGCAACATCACTGTAAATCTTCTCTTCACCATTTCCTGCATGACATCTTTCATATAACATGGTGCCCAGAACTGAACACAATACTCTAAATGCAGCCTCACCAATGTCTTGTACAACTGCAACATGTCCTCCCAACTTCTATACTCAATACTCTGACTGGTGAAGGTCAATGTGCAAAAAGCCTTTATGACTAACCCATCTACCTGCGATGCCATCTTCACGGAATTGTGTATCTGCACTCCTCGATCTCTCTGCTCTGCAACACTTCCCAGAACTTCATTGTGTATGTCCTGCCCATGTTAGATTTTCCAAAATCAACACCTCACATTTCTCCGTATTAAATTCCATCAACCATTCCCCAGATCACCTGGCCAACAGATCAAGATCACGCTGCCATTTTTAAAACCATCTTCACTATCTGCAATCCATTTTTGTATCATTTGCAAACTTGCTAATCTTGCCACGTACATTCTCATCCAAATCATTGAACAGTAATGGGGCCTGGTCCCAAATCCTGAGGCACACCACTAATCACAGACCTCCAATCAGAGAAGCATCCTTCCACCATCTCCCTCTGCTTTCTTCCATGAAGCAAATTTCTATCCATTCAATTATCTCGTCTGGGATCCCATGTGATCTAACCTTCCAGAGCAGCCTACCATGTGGAATCGATGAAGAGAGATTCCATAGCATTCACTTTTGTGCAGCTGACGAGGGAAACTTTACCATTATCCTTCCACGTGGTGTACAAATACACTGCTCAGTCCACAGCACTGTCAACTGGTATACATTGTCACATGTAAACGAACCAAGAGATTGGTCATTCTGACCTTTGCACTGGGTGCCCACCTCCCAAGTTATGTCTCACTGGACAGAGATCCATGCTTTCCTCACTCACTACCCACCTGCAACCGGAACAATTACTCCTCAAACTGCGGAGCATCCTGGACAAGACAGCTCACCCCCTCCATGACATACTGGTCAACCCGAGGAGTACCTTCATCAACAGACTAGTTCCACCAACATGCAGGACAGAATGCCACAGGAGATCGTTCTTTCCTGTGACTATTAAACTGTACAACTCCTCCCCTTCTGTTGTGCGGTCGACTGACTCCCTCCCCAATGTTTGCACATCCCCAATCCTTTCCACTCATCATTTTCATTTCATGTTTCATGGATTTTGTGTGTCATGACTGTTGGCAGGTCAATTTCCCTCCTGGGATAAATGAAGTTCTATCTTCTCATATTGTTATGCCAGTGCTATCAATTGGGATATCACTTGGATCCCAATCCAGTTGTAGGATTACATCTCTGAAGACTATCCATTGGCATCGGTGTTATGGTGGAGCCTATTGTGATATAAGAAAGTCATATTCTTTTTTCAGATGTTCAAATTTTGTAAATACATCGTTGTAACATCTTTATATATGCTTACATTTTCTAATTAAGATCACACTATGATCATTAAAAACATTCCAAAGCTCCAAGCATGACAGAGTCATTCTGCAACAGTCCAGAAAGCCAATAGCGTCTGCAGTATTCATTTGCTGGCCAACTTTGGCTTTGAAACTTGGTGATTAATGGGGTATCACTCCACCTCAATTTACACTTCAACAGATTGAATTAGCAGCAGCTCTTTCAACTTCCCATCCATTATAATTGACAAATGGAGTGAGCAGAAGATAGACCATGTTAGTTTAGTTTCGGGAAACAGTGTGGAAACAGGCCCTTCGTCCCACCGAGTCCGCACCAACCAGCGATCCCCGCACACTAACACCATCCTACGCACACAAGGGACAATTTACAATTTTACCAAGCCAATTAACATACAAACATGTTTGTCTTTGGAGTGTGGGTGGAAACCAGAGCTCCCAGAGAAAACCCATGCAGGTCACGGGGAGAACATACAATCTCCATACCCTTATTCAGGATCGAACTTGGGTTTAAGGCAGCAACTCTGCCGCTCTGCCACCGTGCCACACCTGACCAACAAATTAAACAATCGTCTTCTGCCTCAGTTTAGTAACAAACAGAAACAGAATGACTGGAGGTTTTTTTGATCATTTCATATAAAATTTCAAGTCGTTCTTCCTGCAATATCTGGTACCTAACTACAATGCCTTAACAAGTCGAGCTTCTTCGAAAGGTCACAGAAAAAACTGAATGATATAAATCTGAAATAAAGATAAATATTCAACAGGATCAACATCTTTATAACAAGAGGATTCTTCTAAAGACTTCAGTGCCTGTCCCACTTAAGTGCCTGTCGGCGTCATATCAGGGTCGCTAAAAGATTTTGAACATTTCAAAATCCAGCGGCGCCAAAAAAAAGTTGCAACGCTTGAAAAAAGACCACGCGACAATACGTCACCACGACGCCTCACACCGCAAATTTTTCAGTGACCTGATATGTCAGTCAATGATACTGTGAAAAAAAAACGCCAAGTAGGACAGGCCCTTTACTCACAGAACACTAACCTACCTCAACAATGTTAATTAACCTGTTTTATGCTGACACAAACTCTCTTCTGGAAATCGTTTCTTATGTGCCAATTAAGCACAAAATCTTGATTTGCATAATATTTCTAACCAATCTATGCCTAAAATCTCTTATCCTCCCTAAATCAAAAGGTACCTTAATTTTCCAAACTTATTAATGTCTAATCTTTTTCTTAACACCAGATACAAACTAGATCAGGCTGTAACAGATTGTTTAAAAATATTAATAAACAACCAAAGGAAAAAAGAAAGCTCAAACTAATGCATTTCCTGATATACCATAACTCCTAATGGGGGATAACTAGCACATCACTTTATCATGTGTAGTAGGATCTAATGTTTGATTTGTACCAAGTTCATTCTACAAACAACTGACACACAGAAACACATTTAATTTCAAAGCTCTAGTCCCCTTGTGTCCAATTGCATTATTTGGGGCAAGCAAAATGACATCTAAACAACTTCATGCAGTATTGATATTCATGCAGTATTGATATTCATGCAGTATTGATATTCATGCAGTATTGATATTTTGCCTTCAATGTATTTTATGTCACCAACATGTTTTCTTCAGAAAAATAGCGTGGGCAGCAGATTAGAGTATACAAACAACTAAAAAGAGTCCAGAGCAATCTTGCCTCGAACAGGACTTCCTGATAATGCTCTTTCAAATGCACTTTGTGTTAAAAATGCTTTTTGTCTCCCCAGAGTTCTAATGAGGTTACTTCAGCTCCAACAGAAGGAAAAATCACTGTGAATTTAAGCTATTGCTTGGGAATTTCAACATGCATTAGTTTGACAGAGAGCTGAGGGTGTTGGCAGAGGTGAATCCTTGCTTGTGCTACTTTGTGGCAGTCTTTGTGTCTCAGCTGCAGCAGACCAGGCCAGGATATCCACAGTTGTTTCAAGGTGATCACATTAAGGTGTAATTGACAATTTAGTCAGAGTTTGATGACTTAAGCGAACCAAAAAGAAAAAGCACAATTATTTTTCCATGATGCAAAATAAGCAGCTATTGACCAAATTGGCCTGAAAACAGTATTGGGTTCAATGGGTCTGAAGAAGGGTCTTGACCCGAAACATCACCCATTTCTTCTCTCCAGAGATGCTGCCTCTCCAGCTGCGTTACTCCAGCTTTTTGTGTCCATCTTGGGTTCATTCAGGCAAGATTATTAAAATTAGATTAGTTTCGTTTACATTTGTATTATCTCATGTGGCAGTTACTTTCATCAAACATCTAGTTAAAAACATGGCATCTGCATTCAATAAACAGAGGCCGTTTTTTCAACCCCCATTGAAATCAACCAGGTTTCAGATTCTGCTTGAAGCAAGATTGTGGGTGATACAAGAACAATATACAGGATGGTAGTCAGATATTTTAGAAAATATTTTTCCATAACAATGCGAAAGATTTTAACCAGGTTGCGGAGTCACATTAAGTAGCTCTCTCTTGTGATTCAATTCCACCAGTGAAAGGAATGTGTGCGGCTGTACCCTCTCTTGGCTAAATCTGAGCATGTTATCATGGCAACTACTTGCAAAAAAAGTCTGACAAAGATCAAGGTTTAATTTGTGAAGTAGATGCTCACCTGCAGCACTGTGACCGTTGATAAATCCTTCACTCTACCTTCTTCATCTTTGAGGTTATAACCTTCCGGCCTCTTGTCCCTTTCACTGACCTTCCATAATTTGATTGTTTTATCTGTGCACACCAGAGGACATTACATGGTGTTAGTATCAAAGAATACACAATAGGCGCCAAATAATATTAAACACATTCCTCCCCCCCCCACCACACATGCACACACTTCATATGCACATTAATTCACTGATAATTAGCTCAAATGACCCATCAAAACAGATGGACATTATCTGTGTACAGAGAGAATCATTCACAAATGCTTGGGAATTCATCCCCAGGCGGTGTACAATTCTGGTCTGCTCTGGGAAGGATCTCATTAAACTGGAAATAGCACAATAAAGATTTACTTGGATGTTACCGGGTCTGGAGAGTTTGAATTATAAGGGGAGGTTAGATCTGTTTCCATGGAGTGTAGGAGGCTGAGGAGTAACCTGAAAGGTTTATAAAATCCTGAGGGGTACAGATAAAAGGCGATTAACTGCAGAATTTTCACCAGTAGAGGGGAGCCTCTGGCAAAGGTTGAAAGTGAAATGTGAAAGATTTAAGAGGGACCCAAGGGGCAACTTTTTTCCCCTCACACAGAGGGCATTTGGAATGAGCTGTCAGAGGACGTAGTGGCAGCTGGTATAATAATATTTTTAAATGTTTGGCGGATACATGGATGGGGAAGATATGGGGTGACGTGAGCCAAGTACAGGCAAGTTGGATGAGCTCATCCTGGATGAGTTGGGTTGAAAGACCTGGTTGTGTTCTGAAAAGCTCAATGTCTATGCCTCAGGAGTCGATACAGGGCCTTGCTTTAACATTCTTCCTAAAGATGGCATCTCCCTTATCCTTACATCAAGCGATGTTTTGTTCTCAAGTTTACAAAAGTGTGAGCTAAATTCCCGACTTTCAGATTAAAGGATCAGAGAGCTGCCGTAATGATTCCAAGTGTAAATCACGCTGAGCTCGTGATCAACACCATTTACTGTTCTGTGCTCGAGGATTTCCCTGGCCTGTTAATAGGCCATATATAATAACTAAAAATAGGTCTTTAATACATTCCTTTCAGTTTAAGAAAAAATATTTCCTCACACCATTTCTCAACAATCTATTGTTCCGGTGACTCGCATCATCAACGTGTTAATAACAGTCAATTCATAATTGGCAACCAGAATAATCCTTCATAGATTTACAGGTCATTTTATTTTGGTGGGGATTTACAGAATAATTCTTCCATTAGGTTTTAGTTATTGCACACGAACCACTGAAAATAATCCTGGAGGTTTAATTCTTGTTGACATGCCCATTAATCTGAGCCAGTCCATGGCAGACCATTTTGGTTTGAAATAATGGTGAATGGCCTTCATCACTGTGCTTATATATTCATTGAAAACCCAAATTACATTTTGGAAAAAAGCAACTAAACGAGTTGAGTTGTTCCATTATGTTGCTGGTTTTGCATCGCCTACTATATACGCTTCTTAACGCAGGCTTTCCGTGAATACTTAATCAGTTGGAAAATAACTCTGAGTTTTCATAGTAAAATCAAATGTAAACTACAGTAGTAATTCATAATTACAAACTATCTCACATCTTTTGTCTTTTCATCTCTAGTCTTTGTCTAACCATCTGCCTGTCAAAAAACCCTTGCGTGCATCCACCTATCACATGCTCCTGCTCCTCCTCTCTTCCAGTTTTCTACCCCCACCCCACCACAATCATTCTGAAGAAGGGCCCCGGCCTGAAATGTCACCTATTCACGTTCTCCAGAGTGCTGCCTCACCTGGTGAGGTACTCAAACACTGTGTGTCTCATTTTCTAAACCAGTATCTGCAGTTCCTTATTTCTTCAACAGTAATCCATCTTGATGCACTTGGTAAACATTTTCAATCTAACAACTGGGCTGCAGAACGACTTCTATTGTTTGGATAAAGCTCCTTTTTAAGCTTCATTAAAAATATTTGCCAACTATCCTTTTATGCTGGGGGTACACAAAAGGCTGGAGAAACTCAGCGGGTGCAGCAGCATCTAAGGAGCGAAGGAGATAGGCAACGTTTCGGGCCGAAACCCTTCTTCAGACCTTTAATGCTATTCATTACCCGAGTCCCGGCCACCTCCCTGTTTACAGAATACGATCACTGTAGCCCGACAGCATTTCCCAGGTGCTGCAGTCTTACATCTGGGCTTACTCCAAGCATTCTCTTCCACTTTATAAAGCTCAGCCCAACATATTAAGGCAAACCAGGGAAAATATCTCTGGAGATATTTGATTCAATTTCATTCATTGAATGAAAATCATAGTTACTAATATTCTGTGGCATCAGAGTAACTGGAGAAAAAACTGCTGAAAAGTAATAAAAGATAAAAACCTTTTGTTTCCCAATTTATATATCCAATATACAGGGGCGGAGCATTAGGCAAAGCCATCATTCAATACTCATTCCTAATTGTCCAGAAGAGGGTGCTGGTTTGCCATTTGGTGAGTCACTTTCGTGATTTCCTGCAAACCTGAACCTGGAATGGTGGAAAAGGTAGACACAAAATGCTGGAGTAACTCAGCGGGACAGGCAGCATCTCTGGAGAGAAGGAATGGGTGACGTTTCGGTTCAAGACCCTTCTTCGTCTGGGGAAGGGTCTCCACCCGAAACGTCACCCATTCCTTCTCTCCAGCATTTTGTGTCTTCCTTCGATTTAAACCAGCATCTGCAGTCCTTTCCTACACACATGGTGGAAAAGGTTATGGGGTGTCAGAAGGGAAATCAGTTGCCACAAATTACCTTCCACAATGCTCCTGGATTTTCTGGCTCAACAAGAGTAAAGAAAGGACTATATTTAAAGCAGAAGGTGAGACATATCACGAAAACTTGCAGTTGTTGGAAGACTGACATGCTAACAAGTAGAAACTACAAAGAAGAGTGTCCAATGTCACTCACCATTGGTCGAAAGGAGGAAGTGGGCTGCATTCTGTTGAGGCAACCACCGAATCTTGTTGATCTTTTCTTCTATTTCCAGGCTTTTTAGGTAATCGAACTCCGGTTCATGACTCTGGAAAGTGCTGTAAACATTATACTCACCTTGATGGTGAGGCTGGCTTTTTGTCTAGAAAGAAAAGGAAGGTTGACTTTGATGCTGAACAAAAGAGGCGAAGAGATATTTTTGGCCATGGAGGAAGAATCATCGTTAATGACCATGAAAGTTAAAAACAATTTTAAATAGGAACAGTGGCTTGTTAGAGTTATGCGTGACACAGCTGGATGGATTGTAACGTGGTGAAGAACATCCTCTAGTAATCTGGTGGAACAGGAATCGAGGCACTCAAACCAAAATATTCCCAACTTTGATTGCTCACCATGGCTGCATTGTTGAGAGCACCTTTAACCTCAGAACACTTAGTTTGGGAAAAGGGCAAAAAATAAATTCAATGTTCCCACCCTGTGGTGCTGCTCTTCAACTCGTGTTGAAGTTGGATTTTTTTCAGATTACGTTTCAACAAATAGATGAAAGGATTGCAAAAAACATTAGATCGAATGACACAGCAGATGAGCACAAATGTATGCGAGTCTCCATTCTAACAAGAGTTTGCACCTTCAAGGGTGAAAGTGGGTGGAGTATCATAATGAATTGAAGCAAATCAAATGGATTCAACAATGGGTTGACAATGCCAATAAAATCAATGAACTGCTGGCAAGGGAAATCCAAGATAAAAGCAGAAGGTTGAAAGCACTCAACTGGTCAAAGCCCATCTGTGAGAACAGAAGCAGTAAGCGTTTTAGATGGAAGACCCTTTACAAGAACTGGAAAAGTGAAAGAACAAAGAATAGACCAAATCCTATGGCTGCCAAACTGGCTTTCACTAAATGGTGTCCCTTTGTAAAATCACATAACTGTCTTATCAACTTTTGGACCAGATTATATAGTTGTTGGCAACATCAATATAAATAACGGAAGCTTCAGTTTGCAACATAAACTAGGTTTCTCTGCTCATTGTCAATCGTAACCAAAATGTTAGTTGAATAGACAGTTAATTTGAATTGGGATTTCTAAATTTGAAATATCATTGTTAGATACATCCTATCTCGTTTCAGCAAAGAATATATTTTACATGTTTCAAATAGGATTATCTTCTTGCAATTTAACAGAAATTCTGAATTTCATTAGCATAACGTGTCAAAGGATAATTTACTGTATTTCTGACAAGCCACGCATCAGATTACCCTCAAATGCTGTAGAGTGCAAAAATAAATGATGCTGTCTTCCTGCACATTCTATCAGAGGATGTTCGGAGGTTACACACAGATGGTCAATTGCAAAACACTTGCAAAGACCTTTTGAAATAAATTCTGAAACTCATCTTAATTCTGTATACTAAATATTAACATTAGAAAACAAACTGGTGGCACAATTATTTTTGAGTTCCATTTCCCGTCACTTTGCAAGGTGCAGAATGTACAATGAATATATATTTTTTTTAAATCGCTTCATATAAAATAAGGTCATAAATTGGAGTACTGCTTTCACGAATGAAACTAGCCAATGCTCATTCTTCAGAATGTCATCTCACCTACCCAACCAATCCAAGAAAGGAAAAACACATTTCAACATGAAATAAAACTATTTAAATCATAGAAGTGATGAGGGACAGTATACCACAGTGCATTGACTTCATGAAAGAGGATCAAGTCAAATCCTTCACTCATTTTTCTTTCTATCAGGGATTACATTTAATAGTATTAATCAAAATAATCATGTGATTTCAGAGGTAAGAATGCGACACTGTATCAATGACAAAAGTCACACTAATTAGTCAACACTCACCTCTTGCTCTCTCTGAAATATCACTACACGACCCCCTTTGTCCCCTGTAGCCAGCAATTCTCCAGTGTGGTTGAATTCGACAGTAGAAATTATATCAGCTGAAAGACAAAAAAGTTTAAACTAAATCTAAATTGGACTCAAAGGTACATTCACCTTACACTCAATTAAGACAAAACCTATAGACAAACATTGCTGGAGTAACTCAGCGGGTCAGGCAGTATCTCTGGAGAACATACATAGGTGGCGTTTCGGGTCAGGTCTCTTCTCCTTTTTTTGGGATGGTGGGGGGGGGGGGGGGGGTTCAGAAAACTGTAAGAGAGGAAGGGCAGGCCAAAGCCTGGCAAGAAATTGGTGGATGTAGGTGAGAAGGGTTTTTGATAGACAAATGGTTGGACAAAGATCAGAGATGTAAAGACAGAAGATGTGAGACAAAGTATTGAAGAGTTATGCATTGTGAAGCCAGACGAAGGAATGTAGATAGAAATGGTGGAGGGGGAACTGGCATCTAATTTACATGTGGCTTCACTGGCAATGTATGCGACCCAGAACAGAAAGATCAGTATAGGAATGGAAAGAGGAGTTAAAATGGTTCGCAACCAGGACGTCCAGCAGGCCTTAGCAGACCAAGTGCAAGTATTTGGCAAAAGGGTCTCCGAGTCTATGTTTGGTCTCTGTACAGGAGGCTACATTGGGAACACCAGATGCAGAAGATGAGGTTACGGGAGGTGCATGTGAACCTATGCCCAACGAGTTCCAAGACCGCAATGACATAGCACTCTTCTTCAGTCGCCTCCAAACCTTTTTCTCTGGGGAGGAATCCTCACTGCCCAGTGATAACCCCTTCTCCATTTCAAGTAATACAGACGTTCACCTCCAACCTCATCCACTGCCTTCAGTGTTCCCGATGTGGCCTCATTTACATTGGTGAGTCCGAACATAGACTCCAGCAATCATTTCACCAAACACTTGTGCTCAGTCTGCCAAGGCCAACTGCATCTCCCTTTGCTAACCATTTTAACTCCTCTTCCCACTCCCAAACTGAATTGTCGGTCCTGGGCGTCCTCTATTGCCAGAGTGAGGCCACATGCAAACTGGGTAGCTTATAACTTAACATTACGAACATTGAATTCTCCAGTTTTGTACAACTTCATAAACCCCCCTCCACCTCCCTCCCTCGTTCTTTCCCTCCCCCTCCACACCCTCGCATCCCTGTGCCCCATCTGGACTTGCACCTATCTCTCTCCTCCCCTTCCACCTGCAATTCCTTCCTCGAGCTTCATAATTTACAACTCTCCAATCCTTTTGTCATACCTTCTGTCTTTTAATCTCTGGCCTTTGCCAATCATCTGCCTATTAAATCCACCCCCACCCCACTTCGCCTATATCCACCCATTACTTGCCAGGCTTTCTTCTGCCTCTCCTCTCTTCCAGCTTTCATCTCCACCCCCCACAATCGGTCGTAAGATGGGTCCTGACCCAAAACTTCACCTATGTTCTCCAGCGACACTGCCTGACCCGCTGAATTACTCCCGCACTTTGTGTCTTCCATTGTAAACCACCATCTGCCATTCTTCGTTTCTGGACCAGATCTATAGGTTCAACTTGCATTTGAAAACACTGAGCTGTCCTTGGATAGCCTGTTATTCAATTAAAAGCCAAGAATCAATGTGGTGACACTCAAATTCCAGTGCCATTGTTATCCTCAGAATGCTGTAATTTTACCGATGGTTCATCATTGCATTATTAATTAGCCTGCACAGACAATGATCCCTTAACTGTAAAGAAGAAATGACAAATTAAACTTCTTCAATAGGATAAGTCGCACACTGACCACATACATTTTACAGAGGACTCATCCAAAAAAAAGGCAAACAATGAACAGTGACATCCTGAAGGCTTTTTAAAGAAAATACAGATATACTGTATAATTTTGAAATCTGAATAGTTAAGAGCTACCAAGCAAAATCATGTTCAAATTGAAAAGAGTTGCAAAGTGGAGCCACAATTCGCTTATAATGGAAAAGGCACAAACTAGTCCCCTAATCAAGTATATGTTCTGCTGAAGAAGCCTATTTCCTTCGCTCTATAGATGCTGCCTCACCTGCTGAGTTTCTCCAGCATTTTTGTCTACCTTGGAATAGGACAAGGTCACTTGGCTTCTCTTGTCTCTGTCATTAATTGAGATTGTGTTGATCTGTGACTTGCATACCTGTGATACCTTTGGTAAGCTAAAATCACTCAGATTTTAGCTATTAATGTTGAATATGGTTTAGAACTTGATTTAGGTTAAAAAAAAGCAAATCTTCCGTAATGTAATATATAAACAAAATGTCTGAAATGTAAACAAAGTCACAATACAGAAAGTCAGAGCAAGGACACATAAAATGCACACAGAGTCACATTTTTCTCTCAAACATTACAATTATCAACTGCCCATTCAATACTCGAGTTAACTAGCTGGTTCATGCAAGGAATCTTCTGATGCCTCTTTATCAAGGCAATTGCCAAAATTGAATTTGGGGGGGAAAAACATCTATTCAGATTGTGGTGACTAGATGTCAAAATGATCATGGAGACACAAGAGATTGCAGATGCTGGAATCCAGATCAAAAAGATTCTGATGGAGAAACTTAATGAGTCAAACAGCATCTGTGGAGGCAAAGGGATAAGTCTCTATTTTAAGCCAAGACCCGGCATCAGGGCTGAGAGTATAAAGGGAAGAGTTGAGAAAAGGGCTGGTAGCCGATATGTAGAATCAAGCAAGATGGGAGATGATGCAGGATGGGGCCAGGTTTGGTTGGGAGGCGAGTGGGGGAAGTAGAGGCAGAGGCTGGAAGGTGAAAAAGGAGACACAAATAGGGGAAGGATGATGGGAGATGGATTTGAAATGTATCCAACATTAACCGAGTGATCACCATTCATTGTCAGAATGGAATTTTGGACAGTTAACAACACTAGACGATCAAAAGCAAGGCAAGTTTAAGTTAACATTATTCCCAGTCTCAATGGTTGATACAACATGTGCTCTGAATCTAGAGGACAGCATATTTTGCACTTATCAAAATTATCTCACAGGTTTATATCTGGGATCGGAATACAGCATTCATGTTGACTGCAGAGATGAATATGTTTGTTGTATCTATTGTCATTAAAAAAGGATGCTTTCTACAGTACTCATTATAAATCAGTGTCTTAGATTTGAAAATACACGGGGAGAATGATAATATTGATCACTTTCGATAGTATTATGAAACGCTATGGAGCTGATGTGCACAGTGTGCAATGAGCTGGCTCCTCCCTCCCCAGTGTACGTGATCATTGGGAACAATAATATTGGATACAAACACAGTGGAATGAGAAGTGAAGTGGAGAAGGTGTAGGGCAGAAGAAAAGGGGGGGAGGGGGACGGTGACATTTTAGTATAAATGCTGGAGAAGACGGGATAAATTCTTGTCAACAAGTCCTTTTCTGAACATGAATTCAGATTAGCTAATACTCTCTGGAGTTGAGAAGAATGAGAGGTGACCATACTGAAATGCAAGTCACTGAAAGAGCGAATGGTAACAAGTTGGATTTATCCACTAGTGTCTAGAATTAGTGATAAGGGATTTTCTTACAAGGAATGTGTCATTTAAAACTAAAGATTAATCTGAGAAGGCATTTGCAAAACTTTGGAATTGTTTCCCTCAAAAGGGTCTAGATATCAGTCTGTACCGATATCTGGACCAGAATCAATAGAGTTTTACATATTTCATGGAATCTAAAGATCAGGCGATGGAGTGGATCGGAAAGAGGATCAACCAAGTTTTCATTAATCGATTGGGTTGGCGCTGGGATCTCATTCCATGCTTCTTACGTTATGTTTTTAGGACATAGACAATTGATTGAAAACCTCAAATCAATTTTCTCCTTTCCATCTGTCAACATGAAGTGGTAAAGTATAATGGACTCAAACTGGATGCCGGCAAGTCCTGCACACAGAACCAAGGCCTTCCATGGTCTAGCTACAGTATGAAATGTCCAGCAAGCCACAGACCAGTCAAAGTGCAAGTAGCCGTCACCCCCCCTAGTAATAAGTTAAAGTGAACAGTAAAACGTTGCTACAGATATCAGAATTGACATTTGTGTAAGCAACCAAGTTGTTAAAATAATTACTTAAATGGAGATTTATTATTTATTATTTACCATGTGCAAAGTAGACATAAATAATTAAATATTTTGGAAGTACGCAAGGAATGCCATACAAAGACAAATGATACATTAGGTGACATTGATTTTATTTTCCCAATGAATGTTTAAAAAAATATCCACTTTAAGAATCCACGATCTTCTATTATACATGAAATTATTTCCATAATTGTTGCCATGCCTTCATTTAACTAAGGTGACTATACTGCAGAGATAAATATAATATTAGAGTCAGAGATACAGCATGGAAACACACCTTCAGCTCAGGTCTACACAGAGCATCCACCAGCCATTTACACTATTTCTACATTAATCCCAATTTTATTTCCCCAATACTTTTATCAACTTCTCCCAAATGTGACCACTTACCTACACATTAAGGACAAATAACAGAAGCTGATCAACCTAACACCTTGCATATCCGGGATGCAGAATGAAAACTGAGCACCTAAACAAATTTAGATGGTCACAAAGAGAACATGCAAACTCCACACAAACAGTTCCCGAGGTCAGAAATGACCCACAGTCTCTGGCACTGGTGGTGAAGGAAGTAGATGTGGAGTATTTGGAAGGGAATGTCCAAGTCACTGCCATGTGTATCGTCTATAAAATGAACTATAGTAACTTGTCCAGACTATTTCAAATGGACTTACTAAATTCATAACATGCAAAACCAAGTACTGTACAAAGGCAGTGGGTGCACAGGGATACCACCACCTGCAGATTCCCCGTGAGGAGGCACGCTGTTCTGCTTTGGAATTGGATCTCCTGACCTCTATTATTGGTCTAAATGCAGGCACTCCTTCTCCAGCAGCTGTGTGGAACATCTACACATAGACTCAATTGATTCAACACAGGAGCACAACAATCTCCTCTCAACAATTGATAGACGCAAAGTGCTAGACACAAAGATAGACAGACACAAAGTAACTTAGCATGTCAGGCAGCATCTCTGGAGGAAAAGGATAGGTGACGTTTCAGATCGGGATCCTTCTTCAGAGTCTAAAGAAGAGTCCTGACCTGAAACATCACCTCGCCTTTTCCTCCAGAGATGCTGCCTGACATGCCGGGTTGCTCTGTACTTTGTCTATGTTCAGCATAAACCAGCATGTGCCATTCTGTTTCCACTCATCTCAACAACAATTGGGTATGAGTAACAAATGTTCGCCTTGCCTGTGGCACCAAGATACCAGAACTACATTTTTATTTTTTACCAAATACATCATATCAACGTGTCTTTGCAAGTTACTATCCTTTAACTAACTGGAGAAGACAACAATGCTTCATAATTTATAAACCTCCCATATTCCAAAGACGTACAGGTTTGCACATTAATTGGCTTGGTATATAAATGTAAAATTGACCCGGTGTGTGTAGGGTTGTGTTAATGTGCGGGGATCACTGGTCGGTGCTGACTCGGTGGGCTGAAGGGCCAGTTTCCGCGCTGTAACTCTAAACTATACAAGAGGGCATTGCATTAAAAGTGAGAGAGGCAAAGTTTAAAGGGGATGTGTGGGGCAAGATTTTGTTTTCAAAGCACATACTTAGTGTTGGTTGCCTGAAACGCACTGCCAGGGGTGGTGGTGGCAGAGGAAGATACGACAGTGGTATTCAAGAGGCTTTTGGATAGCCACGTACACATTTCAGAAATGGAGCAAGGACCATGTGCAGGCAGAAGAGATCAGTTTAACTTGGCATCAGGTTTGGCACAGACATTGTAGGTCAAAGGGCCTATTCCTGTGCTGCATTTTTCAATGTTCCATCTACTGCAGAACACAAGTACAGTACTCCACTACAGCACAAACCAGCTCAAAATAATTGCAAACTTTCATATAATACTGCTGCAAAGCAATCAAAATGCTGATGTATCAGCACAAGGCAAGTGAGTGGTGTTATCAATGTGCTAGATTTAGCAACAAAATTATGCAAAGAACCATGACCAAGATTTGGGTGGCTTGCTTCACTCAACATTCAGCCAGAATCAGCATCATTATCAAGCCTGGAGCAGCACTGTGGCGCAGCGGTAGAGCTGCTGACTTACTGAAGACTCTCTGAAGTAGGGTCTCGACTCAAAATGTCACCCATCCCTTCTATCCATTGATGCTGCCTGTCCCGCTGGACTACTCCAGCATTTTGTGTTCATCTTTAGTGTAAACTAGCATCTGCAGTTCCTTCCTTCACTGTTTACAAGGGCTTGTGCTACAGAGTCAGAGCTTGGCTCAGACAATGCAGTTGAAGGACAAGGAATGAAGTAACTAAATGGTCGGGAGGGTGAGGTGGCAAAATAGGTAAGTTAACAGTTCTGCTTTCATCAGCTCTTGAACAAGATGCACCCTTTCATCATTTGCCTCCCAGTTGGAATAGGGCTGGTAGCACCAGCGTGGGACACATCACCAAAAAAATCTTGTCAGTGCAGCTGCAAATAAGTTATTTCAGTACGTTTCTAATTAGAACACAAATAAAATTAATGACGTTTTCAAAGGGCTCTTAAGATCACACAATCCTTGGAACAAGCAGTAATTAAAAATGATGCTTCACTTTTTGGTACATAAAAATAATTTGGGATTCCATTAGTAATTCAATTGTGAAGTCTATTAGCTCATTTGAGTGTCCTCCCCAACCTCTCCCCCCCCCCCCCCCCCCACCCCACAACCCCCTAATCTCAACTCGCATCTCCACATATGGTACACGAGTCACCCAACACATCCCTGTCATGAAAAGTTGACAAATGAAGTAGACACATTTTATTAGAATTCTTTTATGTTCTGTCATGGAACAACAGTCACAAGCTTGACAAATTGCGAGCAACAAGTTTGTGGGGTGGGGGGGGAAGGGGGAAGTGGGAGGAATTATTAGGCACAGTATGACTCAGACAAATCTAATACAGTATTAAGAAATAATATGCGTTTAACAACCCAAACATTAATTATCACCATCAGCAGCAATCAAATTCACATTTCACCAAGATACCATTTACTAGATTCAAAAATAAAATGAGGATGCAATTTAATTTTAAGGTACATAATAAGCATGCTTTTCAAGATGATTCAAAGCAGCTTCTGAGGGATTAAATTAATTCAGGAAGGGTGAAATGAGTTCAGTGCCACTTTCTTTACCCAATGGCCACTCACAGATTCCACCAAGAAGGGTCGACACAAAACATCACCCATTCCTTCTCTCCAGAGATACTGCCTGGCCCGCTGAGTTAGTCCATCATTTTGGGTCTACCTAGGGTCCACTTAATACTTTTACATGCTGCTAACCTAATTAATTTTGTTCTCAACGTAATCTCTCCTTGTCCCAAAAATGTATACTCTTTTACATGATATAATCCCAAGCCCAGAAATGCCAGCATCAGATCTGATAGTCCCTTTACATGAAGGATCTGGAGGCTTTGGAGAGGGTGCAAAGGACGTTTACCAGAAAGTTGAAACAAAGAACTGCAGATGCTGGTTTATACCAAAGATTTACACAAAGTGCTGGAGTAGCTTAGTGTGTTAAGCAGCATCTCCAGCGAAAAAGAATGGATGACATTTCAGGTCAGGGCCCTACTTCAGACTTGACGTTTTAGGTCGGGACCTTTCTCCAGCCAATTAAGAGCATAAATAGGGTGGACAGTCAGAACCTTTATCCCCAGGATGGAAAAATCAAATACTAGAGGGCATATCTTTAAGGTGAGAGAGGCAAAGTTCAAATGAGATGTGCAGGCAACTACACAGAGGGTGGCAAGGATCTGGAACATGCTGCCAGGGCTGGTGGATAAGGTTAATAAAGGCAGGTTAGGCTAATAGGCTTTTGGATAGGTATATGGCTGTGCAGGGGATGGAAGGATGTGGATTATACACAGATAGATAAGAGATGGTCTTGGCATCGTATACAGCACAGGCATTGTGGAACGAAGGGCCTGTCCTTGTGCTGTACTGTTCTATGTTCGAAATTCTCTCAGGAACTGAACAAGAAATCTCGTGCAATGCAGGGAGTGCTACATCATTGGCATTGCTATTCTTTGATGCAGACTGTAAATTGAGGAGCTGTGTTAAAGATCCCTTGGATTTACTTCAACAATTTTATGGTCATCCCCTGTTGTTCAAGTCAACATTTCTCCCTCAATTACCATGGTAATGGCAATTCAATCCAATACATCATTTACATGGAAAGATGTCCCAAGGTACAGCCACAAAACTATGATTGGAAATAGGCGAGGTTTAAAAACATGCAGATAGATGGATTTTAAATGGTTTCATAAATATGATTAAGAGGACTGGAGGATCAAATTAGAGAAGAAAAACAAAGTGTGATTTAAGTACCATGATAAGCAAGCAGAGTATTATGGAGATAAATATTTCCTACAGTACTCAAACATCATTAATTTGTGCAATGCATCTCACCAAGTGATGGAATTACTGGAAACAATTATACAATGAAACAAGATGATTTGATAAGCTGCAAGATACTCACCCTGTAGCTGGTCTTAAATTTGCCTTACTCATCACTCCATTTATAATCTGTATTTATTTTAAAGCTGACAACTTCATTAGTCTCTGGTCAAGCTTGCTAAATACAAGTCAACAAAAGCACATACAGTAGAAATTCAATAACAAATGTTGTGTCTTGGAGATAGGCCACGAGGCAATGACACTAAGGAAATATTGTTTTCCTTATCAATGCTCAAATGTTCAACAATAAACTTAAAGCAAACCTGTTTCTGTTACAAGTTGAGGTAATGGAGCAGCATTTAAAATAATCTATCCAAATAATTGCAAATATATTCAGACTTCAAAATTAAGGCTTAAATGCTTGACACGCACAACACATCGAGGCAGCACAGTGGCACAAAGGATGGTAGAATGGCACAGCTGGTAGAGTCGCTGCCTCTCAAAGGCAAGAGTCCCAGGTTCAATCCTGACCTCAGGAACTTCTGCGTGGAGTTCCCATGTTTCCTCTGGGTGTTTCTTGGTTTTTTTCTTCCCCACATACCAAAGACATGCAGCTTTGTAGGCTAATTGGCCCCCGTAAAAAGAAATGCCCCTAATATGTCGGGAATGGATGAGAAAGAGGGATAACTTAGAACTGGTGGGGATGGGTGATTGATGGTCGGCATGGACGTGGTGGGCCAAAGGGCTCGTTTCAATGCTGTATCTCTAAATCTCTGCAGTAAAATTTATCTGACCAGAGGGTTTCATAAAACAAATGGATTGCACAATAATAAAAGGTAACAAAATATTAAATGAACCATTATAACAATTGCCAATCAGGTAGGCAAACACCATAAGGTGCTTTTCAATTAATGTTTGCCATAATTGACAATTGTGCTCAAGGAGATTTCAATTATTTGTTTGCAATAATGTGAATGTCATCGTTTAAAGCACCTGATACTTATTAGCCGTCATGAGGCTTTCTGATTTGTAATTGGACAGCATATTGTTCTTTAAAGCACGAAGGGGGTAAAGTTTCAAAGTGACAGATATTACAGATAGATATTGGCAATGCTGCACTATCAAAAACTAATTTTAGAAACCAATTCACAGTGAAGTTTCCCGTGCATAATGAACACAGATTACTTCCAACATGTTAAAAAAAATGTGCTTTGTGCATATAGGGGTGTAGCGGCATCTAGAGGTGGGAATGGGAAGTCAGAACCCTCGTCATTGATCGGCACGGTCACATAACTGCAGGGGTTTGTTCGTGGGCTTTTAGCCAGTCATTCAGCACTCCTCCCATTGACAGAAGCTGTATTTGCTAGTTCAGGTTTTCACGAGGTTTGGTTTTGTTTTGTAAATGAAAACTGTTTCACTCAACCTGCCTAGTCTCGCTTCAAGGGAATTCAACAAACATTTCTATTAATCTGATACAATTTTAGGCTTGTACTTAAAATTAAAACCAGCAAAATCACATCCAATTTGAAAAAAAAGACACTAAGTGATGGAGTAACTCGACCGGTCAAACAACATCTCTGGAGAAAATGGATAGGCGACATTTCAGGTCAGGACCATTGTTCAGACTGATTGCCGGAATGGAGGCAATCGGGATGGTTGGTCTTTGCCCAACGAAAACCCCTTGCACCTGTATCCACCTATTGCTTGCCAAGATCTTGTTCCGCCTCTCCTCTCTTCCAGCATTCTTTCCCATCCCCACCGCCCAATTAGTTTGAAGAAGGGTCCCAACAGAAAAGTCACCTCTCCATGTTCTTCAGACCTGACCTGCCAAGTTATTCAAGCAGTGCATGTCATTTTCTGGAAATCAATATCTGGTTTCTACCTGGTTTCTTCATCCAATTTGGAGGCTGTCTTAACGTTTAAGCATTAGAGCCCGACAAAAGGCCTTTTATTGTTCAAAGTCTGAATCAGATCAATATACAAGACATACCACTTCTGTAGGGTGATGATGGATAAATTGAGCCAAAGGGTAATGGTGGTGGGGGAAGAAAGGGGTGAGTTCGGAGATAGTGATTCAATGATGGTGAAAGGCAAAGGGACAAGAGAGGGGGAAAAATGGGTCAGATGGAGCTGGTTGGGAGAGTGGGAGCTTTGAGGTAGAGACTGGAAGATGGTGCATGGAAACAAGAGGTTGCAGGCACGGAATCTGCTTAGTAAGGGAGGTGATAAGCGGAACAGATAAGGGAAGGATGATTGGATGGATAGAATGAGGTAGAGGAAAGGAATTAAATCTTCGTGGAAAAAGCGAAAGTCTATGAGTGGATGACTCAGCACAATTGACAATGCCAGGTAGTACATTCAGAAGTAGGAGCAAATCTGCATTTCCCACAAATGCAAACCACATTAGCTGACTCAATCCACCACACTGTGATCTCATTCAAACTATTAATTTCTGTGGTGAAATGATCAAATGAAAAGTAGGATAATGAGGATTTTTGGATGAGTGGAATTAAAAACGAAAACAATTGCATTTCATTTATAACTATTTGCACAAAAGCACCGATTCATGTTCAGATTAAAACAATAGATTCCAAATCAGCCTGGAGTTCTGCATGCATTCACGCGCAACCATAATCTGCAGCTGGGAGCCATGATGTAGCTCATTCACCATTGTGGTTAATTCACCCACAAGTCTGGAGGTGCTCCTTTAGTCATCTTGTTTTTGGATTTGAAACAAGTGCATGATTACCAAGTCAGGTGAAATACTCCAGTCCTTCTGTTTATTCACATTCGGCCCATGGAAAGCATAGGAGGACAGTTGTGGCAGTTATCGGAGGACACACCTGCCTCACGCTGATACAACAGCTGCAAGGAATTCTGACCGCTGTCGAAACTATGTAATATCAGCATTTCAGTGAATGCTGTCTGAAGGCAAAGCAGCTGGAAATATCTCAGCATGCTTTTTCCCCCAATTAGTTAATCCATGCAAAGAATTGCAGCCTAGAACTTTGTAAGTAGAACACCTTTTTTGTTTAAAAACCAAAAATCACTTGAAATAATATTTTTAAATGCAAAATCAACTATTGCCTTTTGACATTTTAAGCATTGTAAATTTAGGCTGTGAGCTTGTGGTGACAATTCACTTCAGAATTTTCTCAAAATCATATTGGTGGGTGGCATGATGGCAGGGCAGTAGCGTTGCTGCCTTACAGAGCCAGAGACTCTGGTTCAATCCTGACTTAGGGTGCTGTCTGGATGGAGTTTGTACGTTCTTCCTGTGACTGCATGGGTTTTCTCCGGGTGCTCATTTTCCTTCACACTGCAAAGACATGCAGGTTTGTCGGGTTTCTGTAAAATTGTACAATTGTCCCCAGTTTGTTGGAGAGTGCTTGTGTACTGGGATTGCAGGTTGGCACAGACTCTGAGGGCAGAAGGGCTTGTTTCCAGGCTGTATCACTAAACTAAACGTACATGCTATCATCGTTAAGCTCTACACTGCTCATCTTTATAGAACCACAGAAACAGGAGCAATACTGAGATCTGCAATCTTCATTTGTAACTTCTTGTCGAACAAAAAGCAAACCTCGCAACATTGGTAGGAGCAGGATTTGGTCATCGGGCCCTTGCATCTGTTCCACAACTCAATAAAATTATGCCCGATCTTTCACCTTGGCTTCACTCCAGTTTATAAATCGCATATCACCCGATTCCCAAAATAGCCAACAAGCTCTTCAATATGTTCAGCTAACTGTGCCCCCAAAGCACTTGGGGTGAGAATTCCAATGATTTACTACCACCAATGTGAGTAAACATTTTTCATTTCTATCCTTCCCAACAGATGCTATATTTTGAGACTACGATCACTAGTTAAAGAAATACCAGTAAGGGAAACATCAACTCCACCCATCAAGACCCACGTGAGTAACGTACTTTTTAATGTCACCTGTCATTCTCCCGAAGATCAAAGTCCTCTGTCCGTCTCTCCTCATGTAGCAAAATCACCATTCCAGAAATCAGTCAGATGAACTATTGTTATATCCTTCCTGACGCAAGCTGACCAGACCAGTATACTATCTTACTATCTTCCCAATATAATCTCACCTGATAATTGGAAATTTATGCCACGAGCATTCAAATTACCATGCACAATATCCACCATAAATTTATTTCATAATTGCTTGTTCTTACAATTTAACTTTTATTTTTCTACCAAAACTATCACCTCATTGTTTCCACATCTGCAAGGTTCTTGTCAATTCACTTTATCTATCTATAGTCCCCCCACCCCCCCCCCCCCCCCCCCCCCGCCCCGCCCTGGGAGCAGAGGCAGAGCCGAGCCAGAGCCTCTCCCCCTCGCCGGCTGCAAGTCCGGGCCAGCGCCCCGCCACCCCGGACACCTCTGGCCTCCCCTGGACAGGGGCGAGACACCTGGGAGAGGACGGGGATGGCCCAGCAGCAACTCAACTACGGGCAGCGCCAGAGACCCGTGCCCGACCCCACTCCACAGCACGATCTCGCTCACTCACCAAAGCATAAAGCAATAAAAACGACAAAGTCATCATAGCCTTTTACAAAGGAACAATAAATGCAACTAATTCATAGTTTGAAAGCAGTATTTTCTCACCTAGAAGAATCAAAGCTGGACAACACAGATGAAATTAAGGTCTATATGTACACAGCTGAAGTGCTTCCAACAGTGTGACCTATGACCTGGGCATGAGCAGTCGGAATACCGAGCTCACTTATTCCGATAGGATACTTTCGGTTGGATCATTTTATCCAGGAGGATTATATAAATCTGGAACAAAATCCAAATTGAACATGGAACGGTACAGAAACAGGCCATTTGGCCCACAATGTCTGTGCTAAACGTGATGTCAAGATAAACTAATCACATCAGTCTGCACATGATCTATATCTCTCCATTTCCTGCATATCCATCCATGTGCCTATCTAAAAGCCTCTTGGTCAGGTCATTGGGCAGGCAGAAGGGCAAAAAAAAGCGAATTATTTCTCTGAACTCCTGAAGACCAAGCGAAAATTATGGCAATTACAAGGTGCATAAGGAAATGGTGGCAAACAAGAAATGCTTGAAGTTGGAAGCCTTAGGGTTGGCTACCTTAGGGTTGGCTACCTTAGGGTCGGCTATCTTAGGGTCGGCATTATTTCAATTCTCCATTTCAGTGGAGACTTCACGGTGGTCGTTAAAATGTGAACACATCGTCAAAATTCTTTCTGCTCCAAGCAACCAATTAATTGAAACTGTTAGAGCTATTATGAGTTAATGCTGGATTTCAATGCTAATTTTAAGTAAATGATAATCACCTCTTGCATTACCCATGACCTCCAATCTATAATGCAATATCAAGGAATACCTCAAATGTGATTCGATCATTAGTCAATAAAATTACAACTCAAACAACATGGCAGTGTTACCCATTCCATCCGATGTGCAAAGAATACACTAGATTCACTGGAAAAATGAGCATTACTATATCAGCAAGCTATCCCAGCCTAACATTCCCATGAGTGAAGCCCTAGTTACCCAACCAAGACAGACAAATTGCTGGAATAACTCAGCGGGATCGGCAGCATCTCTGCAGAGAAGGAATGGGTGACGTTTTGGGTCGAAACATTCTTCAGACCCGAAACGTCACCCATTCCTTCTCTCCAGAGATTTTGCCTGTCCCGCTGAGGTACTCCAGAATTAATTGCTATCTTCAGTGTAAACCAGCATCTGCAGTTCCTTCCTTCCCTAGTTACTCTAAGTTGCCTTGGCTTGGGAGGCCACATCTCTCACCTTACCAATGCCAGATTCCCAAAACGGGAACACTCTGCTAAAAGCTTTGTTACCGGAGGAGGTTAACGGGCAGACAGAGGAATAGATTAAAGTATGTTCTCAAAGTTTCCTTGAAGAAATGCAACATCTCCACTGATCCCTGAGAACTTTCTACCTTGCAACTGCTCTAATTGGAGAAGGAATATTTGGAACGGTATTGAAAATCTTGAGGCCACATATGAGCACACAGTCGCCCACAGAAGCGCTGGATTCAGCCCATCAGCTCACAAATGACCCACCCTTGCATCAGCCACCTCTAGTCCTTGCTGTGGAGAAGAGTCTGCAATCCACACACAGCATTATTAGCCACATGAGAACCCACACTCAACTGGTTCAGAAGCAAGACATCCCCACAGTCCTTCTCTAGGTCCAACGTCTAAGCACTAACTGTTTGGTGGGATGGCCAGCACCAATCATTTGGCTTTGTTTGAAATATTTATACCCAAGTACAATCTAGTACCCTTCTTTTCATTCATAATATATTTTACAGTGTACCTTATATTTTCATGTCATACACTTTATGCACCAAAGACACAAGTCATCTGCTGATGCTGAACAAGTGTTACACTCCAATGAATTAACTTAAAGCCACCCTCTCATAGGTTCCTTGACTGTCACATAAATCACAGAGATATATTATCCCATCTTCAAGTTATCCCGCATTAGCATGCTATATGCAAAAAGGCAAGCACAGCAATTACAGATTTTTTTTCCTCTGGCAAGAACCCAATGATGCAAAAATGTTTCTCGTGTAATTCATTAAAGCACTTTGTTTTTGCAGCAAGGGCAATAATTTACATTTAGACCTGATGTTTCCCAGCTGTACTGAATATCAGCCAGCAAAGTCAAAAAGGGAATCATATAAAGGGAAGACATTGTCTGTCCCCTGGATACTTGGTTATAATATTAGACAATAGATAATAGGTGCAGGATTGGGCCATTCGGCCCTTCGAGCCAGCACCTACATTCACCGTGATCATCCACAATCACTACCCCGTTCCTGCCTTCTCCCCATATCCTTGACTCTGCTATCTTTAAGAGCTCTAACTCTCTCTTGAAAGCATCCAGAGAATTGGCCTTCACCGCCCTCTGAGGCAGAGAATTCCACAGACTCACATCTCCCTCTGTGAAAAGGTTTTTCCTCATCTCCGTTCTAAATGGCCTAGCCCTTATTTTTAAATGTTGCCCCTGGTTCTGGACTCCCCCAACATCGGGAACATGTTTCCTGCCTCCAGCATGTCCAAACCCTTAATAATGTTTCAATAAGATCCCATCTCATCCTTCTAAAGTCCAGAGTATACAAGCCCAGCTGCTCCATTCTATCAACATATGACAGTCCCGCCATCCCGGGAATTAACCTTGTAAACCTACGCTGCACTCCCTCAATTGTAAGAAAGTCTTTCCTCAAATTTGGAGACCAAAACTGCACACAATACTCCAGGTGTGGTCTCACTAGAGCCCTATACAACTACAACTCTTTGCTCCTATACTCCTCTTGTTATGACGGCCAACATGCCACTCACTTTCTTTACTGTCATTCAGTCAATAATACAACTGAGCAAAGTGTGCACAGGCAGAACACACACTTGCAGTTTTGAAATAGCCAGTACAAAATAATTAATGAAAACTAGCTTACTATTATTCCCTTATGTAGCTAGTGATCGAAAGCAGAATTATCCCCTCAACATAGTTAATAAACTGGGAGAACCTCTAAAGACAATCCATCTTTGAGACACATTGCTGAGGCAAGGGATTCAGCAGAGTTAATTGTTGTAAAGACAGATCAAAATTACGTGTACAAAATTAAGATTAATAGGAACTATTAATGGAATTAAACTGCAAATTCAATAATTATCATAATAATCAAGGTAAATATAATTTGATGTATAAACATTATATTACACACGCAAATAGAACTGGAATGGAGGGTATAGAGTGGATTTTGTAAATTGGGGAATAGCTAAATGAAATTAAATCAGACCAAAATTTTGAGCATCAACAGAATAACAATGTTAAATTTCAACGTTAATACATTATTCTCCCCGTCCATTATTGATGGAAGCTATTTCAATTAAAATATAATATGACTACGTGCATTTCCTGAGCATATTCTAATCGCAACACATACCAATTGTGGTTTAAATGTACATCTTTCACTGCTGTCAGCTTAGAATGCAGAGTTTATTACAAATCCACTTTGCCATACATAATTTACACTACTTCATACACAAGCCATTAATTTCGCCATCAACTCAAAAACATATTCAGCATTAGGATACGAATATGAATGGTCATTTATCAAAAAAAACTAGTGGCGAATACCTCAGAATGTATAAAAGCAAGGAACAATAATTGTCATGGAAGGAAGAACGACAGTCCATAAATCAATCCAAATAAAATGGGCAGTGAATGTTAAATTTGCTGAAAAGCACCAAGGAAATGGTGGTTAAAAAACAATACTGTTACATGCAGAGACAATGCCATTTACAGCAAAATTTAGAAGAGCATTTTCAAGCACTTCAGTAATCAGCATTTATATATACATTTAACCCACCTCCCTCTCCAACCCCCATTCCTACTGCGTGCTTGTATGTTTATTTACAACAGTAAAATACTCACGACATCTGTGTATTACTACAGAGACCTATTAAACTCATCTACTATACTACAAAAGCTGAGAGCTAATGACATTTTACATGAGTTTTAATTACATTTCCACATTGAAACACATTTGGGCTATTTATAACAAACTCTGGGTGTTAATTCTCACTCACACAGCCTAATCCATCTTACATAAAAGTCAGAATTCATCAGTTTTTACACTTGCTGCAAACAATGATCACCAAGTCACTTGAATTTGGACAAGATTATGCAAGTTGACAAACCTGACTAACAGATGAATCAAATAGATAGGTTTTAAGGCTATCAAGCGGCGAGGACTAAGGAGAATCAGCAATGCAAGCCAATGGGTCCATGCCAGCTCCCAGCACCAATCTCTTATTCTGCAATATTTTCACAAACTGTTCACCAAGTCCCCTTGGACTCTTTCAACACTTACATACACTGGAGGCAATATACATTGGCCAATTAAGGAATACTAGAGTTTAGGATGCAGGCAGATGATGGCACAGCTCTCAACAGAACAGGAAAGAGAGAACAGAATTGGAAAAGTCCCAAAGGGTTGTGGGATTAGCAGAGATTACCATACTAAACATCAAACTGTAAACCATGACAAATCAGAGCTCGTAAGAGTTAGCGGTCAGACAGAGCAAAAACTTTGTGACATATGCTAGAGAATATGAGACAATTACTGATAACATTTTATCATCAGGAAAAGTCATATGATGTATGATGACATATGATGAGTGTTTGATGGCACTGGGCCTGTACTCATTGAAGCTTAGAAGGATGAGGGAGGTACTCATTAAAACTTACAGAATAGTGAAAGATCTGGATAGAGTGGATTTGAAGAGGATGTTCCATCAGTGGGAGAGTCTAGGACCAGAGGATGCAGCACCAGAATAAAAGAATGTACCTGCAGAATAAAAGAATGTACCTTCGGAAAGGAGACGAGGAATTTATTTAATCAGAGGATGGTGATTCTGTTAAATTCTCTTTGAGGCCAAGTAGTTCGATATATTTTAAAGCAGAGACTGACAGGTTCTTGATGAGTAAGGGTGCCAAATACTCAATGAGCTGAATGGCCTAACTCTGTTCTTATGACTTATGAAGAGAATTTTTCCTCACGGCTAAAGCAGGAAAATAATAGTACAGGAACTCAGATCATTTCCAACGTGCTTTCTGAAGTAACTAAGGTAAATATTTTGCATTGCTTTAAATACTTGGGTATTGAAATCACCAGAAGATATCAAGACATTGCTTAATGCAAACTATAACCCTGTACTTAAGAAACAACATAATTTAATTAAATTCTGGAAAACGCTTCCGATGTCTTTAATAGGCCGAATAAATGCTATAAAAATGATTTTTTTACCTCAAATTTATACCTATTCCAATCAATCCCATTATACCTACCCAAAAAGTTTTTTTTTAAATTGGACTCAGATATTACAAATTTTATTTGGGATTATAAATAGAATACAAAGACCACACCTGAATAAACCCAAAGTAGTAGGAGGATTAGCACTCCCTAATTTTAAGTATTACTATTGGTCTGTAAATATTAGAAATATGATACAATTGTTGGATAACTCTCCTCAACAACCGGAGTGGATCATTATGGAGAAAGAGGACTGCTCCCCTTTTACTAAATTGACGCGATCCTTCTCTCACCAATGACGGTGAATAATACAAATTACAACAAAAATCCAATTATACATAGTACAATCAGAATTTGGAAACAAATAAAATACAACTTAAAATTAAGAAACTTATCTCTCCTATCTCCTATTGCTAAAAACCCTCTGTTTAAACCCTCAATTATAGATAAAGCATTTATATAATGGGAAAGAGCGGGAATTAAAACTTTGGGAGATTTGTATGAAACGGGAAAACTACTATCATTTGACCAATTACAACTAAAATACAATCTGGGTAGCAATCAGTATTTTAAATATTTCCAAATATGTGATTATCTGAAAAAACATGCACAAGAATTTCACAAAATGCCATCAGACTTACTAGATGAAGCAATGAATACAAAGGCGGAATCAGCAAATTTAATTTCATATATATATATATATATATATATATATATATATATATATTAACCGAAATGCAGTAATACCAACAACGGAAGGTATCAGAGGAGAGTGGGAAAACGAATTAACCATAAAAATTTCCACTGATGTATTTACCTCTATTAAATAAAAATATTTTAAAAACATTTTTTTAAAAATGTTGCATTGCTGATGACACTAAAATAGGTGGTATCGTAAACAATGAACGGTTTTCAATTATTACAGCTGAATTTTGATTAGCTGCATAAATAAGCCAATGCATCTGCCCACTCACCCAACCTGTCCAAGTCACCCTGCATTCTCATAGCATCCTCATCACAGTTCACACTGCCACCCAGCTTTGTGCCATCTGCAAATTTGCTAATGTTACTTTGAATCCCTTCATCCAAATCAATGATGTATATTGGAAAAAGATGCGGTCCCACCACCGTGCTTGCAGTACATCACTGCCTGCCATTCTGAAAGGGATCCGTTAATCCCTACTCTTTGCTTCCTGTCTGCCAACTAATTTTCTATCCATGTCAGCACTCTACCACCAATACCATGTGCCCTAATTTTGCCCACTAATCTCCTATGTGGGACCTTATGAAATGCTTTCTGAAACTCCAGGTACACTACATCCACTGGCTCTCCCTTGTCCATTTTCCTAGTTACATCCTCTTAAAAACTCCAGAAGATTAGTCAAGCATGATTTCACCTTCGTAAATCCATGCTGACTCGGACCAATCCTGTTACTGCTATCCAAATGTGCCACTATTTGATCTTTTATGATTGACTCCAGAATCTTCCCCACCACCGATGTCAGGCTAACTGGTCTATAATTCCCTGTTTTCTCTCTCCTGCCTTTCCTAAAAAGTGGGATAACATTAGCTACTCTCCAATCCCCAGGAACTGATCCTGAATCTATAGAACATTGGAAAATTATCATCCACGATTTCTAGAGCAACTTCCTTATGTACCCTGGGATGCAGACCACCAGGCCCTGGGGATTTATCAGCCATCAGTCCCATCAGTATACCAAACACCATTTCCTGCCAAATGTGGACTTCCTTCAGTTCCTCCGTCACCCCAGATCCTCTGGCCACTAGTACATCAGGAAGATTGTTTGTGTCCTCCTTAGTAAAAATTGATCCAAAGTACCTGTTCAACGCATCTGCCATTTCCTTGTTCCCCATAATAAATTCACCTTTTTCAGTCTTCAAGGATCCAACTTTGGTTTTAACTCGTTTTTTCGTCTTCACATACCTAAAGAAGTTTATACTATCCTCCTTTATATTCTTGGCTAGCTTACCTTCCTATCTCATCTTTTCTCCCCGTATTGCCTTTTTAGTTATCTTCTGTTGTTCTTTAAACATTATCCAATCCTCTTGCTTCCTGCTCATCTTTACTACGTTGTACTTTTTTTCTAGCCTTCTCTAGCCTTCATTAGAAAGGGCACCCAGTGTAAAAGTTGGGATGTTATGTGAAAGTGAAACATTCAAATGAACAGTCACAATACTTGGTTCAAATTCAAATGTGTACTGGAGATTTTTAGATTAACCTGGCGGAATAAAGATCAACCTATTCTCTTGACAAATATTTTGTTTCTTTATACAATCCTACTTCGTATTTAATAATCCAAGAAAACATGAAGACACCTTTTTGGATGATTTTTCTCCATTTAACTCAAGAGGAATGATTTGTAGGTGAATATTTACACATCTTTAACATCTATTAAAATCTGCACAGCTTTGAAACACTTTCTTGCCATTATTGAAGTGTAGGAATCAATTGAGATGAGGTTTGAAAAATGTTGAACATGAACAAACTAGAATGTTTGTAATCACCAATAATTAGATATTGGGTACCAATCAACTTGTTCACTTATTGAAATGCTTTATGAAACATGGCGATGAGCAGCTTTGACAATAGGGAACGCGATCTACAGCACCATGCACGGGAGATGACTGTTTCATTGTGATGGTTAAGGCATCATGTAGCGAATAGCTTTGATGCCACATCCAGGCAACATTTTAGAAATTATGGAGATAAAAGGAAAGACACAAAGTGCTGGAGCAGCATTTAGTGGCTTCTGACAAATTATATCTCATTTTCAAATATAAATCAGACCGTGTGCTGCTGTGATGCCAAAGTTCTGTGGAATAATTTTTTTAAATAACTAATTATTATTGCAAATTATTGCACCACTGACCATCAGATGTGGAGTAAAATTGGAGTGCCTCCCTCATCACTAAAGTACAATGATGATATTAAAGGTAGACAAAAATGTTGGAGAAACTCAGCGGGTGAGGCAGCATCCATGGAGCAAAGGAAATAGGCAACATTTCGGGTCAAGACCCTTCTTCAGACTGATGTGGGGGTGGGGGGGGGGAGGGGGCGGGAAGAAGGAAGGCTATATTCTATGATTATATTAACATCAGCAACATTTTGCTTCAATTGATATTTTATGAATTTGCCCCATAAACAAATTTGCACCTTCATTGAAGCTTTTAATTATTTTGTTATTCAAGGGCAGTGTATAAGTATTATCATTGATAACATGCAAGCAGTCAGGGTGAACAAGTAATGTTAAAGTTGGATTAATTACAATTCATAGTTTTGTAGTTAAGGATAGAAGTCCTTTATTTTATTACACTTGGAGAAACACAATGAAGAGGTATGGGTAGAGGATTGGAATACAGCATCGAGACAGAGGGTAAACAATGATCAAGTGAATCGGAGATCAAGGATCAAAAGGCCTACTGTGCCTGAAACACTGATAAATCTAGTGGTGAAAAAAATCTTTAGAAGTCATGAGTTATTATTGGCAACATCCTGCAATATTTCAAAATAGCAACTTTGCATAGCAGCTTTAACCCACGTGAATACATCAGAGCAGAATCTCATTTCCAGCAACAACGAAGCAGTTCACATCACCATGGTAACCACTCAAGCTGGTCGAAGGCACTGAAAACATTATATTGTTCCCATTCCCTCACCATGATCTATTTATAACGTGTAGTCATAATTAACAACCAAGTTCTTTCTATGATCTGTGGTTTTATACTGTTACCTCTTCAATCATTTGAAATACTTGCAGTATGATGAGAAATGCTGCAGCATAAACTATGAGCAGCAACATTTCAAATTTGCACTCATATGGTAGAAGAGCAATAAGACTACAAGCCAGGTCAAGTTTCTTTTCTACCCCTTTTAAGAACATTTTTAAGCCAGCTTTCCATCTCTAATGTTTTCCATATGGCTTTGATATTCATTGCTACAATGCTGTTCACATTCAAGTTCTAAGTTATGGATAATTTAATTCCATCAGGTCTGAACTGGAGCAAGCAATTCATGCTCATCAATCTGAGCAATCAAGATTTAGACGTACACATTAAAAAGCTTATGACACATTGTGCTGTGATCTCAAGACATTAAAAACAGAGACTAAAAAATCACTATCTTTTCATTTGAAGCATAGTTATCAAGGCTTAAGGAGTGCAATACAGCAACGGTGAGCCTTTCCTTCCCTCTATTCAAAACAAAGCCCAGTACACCCTTCCCAAAGCCAACTCGATGAAAACCTTAGACTTTACTGTAGAGACACCGCGTGCAAACAGGCCCTTTTGCCCCCCCCCCCCCCCCCCAAAGTCCGTACCAACCAGCAATCACCCCTACACTCTAGAGCCAATTTACAATTTACAGAAGCCAATAAACCTACAAGCCTGCCCATTCCTTCTTTGGAATGAGGGAGGAAACTAGAGAAACCCCACAAAGTCACAGGGAGAATGGACAAACTCTGTACAGACAGCAGTGAGGATTGAATCCGCATCTTTCGGGCTGTAAGGCAGCCACTCTACCCCTATGGCACCGTGCCAATCTTGTCATCTTCAGTTGTTATCACCACTTTCAGTATGTGAATGGAGTGTCAACTCGGACAAGATGTCATGTTTAATAACCTGATGGCTGTGGGGAAGCACCTGTTCCTGAACCTGGATGTGCCAGATTTCAGGTTCCTGTATCTTCTACCTGATGGCAGTGGAGAGATGAGTGTGTGGCTTGGATGGTGTGGGTCCTTGATGATGTTGGCCGCCTTTTTGAGGCAGCGACTGCGATAGATCCCTTCGATGGTGGGGTGGTCAGAGCCGATGATGGACTGGGCAGTGGTCACAACTTTCTGCATTCTTTTCCGCTCCTGGGCGCTCGAGTTGCCGAACTAAGCCACAATACAATCAGTCAGCATGCTCTCTACTGTGCACCTGTAGAAGTTAGAGAGAGTCCTCCTTGACATACCGACTCTCCGTAATCTTCTCAGGAAGTAGAGGTGCTGATGTGCTTTCTTTATAATTGCATCAGTGTGCTCGGACCAAGAAAGATATTCGGAAATATGCACGCCCAGGAATTTGAAGCTCTTGACCCTTTCCACCATTGTCCCGTTGATATAAACGGGATAGTGTGTCCCTATCCTACCCCTTCCAAAGTCCACAATTAGTTTCTTGGTTTTGCTGGTGTTGAGAGCCAGGTTATTGTGCTTGTACCATTTGGTCAATCGGTTGATCTCACTTCTATACTCTGACTTGTCACTATCTGCGACTCGTCCCACAACAGTGGTGTCGTCGACGAACTAGATGATGGAGTTTGCACTATGTCCGGCCATGCAGTCATGAATATAGAGCGAGTAAAGCAGGGGGCTGAGCACGCAGCCTTAAGGTGCTCCCGTGCTGATTGTTATCGAAGTCATGAGTATAAAGTGAGTAAAGCAGGGGGCTGAGCACACAGCCTTAAGGTGCTCCCATGCTGATTGTTATCGAGAACATTGTTCCCATCCACAGCGTTATTGAGACTCATTCAAGATAGTAAAGTGTTTTTCACAGCATTATTCGGTTTAGTTTATTGTCACGTGTACCGAGAAACAGTGAAAAGCTTTTGTTGCGTGCTAACCAATCTGCAGAAAGACAAGACATGATTACAATCAATCAATTTACAGTGTATAGATACGTAAGGGATTCAAGGTAAAGCCAGCAAAATGCAATCAAGGATAGCCTGAGGGTCATCAAAGAGTTAGATATTAGTTCAGCACTGCTCTCTGGTTGAGGTAGGATGATTCAGTTGCTTGATAATAGGTGGGAAGAAACTGTCCCCGAATCTGCTAGTGTGTATTTTCACACTTCTATACCTTTTGCCTGATGGGAGAGGGGGAGGGGGGGAGAAGAGGGAGTGGCCAGGGCGCGACTCATCCTTCATCATGCTGCTGGCCTTGCCGAGGCTCTGACCACCCCACCATCCAGGTATAAATGGAGTCAATAGAAGGGATGTTGGTTTGTGTGATGGCCTGGGCTACGTCTGCAATTTGCTGCAATTTCTTGCGGTCTTGGATGGAGCTGCTCCCAAAGCTGTGATGCATCCTGATAAAATGTTTTATACGGTGCATCTGTGGAAGTTGATGAGAGTTGTAGAGGACTTTCCAAACTTCCTAAGCCTTCTAAGGAAGTAGAGACGTTGGTGTGTTTTCTTGGTCGTTGCTTCTATACGGGTGATCGAGAAGTTTGTTGGCGATAATGACTTCTGGGTATTTGAAGTTTTCAACCATCTCTACATCAGCACCATGAATGCAAACTGGGGTGTGTGTACCACTTTGCTTCCTGAAGTCGATTACTATCTCCTTTGTCTTGCTGACACTGAGAGAAAGGTTGTTGTCTCAACACCAGGACATGAGGTTCTCAATCTCTTTCCTGTACTCCGTCTCATCATTATTTGATATCCAGCCCACAATGGTGGCGTCATCTGCGAATTTGTAAATTGAATTAGATTTGTACATGGCTGCACAGTTGTGGGTGTACAAGGAGTAAACGGGGCTGAGAATGCATCCTTGCGGAGCCCCTGTGTTGAGGATTATCTCTGTGTGGAGATTGATTTGTCCTCTATCCTCATTCATTAAAGTAGTTCAGAGGGCTTTTGGACATGACCAGTATTTGCTTATTGAGCATAAAAGTGAGCCAAGATGTTTTCACTGGCAATAAAATCTACATGGAATAAATACAGCATTCCTGAAGATTTTCAAACAGTCAATAAAACGGACAGATTAGTGACATTTTTCTTCTTGACACATATGCAATTAAAGCAAGGTCCTACTGGAAGTTAGTGGACAGGAAATGTGAGAATGTGAGCATAAGATGAGCAATGCATTAAGTCCTTGAACCCATTCTGCTATTTAATAGCATGGCTAATCTTTGATCCAGCACCACAAACCTTTGCCAACACATTTTCATCTAAACTAGCAAAAGTTTATCTTTTTTTTAATTTAAAAGTAATAATTGACTTGATGATGACTACCACTTGCAGAAGCATAATCTGAACTGTTACCACTAATTTATTCCCAATTATTGATACAAAAGAATAAAATGCAGCACCAGCTAACTACTTTGAGTGACTTACCTGGTTTTCTTGCTGGCAGTACTTTTAATTTTGCATGGAAATCACACATTGTGTTTAGCCAAAAAGGTTCAGAAAATCAGCCAAAATTAGGTAATACCCTTGCCATCACAGCTGAAGTTGTATCACTTTTGCTCACATCATAAAGACATTTTTCGAGCTTGGCCTTTTAGCATGTATTAGAGGAGAACTTGTTCGTTCACATCAGTCTTCATATTTATTATTTTAAGATTCATACCAAATGTAACAAGCTTAGAGTCATATAGCATAGAAACAGGCACTTCAGCCCACCATGTCCATGCCAAACCTTTGGCCCTTCTGTACTAGTCCCATTTGCCCACATTAAAACAACATTCTTCTATACCTTGCCTGATTAAATGTCTGTTATACACAATTTTGTTTGATTCCACCTCCTCCTCTGACAACCACTGTGTACAAAACAATCTTGTCCCTCAGGTTATCTTTTAAACTCCTTCCTCTCACATTAAACCTTTGCCCTATTGTTTCTGAAACCTCTACCACAAGGAGAAGATCTTGATTATCTAACTTACCTATGCCTCTAAAATCTTATATTTAGGCAAGAGCCATAACATTAATAAGTATCAGAAATGCCATTGAACTATTTCCAATGCTGTGTATAAGTTTAGAGTCATAGAGTGATACAGTGTGGAAACAGGCCCTTCGGCCCAACTTGCCCACACTGGCCAACATGTCCCAGCTACACTAGTCCCACCTACCTGCGCTTGGTCCATATCCCTCCAAACCTGTCCTATCATTGCACCTGTCTAACTGTTTCTTAAATATTGGGATAGTCCCTGCCTCAACTACCTCCTCTGGCAGCTTGTTCCATACATCCACCACCCTTTGTGTGGAAAAAGTTACCCCTCAGATTCCTATTAAATTTTTTCCCTTCATCTTAAAGCTATGTCCTCTGGTCCTCGATTCCCCTACTCTGGGCCAGAGTGTGCATCAGAGACCACTTTTTTTTTGCGTCAAAATTTATCCTCAAACAGTTAGAATTTGTTTTAATATTAAGAGGAAAATCCAGAAGAAATGTTGAGAAAATAATCCTTTCACAATACATTTTTCTCACTAGTTGAAGGCAGGCTGACAAAAAGACATATTCTGTTTGCCAGGAGCTCCAAGTAAATTGACTTATTACAGTAGGCCATGGCATGAACACATCCAATCATGTCAGCTGTCTGCAGCACAGAGAAGGCAGCGTAGCAGATTAAAAAAATATATAGGCGTCTAGTGACTACAAATGTTATCTGTCTCATTCAGAAAATGTCACAGAGCTCCTAAAAATATATGATGAGCCAAGTAATGAGATGTTGCTATCTATACTCTTGTGGGTTACAATACTCGAACTAATGATGTTTCTCCATTATCAATCAGAGGTACAGTTTCTTTGCAACTTTGTGATGTGCTCATCATTGTGGCTGTGATAGATAGAATTCTATCTTGCGTGTAGAGCCTGACCCTCAACCTCACTGCAGTGAGATGAGGAATCCAATCTATCACATTGCTGGAAAACAGGACTCAAGGAATTTATTGTTCGCTGCAAACTTTACAACAGACAGCAAACAAAAACTTTGCCTGTTCAAGTTTTTGTTTGTTCATTAATTCATTTTGGTGTGATTTTTCTCTGCGGCGAACATAATGGCAGAACAAAACTGGAAAAGTAAAAAAGTGTACAGCATAGAATAGCAAGTAATCTCCATCACATTTGTTATACGATGGTCAAATAATAAATAATTAGGGTCAAGATGTTTGTAAAAATCAGAACAGCGAATTAATGGAGTTACAATTCCAATCAGTGCCACTATTTAGTTTAGGTTTTAAACAAACAGCATGGAAAGAGGCCCTTCGGCCCACCTAGTCCACAATGATGAGCGATCACCTATTCACAGTAAATAGTAAGATTAAACAAGAACTTACCAGTTTGAAGTTTGATCTTTATTTTATGAGGAGTTACGATGAGGGATTACGTGAAGACCCCGCCAGCACGCATGCGCGACATTTCTTCAAAGCAGTGGTGTGAAATCACAAAAATACAGTCACAATGACTAATATAGTAAGATAAACAAGAGAACTTCCATACCAGGTGATCTTTATAATAGAGGGTTGGGAGCGGAGGGCACGTAATCCCTCATCGTAACTCCTCATAAAATAAAGATCAAACTTCAAACTGGTAAGTTCTTGTTTAATCTTACTATTTTACTTCGGAGTCACGTGAGTGACTACGTGAAGATTTCAAAGCTCTGTGATTTCATGCCCTGGAAGCTCCATGCTCACACACCGCTAAAGTTGGGATAAGAGGATGAACGTAATTCAGACAAGACACTGGCTGAAAAACAAAGAAGGTATTTAATCATACCTAAAATGATATGCCCCACATTGGGTAAATCATGTAACAGAAACCCAACATATTCCCCTGCAACGTCTCAGGAGCGGCCACGGGTTATAAAAGAAGTGCTGAAAATCCGTTCACTCTCCAACCCGCTGTAGCAAAGGATGTGGTCCATAGGAACTCCCATCATCCTAGCCGCTGACGTGGATGCAGCCTTAGCTATAAGACTGGACCCGTTGTGCTGTTACAAGTGCCATAAACATAACCACATAATATGTAGTTATCCAGAGAGCGCCCCAATATTGGTGTCCATCCTCGAAGCATAGTAAATTTTATGCCTAGGTCCCATGTATGGGTGGATCTGGTCTAGGGGAAAAAATATTAATACCCCTCATCAGATTGATACCAGAGGGTGTGATCCTATACGCAGGTGATCACCCCCTCAGTCCAGGTTGGTAGGTAGGGCACTCCTGCAAATTTAATGGCACTATAACTCAATGGAAAGAAGGGTGGCCAGAACTCCTGCAATCCAGTGATGGTGGCCGAGTCATATGAAGTGTTTGTTCTGAAGAAGAAACACTCCCATCTGCTGACATATGTCAGTGCTGTCCCTGGTGGACTTCCTCACGACGAGTGATGACATTGATCGTCCTGTCGGAGTATCCGAAGTCCAGAAATGGCCTGTTCAGAAACAGCATCAATAGGTTAATGCGATCATGGCACGGATGACTTACCCGTCACAGGGTGTGCCAACAGGCCCGGCCGTTTGAGGATCCGAAAGCAGTGTTCTGCGGCCATCTTTGTACTGCTGGGGACCATGGTTGGGTAGGTCAATCGGGAACCCGAAATACCCGTTGCGGAGTCTATTAAATTTTTGTAAGACCCGACTGATGAGGCAGAAGGGGGGAAATGCATAGCAAACAATCCCCCCAATGCAGCGAGAAACATCCATCGCTGCTGGCCCCGGTCCCGATCCAACATCCATTCAATGTTGTCGTTGAATTGCGTGACCTGGTGTTCGCCACCGTATTTAGTTTACCTGAAAGGTAAGTGGCTGAGATCCAAATCTCTCTATCCAGACACCAGTGCCAGTTGTAAAAAAGGCAATTCATCACATGATATCGATTTTATTCCACACAAAAGATTAATATAGGCCACCACTGTGGTATTATAATTTGTAACCATACATGCAACTGGTGCATATCTAAGCAGTAGGCCCCCGGGTTCCACGAATGCTTCCAGTATTTCTAGATAATTAATCCCTAGTGCTCCCAACAGGGTTAAATCTTGTGCATTCCATCTGCCACCACAACAGTGGTGGTATTAGCTGCTCCACACCTTTAACACTGGCATCAGTCTGTAATGTAACCGAGGGATTTATGATAGTGATGGATTTGGAACAGAATTGAGCATTTCCCATCCACCAATTTAATTCAACTCTTGCCTTTTCTAATAACTTCATAGGCCTGTTGAAATGGTATGACTTTTGAGAGCTATAATTTTAGCTCTTTGTAGGTTTTGATAATGTAGTGGTCCGAATTGCACTGCGGGAAAAGCAGCCACTATCTTCCCAATACCATGGCCACCTACCGTATGGATGGATCCCTGATGCCAGTAAGGCTTCTGCAAGCTTCTACCAAGTCCACCACCTTGTTCGGTGGTAAGGTGGTAGACATTTGCACCGAGTCAATGGTGATCCCCAAGTAATCCATGGTAGTAGAGGGTTCCAACTTTGATTTATCTGGATGTATGATGAACCCCAGCTTTTGAAAGAGATGTTTTATGGCTAGAAACTGCCAATGTAGCCGTTTCCAAATTATCCCCGACAATGAGGATATCATCAAGATAGGCCATAACAGTATGATTTTGTTTCCTTAAATAGGCCAAAGCTGGTTCCAATAATTTGTTGAACAGCCTGGGTGCTGATGATAACCCATTGGGTAAGGCTATATATTGCCATAATTGTCCCATCCAGATAAATTTAAGGTATTCCCTATGATCCTTGTGTATTAGTACTGAATAGTATGCATCTTGAGGTTAATGCATGCCATGTAGTACCCATAGCTATAAGCTGGCTACTGTGTCCATTTTGAAATGAACATACTGAACAGAAGTATTCAGTTCGGTCAGGTCTATGATTATGCGGCATCCGCCATCTTTTATTTTTGGTAAATATATTAGATACGAACTCCTGTGATTCTCTCAATAACCCCTCTTAATAGTTCAGCATGGCCCGCCGTTCTTTCTTTGTGAAAGTATAACTTTCGGCTAGGCGAATGCTGGACCGGGGCAGGGAGTTCGTAAATGAATTAATTTTATAGCCCTGAATACTTCCGAATATGTAAGGATCAGAGGTAAAAGTGCAACCGGTCTCCCCCATAAGATGAATTTTAGACATATGATGTTCCTGGGGGAGGCAGACCCACCTACCTCCAAGGTATTGCCGGCGTAGTGGTCCAATACCACCGTTATTTCTTCTGTTTGAGTTGATGCGTTGTAGGGGTGGCGCATTTTCCAAGAAGGCCGGGCTGGGCCATGGCCTAAAAAGGCTGTTGTGCAGGTGGGCCGGCCTTCGAGCTTTGGGTGTGTAGGGGTGCTGTAGCTGTTGGTAGTGCGCTTGGAGGTACTGGGTACCTTATCAGCCCTATGGCCTCTTTGTCCAGGTCTTTCACCTGTTTGGGGAGCTCCGCACAGCAGATATGGTGGTTGAGCGTACCTGGTTTGCATAACCCCGCAATTTGGGGTGAATTGCTCTTCCTGTAGTTATTTTCAAACTGTGTTCACAGTAAGGCCAGAGCATCCTTTTCCTACCGGTAGCTCTATACCCACCGCAGTACTGGCACTGCCGAAATACCGGCGGTCAAAAGCTTCAGGATCCTCTGAAGTTTGACTCATTGCCCTCAAATCGTAGGGCTCATGATCCCCCAAATAGGGTATTTACCGCGGGAACAATAGCGAGTACAATTATCAGGAGCAAAGTACTTATCAGCTAGCATAGATGGCTGCTCCTGAAGCTGGTTTGTAGTCATATAATTGAACTAGCTGCCAGCTTAGGGTGGATAGGTAACCTTTTTTAGAAGGAACTGCTTGTTACTTACCATATCCAGAACTCTTCACTGCACCCCTGACACTGTTGGTTTGTTCAGCCAACTCCCCCTCTTCGGGTCAGCCCAGTTCTGACCCCCAATGCTCCCCTCCGAAGAGGGCGAGACATTTAGGCAGTCCATAATAGGATCCTGCCGTGGGCCTGCGAAGTGGCCCACTGTGACCCTGCCGCTGCTAAAGCAGGTCACGCTGGAGCAATTGCTCCACCATCCGCTCCATGCGGGTAAGACGACCTCCGTTGCTACAGCGAACGGGGTGTCCTCGGGACTGGACCCAGCTGAGTCGACAGTCCCGATCGGCTTCCGGGTGGATTTACTGCCTGTCCGTGGCGAACCAGTCCCGGTGGATTTACCGCCTGTCCGTGGCGAACCAGCAGCCCTCCCGGGCGGAATTCGGGAGCTGCAGGTAGCACCTGCAGCTCGGGTAAAAATTCGGGTGGATTTACCGCCTGTCCATGGCGAACCAGCAGCCCTCCCGGGCGGAATTCGGGAGCTGCAGGTAGCACCTGCAGCTCGAGAAACAAACGGGTGGTTTTACCGCCTGTCCGTGGCGAACCAGCAGTCCTCCCGGGCTGAATTCGGGAGCTGCAGGTAGCACCTGCAGCTCGAGAAACGAACGGGTGGTTTTACCGCCTGTCCGTGGCGAACCAGCAGTCCTCCCGGGCTGAATTCGGGAGCTGCAGGTAGCACCTGCAGCTCGAGAAACGAACGGGTGGTTTTACCGCCTGTCCGTGGCGAACCAGCAGTCCTCCCGGGCTGAATTCGGGAGCTGCAGGTAGCACCTGCAGCTCGGAGAAAAAACGGCACGCTGCTGGCTGCGCTCTATAGCAGCAGCTCTTGCCGCGCTCACCACTCTGGTGAGTCTTACCGTACCATCGCTGGAGGAGCCCCGCTCCTCCCGACTGTCGCTTCCGCATGCGAACAACGATATGTCGCGCATGCGCGCTGGCGGGGTCTTCACGTAGTCACTCACGTGACTCCGAAGTAAAATCTATGTTATCCCACATTCTCATGCACTCACTGCATATCAGCAGTAATTTACAGCATCCTTTTAACTTACAAACCCACACATTGTTGGGACACAAGGGGAAACCATGAGGGGAAACCACAGAGGAAATCACAGGGAGAACATGCAAACTCCACTGAGACAGCATATGAGATAGTTTTCTAAACCAACATGTAGAGGAACCAACGAGAGAGCAGGCTATTCTAGACTGGGTATTGAGTAATGAGGAAGGGTTAGTTAGCAGTCTTGTTGTGCGTGGCCCCTTGGGCAAGAGTGACCATAATATGGTTGAGTTCTTCATTAGGATGGAGAGTGACATTGTTAATTCAGAAACAAGGGTTCTGAACTTAAAGAAAGGTAACTTTGAGGGTATGAGACGTGAATTGGCCAAGATAGACTGGCAATTGATTCTTAAAGGGTTGACGGTGGATATGCAGTGGAAGGCATTTAAAGACTGCATGAACTACAACAATTGTTCATCCAAATTTGGCAAAAGAATAGATCAGGTAAGGTAGTGCATCTGTGGATAACAAGGGAAATCAGGGATAGTATCAAAACAAAAGATGAAGCATACAAATTAGCCAGAAAAAAGCAGCCTACCAGAGGACTGGGAGAAATTCAGAGTCCAGCAGAGGAAGTCAAAGGGCTTAATTAAGAAAGGGAAAATAAATTATGAAAGAAAACTGGCAGGGAATATAACAAATGGTATGTGACAAGATATATAATAGACATAATAGATATGTGAAGAGAAAAAGATTAGTTAAAACAAATGTAGGTCCCTTGCAGTCAAAAACAGGTGAATTGATCATGGGGAACAAGGACATGGCAGACCAATTGAATAAGTACTTTGGTTCTGCCTTCACTAAGGAAGACATAAATAATCTTCCGGAAATAGCAGGGTACCGGGGGTCAAATGAGATAGAGGAAATGAGTGAAATCCAGGTTAGCCGGGAAGTGGTGTTAGGTAAATTGAATGGATGAAAGGCCGATAAATCCCCAGGGCCAGATAGGCTGCATCCCAGAGTGCTTAAGGAAGTAGCCCCAGAAATAGTGGAAGCATTAGTGATAATTTTTCAAAACTCTTTAGATTCTGGAGTAGTTCCTGAGGATTGGAGGGTAGCTAATGTATCCCCACTTTTTAAAATGGGAGGGAGAGAGAAAACGGGGAATTACAGACCAGTTAGTCTAACATCGGCAGTGGGGAAAACACTAGAGTCAGTTATTAAAGATGGGACAGCAGCACATTTGGAAAGTGGTGCAATCATTGGACAAAGTCAGCATGGATTTATGAAAGGTAAATCATGTCTGACAAATCTTATAGAATTTTTCGAGGATGTAACTAGTAGAGTGGATATGGGAGAACCAGCGGATGTGTTATATCTGGACTTTCAGAAGGCTTTCGACAAGGTTCCACATAAAAGAATGCAAACAAAAAGCACATGGTATTGGGGGTTCAATATTGATGTGGATAGAGAACTGGCTGGCAGACAGGAAGCAAAGAGTAGGAGTAAACGGGTCCTTTTCAGAATGGCAGGCAGTGACTAGTGGGGTACCGTAAGACTCAGTGCTGGGACCCCAGCTGTTTACAATATATATTAATGATCTGGATGAGGGAATTGAATGCAACATCTCCAAGTTTGCGGATGAGACGAAGCTGGGGGCAGTGTTAGCTGCGAGGAGGATGCTAGGAGGATGCAAGGTGACTTGGATAGGTTGGGTGAGTGGGAAAATGCTTGGAAGATGCAGTATCATGTGGATAAATGTGAGGTTATCCACTTTGGTGGCAAAAACAGAAAAGTAGACTATTATCTGAATGGTGGCTGATTAGGAAAAGGGGAGATGCAACGAGACCTGGGTGTCATGGTACACCAGTCATTGAAAGTAGGCATGCAAGTGCAGCAGTCTGTGAAGAAAGCGAATGGTATGTTAGCATTCATAGCAAAAGGATTTGAGTATAAGAGCAGGGAGGTTCTACTGCAGTTGTACAGGGTCTTGGTGAGACCACACCTGGAGTATTGCGTACAGTTTTGGTCTCCTAATCTGAGGAAAGACATTTGTGCCATAGAGGGAATACAGAGAAGGTTCACCAGACCGATTCCTGGGATGGTAGGACTTTCATATGAAGAAAGACTGGATAGACTCGGCTTTTACTTGCTAGAATTTAGAAGATTGAGGGGGGAATCGTACACAAACTTACAAAATTCTGAAGGGGTTGGACAAGCTAGATGCAGGAAGATTGTTCCCAATGTTGGGGAAGTCCAGAACAAGGGGTCATAGTTTAAGGATAAAGGGGAAGTCTTTTAGGACCGAGATGAGAAAAACATTTTTCACACAGAAAGTGGTGAATCTGTGGAATTCTCTGCTACAGGAAGCCAGCTCATTGGCTATATTTAAGAGGGAGTTAGATGTGGCCCTTGCGGCTAAAGGGATCAGGGGGTATGGAGAGAAGGCAGGTACAGGATAGAGTTGGATGATCAGCCATGATCATATTGAATGGTCGTGCAGGTTCGAAGGGCCGAACCACCTACTACTGCACCTATATTCTATGTTTCTATGAGATCAGGATCGAACCAGTTCTCTGGCACTGAGTGCTGAAGCTGTATCAGTTGCACCACTGTGTCATCCCTGATATTTTTAATTGTTTTCTACTTTGAATAATACCAATTAAAATGTTGAGATTCTGCTGTTCTCTATTTTTCTCCATGTGTTAATGTAATGGAATCAGTGTGAAAGACACATTCCTTAGCTGCAACTGCACCTGCTAACACCAGGGTGTCCCCAGGATGTCTGCCTTCTTGCTTAACCAAGAAAGACAAGTTTGCTGATGTCATGAGACACAACCAAAGAGGAACAAGAGAATTAACTTAGCAACTGAATAGCTTAAGTAGTCTGAAACTGTATAATTAGAAACTCACAGATTACATTTCTCTTTCAGCAGCAGAGTACAATTCGAACTGCAGATACTGGTTTGCAAAAAAAGACAAAATGGTGGAGTAACTCAGTGGGGTATGAAGCATCTCTGGAGAACATGGGTAGGTAACATTTTGGATTAGGACAATTCTTTGAACAGTGGCGGAGGGGGGAAAAAAAAACAGAAGAAAGCCGGAAGATACGAGGGCTAGTACAAAGCCTGGGATAGTTCTGAAGACACGTCTTGTCCCAAAACGTCACCCATTCCTTCTCTCCAGAGATGCTGCCTGGCCCACTGAGTTACTCCAGCATTTTGTGTCTATCTTAAGTGATAGTTCGATACAGGCGAGGGGGTGGGAGTTCTTTCCTCTGGCATCACAATTTGCACATCTTTTATCCTTGATTCCTTGTCTCATACTTTGTCTTTTCATCATTGGCCTCTATCAGCACCCCCCGTATTCCACTTGGATAGCTTTCAACCTGATGGTATGGACATTGAATTCTCTAATTTTGGGTCACTAACCTACAAACAATCTCACTGCCTTCTCTCCTCCCCTTCTCCCCCATGCTCTTACCTTTGCCCCACCCGGATTGGCACCCATTTCTCCCTTCTCCCTCCCCTTCTCCCCCCCCCCCCCCCAAAATCCCCTACCTCCTACATTCCTTCCTCTAACTTCACAATTCGTACATCTTCTATCCTCATCCCATGCTGTCTTTTCATTTCTGGCCTTTGTCCAATGATCTATTAATCAAAAGCCCCCCTCACCTGTATCCACCTATCACTTGCCAGTCTTTGTCCTGCCCCCACATCTAATTCCAGCTTTCTCTTTCCTCTCTCCCTGCCCCCTCCCACACCATAATCAGTCTGCAGAAGGGACACGACTTAAACATCACCAATCCACGTTCTCCAGAGATGTTGCCTGACCTACTGAGCTACTCCAGAACTCTGTAAGTGCTGTGGTGACTTGTGGGATTGGAGATGAAAGAATGATAGGATGATTGGAGGAGGGCGGGAAATATGGGTGATGGCAATTTAAAAAATCTAAAGGTAGCCTGGTTTGTGAAAGCAATGAAAGCAGAGAGGCAGCATGTGGTCAGATCAAGAGTGAAAGTGAAGCAGTGGGCAAAGGGAAATGAGATACAAACTCAACTCCCCAAGGATGATTGCCATTTGAGGATGTGGTTGAGAATGAGGAAAGGTTAGACTGAGAAGTATTTGATGTGTGCTTGGGGGAAAAAGGAGTGAAATAAAGAAATGAGCTTAAACATAGCAATTCCAACACAGTAGGAAGGGTCCATAAGAATTTGTAAAACAAAATTTGTAATTTTGGTAGTGGGCAGAAGAGGTAATAGAAAGCATAAGGGAAGGTGCTTTGTGATCTATGAGTGGTAAAACACATTCCCATGTGTGACAGTGAAGAAATTGCCTCATTCATTCATGCTTCACTGAAGTCTGTTCCCAATCGTTAACATTACAATGTCACAGTAAAGGCACAACACAAAATGAAACAAATGTCACTCCTCAGAATAAGAACAACCCCACAAGGGAAACAACTGTTCTCTGAACCATGCACAGTCGTATCGTCCTGCAAGTTTAATCAACTTGGATATATTCAAGATAAATCGTTATGGTACATTGGACTACCTTAATTTCTGAATTTTTAGAAGTATTTCAAAAAGGATCCCCATTTTAATTAGTATTTAAACACAACAATTGCATGGGCAGCAATCACTCATTCAGGACATTAATATTAAAATCAAAAGAGTGAAAAGACGAAAGCCATGTCATTAAATGAAAGCATATTATCAAATGGATAATCAGGGATCAAAAAGATAGAAGTATTTTGCAATCTGGGCAGTATATTAATTATCATTTCAATTTTATATATGGTTATTTGTGCAAGTGGATGGGTAGTGAAGACGGCTTTCGGCAAGCTGGCTAACAGCAAGGGCATAGATTGCGAATTGTGGGATGCTATGTTGCAGTTGACAAGATGTTGGTGGGGCTGCAGTTATAGAATGGAATTTCTAAATGAAAGATGCCATTACGCTGGAAAGAGTGCAGAAAAGGTCTATAAAGGATTTTGCCAGGCATCAAGGGTCTAAGCTACAGGGAGAGTTTGGGCAGGCCAAGATTTTATTCCTTGGAGTTCAGGAGATTACATATATACAATAATGAGAGTCATAGATATGGTAAATGCACACAATCTCCCCGCACCCCCCCCCCCCCCCCCCCCCCCCCACACACACACATTTTGAGATTTATGAACTGGAGGCCATAGTTTTAAGGTGAGATGGGAAAGATTTAATAGGAACCTATGGAACAACTATTTTAGAGGTTGGTGGGTGTATGGAGCGAGCTTCCAGAACAAGTGACTGTAACAGGTACATGCTATTTAAGAGACATTTTTACAGGTACATGGATCAGATTTGGGTGAAACATAGGTAAACATTAGCATGGATGGGCACGTTGGTCAGTGTCAACAATTTGGACTCAATAACTTCATTTCTGTACTGTATAACTATGACAATTAGCTGTGCATACCAATAAATAATTTACTTGACAGCTTTGTCCGTCTGAGCATCGCCGACAACAAACATAGCTAATGCTGAGATTAGCAAACAACTGCATTATTTAAAGGTTCACAAGGGAAAAACTTTATCAAACAGCCTTCAAGGTACCTCTCATCCGAGCAAGGTATACTCAAACAACACATATTTTCCACAATGCACGTTATCTGCCTTTCACTCACTTTGGCTACAACTGAGCGATTGTTGCAAATCGAAGCCAAATATGAGCCCACTCACTATACATCCTGTTCAATAACACCTTGAAGCTCACAAATGCATTTTTCTGATGCACACAAATCAATGGTTTCAATGAACAAGCAGTAAAACAGGTCACATTTAATAATTATTTAACACCCCAGGTAGCAGTGCACATAGGCTGTATAAGCTGGGTATTTTTTAAATTTGGAAAAAAGGTCATGGATAAATAAATTGGCTTACTCAAAATTGTCATTTAACTATTTATCAGGAATACCAGTGTCAATATTGTCTTTCAGTTCTCAAAAGTTGCAACATTGAGAAATAGTATCTATTCTTTTTCATGTTGCTAACTTGCAAAGCAAGATTAATCTGCAGCCTGCCATTTAAATGTTCCCTGAAATCTTGGTAATTTCAGCATCAGCTCTGTGTTGGAAGGTTCAAGAGACTAGTCTCAGCTGAATAAAGAATCGATTTCAACAGCAACAAGTGTTTGAGTCAAGTTGACTTTAGATTGACAAAATAACTCAGTTTAACATTTGGTGTCAGAAGTGGGATTCATACGGTTTACCGACAACTCGAGGAACTAAAATAAGAGTCAAACTGTGCACTGATCGGACCAGAGGAATAGGCCAAGCAGATGTGAGTAGTTAAACACCACTCTGTTCTCCTCTTCTCCGTATTTCTCTGCGTAGTCGACCCTCATTCTTGTGTTGAACGGGATCCTGACAGAATCAAGTCAATCTAACAAACCTTGTTGAGTGGTAAGATAGACTTTTAAACAGACTCGTCCATTGGGAATGGGGAGACTGGATCATTGGGAATGGTAACTGGTAACTGATGGTTGAACTGGATCCTGACAGCTAAACACTGACAATGCTAAATTCATCTTGTTCATTTGGAGTGGCAAGAGGGTGTTAAAGATTTGGAAAAAGGGTCAGCTAAACACTGGCAATGCTAAATTCATCTTGTTCATTTGGAATGGCAAGAGGGAGTTATCATTTGGAATGGTGGGAATGGTGGGAACCAATTGAATTCAGATCCAGTGATGTCACAGTTGCTAAATAAGAAATAGTAAAACGTTAACATCATTATTATATTGTTGTAAGAATAAAGCATAAGAATATTAATACTGTGTATGGAATAATGTGATAAATTTAATGTGGAGGTATTGAGACGAGAGTGTGCACACAAGAGGGATAACAGCAACAATTGTTTGAGTCAAGTTGACTTTAGATTGACAATAACTCAGTTTAACATGTGTATATATACACACACGCTCACAATATACACACACACACAAATATATGCATTTGTGTGTACTTGTGAGTATGTGTATATATACACACACACTTAACTTTGTTTTTCTCTCGTGTATCATTGTTTACAGTGTACTATGTTTACATATTCTGTTGTGCTGCAGCAAGTAAGAATTTCATTGTTCTATCTGGGACACATGACAGTAAAATACTCTTGACAAGCAGGAATTCTAGGGTGGTTATCTCTGGGTTACTCCCAGTGCCTCGTGCTAATGAGGGTAGGAACAGGGAGATAATGGATCTGAATGTGTCGCTGAGGAGCTGGTGCAGGGATTTAGATTTCTAGATCACTGCATTCTCTTCTGGGGCAGGGGTGACCTGCACAAAAGGGACGGGTTGCACCTTAATTGGAAGGGGACCGACATTCTGACAGGCAGGTTTGCTGGTGCTACACGGGTGGGTTCAAACTAAACAGGGGGGGAGGAGTCAACAATGTGAAAGCGTACGTGTGCAGTTAACAGGAAAGAGAGTGTAGGAAAGGTCACGTTTAAACTAATAGGGCAGGGGATGGGACCCAATGCAAGGAGACAGAGGGCTATAAAAGGAGGACAGAAGATAAAGGTAGAAGAGAGAAAAAAAAAATCAACCTGAAAGCTTTGAGCCTTAATGCGAGGAGCATTCGTAATAAGTGGATGAATTGAATGCAGTTAGTGGTGAAGGAATATGATAGAGTTGGAATTACGGAATCATGGCTCCAGGGTGACCAGGGCTGGGAGCTAAAACTGCAGGAGTATTCAATATTCAGGAAGGATACACATAAAAAAAGAAAGAGGAGGTGGGGTGGCATTGCTGGTTATAGGGGAGATCAATGCAATAGCAAGGAGAGACATTAGCTTGGATGCTGTAGAATCCATATGGGTAGAACTGCAAAATAGCCAAGGGCAGAAAATACTTCTTGGAGTTGTATACCGACCTCCAAACAGCAGTAGTGAGGGTGGGCATCAAGCAGGAAATTAGGGATGTATGTAGCAACGGTACAGCAGTTATCATGGGTGACTTTAATCTACATATACAGCAGATTGAGCCAACAAAATTGGTAACAACGCTGAAGAGAGTTTCCTGGAATGTATGCGGGATAGTTTTTTAAAACAAAATGTAGAGGAACCGACTAGAGGGCAGGTCATCCTAGACTGGGTATTGTATAATGAGGAAGGATTAGTTAGCGATCTTGTTGTGCAAAGCCCCTTGGGCAAGAGTGTCCATAATATGGTGGAATTCTGCATTAGGATGGAGAGTGACACGGTTCAGAGACTAGGGTCCTGAAATTAAATAAAGGAGACTTTGAAGATATGAGATGGGAATTGGCTAGGATAGGCCAGCAAATTATACTTAAAGTGTTGACGGTGGACATGCAATGGCAAAGATTTAAAGATTGCATGGATGAACTCCAAAAATTGTTCATCCCTGTCTACCGAAAAAATAAAACAGGGAAGGCGACTCAACCATGGCTAACGAGAGAAATCGAGGAGTGTTAAATCCAAGGATGAGGCATCTAAATTGGCCAGAGGAAGCAACAAACCAGAGGACTGGGAGAAATTTAGAACTCAACAGAGGACAAACGGATTTTAACATTCATTCTGTATTGTAATTTGCATTTTCGTGATCTGTTGTCTTACCACAGTATTGTATTCTCCCACAGTTGTGGTATGTCATAATTGACCATGTAAGTACTTTATTGTAGAACAACAGCTATCAATGCATAAAATGCCCCCAATAACTCCAAATAATTCAACCATGTATTTGGAGACTTAATCGTCTTGGACAGTCCATCGACTACTACAACTGGTGTCGCTGTCCTAAGCTCCCCATCCAAGAGCACTCTCATCAGTCTGTAATAACACCAAAGACTTCTGAACAAGCACATTTTTACTTCTAGTAACTTGTGCAACATTGAGAATCCATCATTGAATTCAACTCAAACTTTAGTTGGTAACTGCATGGACCTAATCAATAACCTGAACACTTTTTACACTTACACTCTGGTCTTTGCAGACTTTGATCATGCAGAGGTCCCAATTTGACAGCATGAATGCTGCTATCACTTTACCAGTAACCGTAGCTACTTCTTGGATGGTGGGATAATGTGTTCCCCCCCCCCCCCCCAAAAGACAAATACAGACATTTGTAACATCCCCAACCTTAATTTGTTGGTAAAGTTACTCACATATCAACTGTATTAAAGACAAACCCCAAATAATCAATTGTTTGGGATGCCTGTAACTTCCATGTTGTTTGGATGTACAGAACCTTACCCTTTCAATAAGCTTATGGTTGCTGAACTCAGTTCTTCAGCTGTCTCCCATTTACAAGTAACATATCCTCTAGATAAGTCATTACAATGTGATTCTGAGCCATCGGTGCTGGTTTCAATAATTGTGTGAGCAATCTGAGGGCTGAATTTAACCCATTAGGTAATTCCTTCAGCTGACCCATCCAATTAATTGAAGTACCTGAATAATAAGGCATATTTTTAAAATCTAGAAAATAACCACATAGCAACCTTGTGATAACAACTTAATTATAATGCTGAAGTGTACTTTTTTAAATGTTCATACTGAACTATAAATTTAAGTTTGTGAGTCCTAGAATGACTCTGCAACCCCCATACCTGTGTCTGGGATATATTATCTCTACCTGATGAGTTTCTGGTACATTCAAACACCAAGCCGATCAGATTAATGCAGAATTACAAAACAATTGTAATCTGAACCAACCAGAGGTTTCCCCAGAAATTCCATGTCTAATGTAATGTTTCTGTACTTCCGTAAATTAACCAGAAGATCTCCTTCTTCTTAATATAGGGGTTCATTTTCATCAATCTGGTTATAGCTTGTCCCACATAATCCTGCATTTTTTGGGGATAATGTTAGCCAAATGGCAATTTGCATCATACAATTGGGTTTGAATATGCATTGCAGAGTAACGCAAGCATGTTTTAAAAGTATTGGACATTATCAACCCATGTATGTCTTCCCCAAATACAATGATGCCAACTGAATATCAGCTAGAGGACATACTGGAACACATTTCCTGTCCTCGCATCATTGACTCATGGGTGCCTAATTACGGAGTTACTGTTGGCACCCTGAGCAAAGCACAATAGACGGGTGTTTTATATATTTTTATATTTTATTTACTGTTTCTGTCATAGCAGTATCTGGGAGTAGGTGAGAAACCAAATAATGTTGGCCGCCAGGTTCATCCATAGCCTCACTAGTCCATTCCGATATAGCAAAACTTGGTGCTACATCGGGAACACCCGGAATATTTCTATTGTGCTCTGGTGTATACACATAAGTAGGGACACCAGCTTCAGGGTCAGTTTCATCCTGCCCTGGTACTCCCGAGTCTTGCTCTAGGGAGACTTCATCCAGACCTATGCAAGGCACTGGTGAATGAGATTCCCATTCTTCATAGGCACCATACTCATTGTATGGAAACTCCTTCAGAGCCTGCCTTAGAATCTCATGGGTCTTAAAACCCTTAATTGTTTAGAGTTATAAGCATTTTATCTTGCTCTAAAGACTTCATCCAGACCTATGCAAGGCACTGGTGAATGAGATTCTCATTCTTTATAGGCACCATACTTGGTGTATGGAAACTCCCACGGAGCCTGCCTTAGAATCTCATGGGTCTTTAAAACCCTTTACTGATTAGAATTTTGAGCATTTAATTCTTGCTCTAGTGACCTCATCCAGACCTAACCAAGGTACTGGAGAATCATAATTCTATTTTCATAGGCACCATACTCAGCGTATGGAAACTCCTTTGGAGCTTGCCTTAGAAGACATACATGGGTCTTCGAACCCTTGACTAAGTCAAGTGTGGAGCATTTTCTCCATTTCCAGCCTTCAGAGCCTGTCCTACCAGCATCCGACTCCATGCAATGAGCGTGATCAAACTAGAAGTGGGGGCCTCGTGGAGGTCGGGTGTTCCCTGTACAGGGCCGGTCCCACCAGTATGCGCCTGCATGCGGCAAGCGCGACCAAACCAGCAGCGAGGGCCGCGCGGAGGTCGGGTGAGTGGCGCAACGCGGTGCAAAATGAGGCGAACTTGGAGCGAAGTCTTAAAGGTAAGTTCGCCAGGACAGAGAGGGGCACACAGAGAGGGGCACAGAGGCACACACACAGAGGGTCACGGAGGCACGACGTCGAGATGGTGTGTAATGCGTCGAGGCGACAGCAAGCCGACAAGTCGTTGACGCGCGGAATTATTGAACATGGTCAGTTTTTCGGAGCCCCGCGCGATGTCGGGACGAACTCCACACAATTCCGCACGGCTCTGGCGATCGAAGTGGGACCGGCCCCGCGACGCCGGAGGCTCAAGCGACCACGTTAGGTCGCGCTCTTCGCATAGAGTTGCATGCTGGTGGGACAGGCCCTTTCCCCTCATTCTTGTCCTCCCTTGGAGGAGAGTTACTTTCTTTACTGTTTTGTATTTGTGCATAAATCATATATGTTTAAAATTATAATTCTGAGAGGCACATTCCGCTTGCAGAATATTTGTATTAACCTCAGTATCACACAGGGTTATACACATTTCCATAAAGGAAAACTGCATCTGGTAACATATACACAGAGCAGACTTTATTTTACCATTGTGGGTATTTGGAGCCGGCATTTAGCGCAGCCGTTATCTCCAAACCCGATCTAAATAGCGGTAAATAGCGGGAACCGGCTTTTAAATCAGCCTTATCTCCCAATCCGATCTAAATCGGAAACTGTGGTTTCAGCGCGTTCCATTCAATTACCGCAGTTTAAATACTTATACTCCATCTGGCTCCGTATTTTCAAGCCAGATTTATAGAGGTTTTTTTTTAAATCCACAATACATATACACTCTAGCTGGCTCTGCAGACTTACAGAGTTTAAAAAACACTCGCAAGAAGTTCAACACTGACTAACCTGCGGGTTAAACTTACCGCTGGTGGGAGCTGCGCTCTCCACCCTGTCGGTGCCACATGCGTCAACGTAATGCCGAACATGCGCCTGGCGGGGCTTCTTCACGTAGTCACTCACGTGACTCCAAAGTAAAATAAACTCAGACTTCTTGGTGGACAACAGAGACATTTAGGGCAGCACGGTGGTGCAGGGGTGGAGTTGCTGGCTTACAGAGCCAGAGACCCGGGTTCAATGACGACTATGGATGCTGTCTATACGGAGTTTGTATGTTCCCCCCGTGACCGCGTGGGTTTCCTCACACACTCCAAAGACGTACAGGTTTGTAGGTTAATTGGCTTGGTATAAATGTCAAATTGTTCCTAGTGTGCATAAGATAGCGTTAATGTGCGGGGATCATTGGTCGGTGCAGACTCGGTGGGCCAAAAGGCCTGTTTTCACTCTGTATCTATAAACTAATCCCAAATATTAGTCTCTACAACTAATGTAATGCTGATACGTTAATTGGTTCTTTCAGCTACTTAGCCATTTTAAATGATCCTTCATTAACTTCCACATCCTTAAAGTACAATGACCGCTATCTATTGACACCCATGACAATGCTACTGAAAGAACACAGATGTAGTGTAGTGTGACAGAAAATCCACACCTTTTATTGCAGTTCTCCAAATTATCTCTCAGAATGTTCATAGTCTAATAAAGCTTACATGAATGTGTGTTTTTCTTTTACAAGGCATATTCCAAATTACATTCATCTTTTGTTGGCAAAATATTTGTATTTTGCTTTGACACATCATATCTGACAGTGTTACATCACAAGTGCAACACAAAATTAGACATATTTGCAATTACTTAGTTACTTTCATTATCACTGGATCTCTTCTATAATGCCGATGTTGAAATTACAAGCAGGAAAATCAATGTCTTGAGTTATTTTCAGGGATTTACAACATGGATCCAATGATTTTTTTTAATTGCATGCTTGAGAAGAAAGCATTTAACATTGATTTGTGGGGGCTACTGCGATATTTCACCAAAATAAAAAAAGCTCTGATTAATTTTTTTTTCCCAGAGATACATTAATTGGCATCACGATTATATGAAGGTCACCCTGCTGCTGCTGCAAAGGTCAGGAACAGCAATGCACTTAATTTGCTGAATGCCTCTGTCATATTTAAAATTAAAGTGTTTACTGCATTGAATATATCCATATGCTTCCTGGCCCTGTGCCACGCTTAACCAACTTCAGTGAAATATGGATTAAAATATTAATAAGTAAATATTTAACGTGCTGCCAACATCAATTTGTATTTCCCTCGTCAGATATCAATCTGTTGTGTGTAGTGACAAGAGCGACCCTGCATTGCGGAGAAGTTGACTTCCAAGAACAAAAGCCTATATCTTGATTTTCTCAAACCTGAACTGGCATGACATGAGGGGGGGGGGGGGGGTTGGGGGGGAAAGGAGGGACAAATCACCTATCCCTGGGATCAAAGACATAAAAGCCTGGATCTTACAATTAAAAGCTGACAATTCTGTGTGGCACTGCTGGTGTGTAATGCATGTAACAAGGTGGAAGTTCCAACTTGAGTTACTGCAAACCCTGGTGCAATTTCAGTCTGCGCTAGATTCCTCAAGATGTCCTGCACATCACTTCCAACTTCAAGCAATTTTCCAACACCGAGGCTGGGTTATGATATCACTCAACCTGTGGCAGGTTAAAGGGGTACAAGTCAAGTGGTCTCATTGAGTTCAAAGAGAAGAAATGGCCACAGACATAAGATCAAGGCAAAATCAATAAATTCATTACTTGTTTATAATTGTTTCCAAGCATTTTAAATGTTCCAATCTTCCTAAAATATTTTAAATTAAAACATTTTTAATAGCGAGCATTTTTGAATGAGTTTAAAGAGTCTTTTAAAGCAACTCCTTTCCTGCTCCTCTCCCCTCAATGACCCAATGTTGTACCAGGTCTTGTCATTCACTTGGGGGCCAGAGACTGTTGCTGGAACCCTGTATCAGGTAGCTGGAGGGTTCGAGGGAAGACGGAGTGACAAAGTTGCGGAGAGATGGTGACAGATGGTAGTTTCAGGGAAACACAGAAACAATTCAGGAAGCACCTTTTTACCAAAACAAACAGAACAACAGTGCAGTGTGCCAATCTCAAACAGATCTGCTAATTTCCAAATTTATCTCTTCTAATTCAACGACTTTAAGCGTCCATGGCATTAAGTTTTATATAAAGCCACTTGCTTCTTAGTGGTGCTACAACACTTCAACACATTACCTGCAATATTTTTTTTAACAATTTGTTTTCAGTGGATCAAGCGACAAACAACTTTTATTAATTGCACTGATAACATTTGCTGAAGTTTTGTCAATTCCATACAAAGCCACTTTTTTTTTCCTTGGGCCGTATTGCAGTGATCTTGAAATTCAGCGAGCTTTTAAAAATCAGGTTCATATTAAATTTCTCCATTTCTTCAACAACTCTCTCGTGCAACAGATTGATACCCTCTAATAATGATACCTTTGACCCTGTATGACAAGGGAAAAGCATTGTAGACAGTGTTAACTTGTGGAATTGGAGTAAATCTTTGCCTGTTTAAAAGCTGGTACACGAGAGAGAAATGCTGCACGATTCCCTGTAAATTCTTTTTTCTAAACTAAAACAATCTGTTAACTTGTTTAACAAATATCCTGCAGTTTGGGTAAATGAAAGAGAGAGTTACTGAAACACAAATTACAGTTACTTTTTAGCTTGAATTCAACTGCATCAATAATTCAACTGCATCAATAAGGAAGAAGGGTCTCGACCCGAAACGTCGCCTATCTCCTTCGCTCCTCAGATGCTGCTGCACCCGCTGAGTTTCTCCAGCTTTTTGTGTAACCCTCGATTCTCCAGCATCTGCAGTTCCCTCTTTAACACTGCATCAATAATTTGCCAACCAAATCCTGAGCAGGGTCTCCAACTGCTGTGGGAAGCCTACTCACATCTCTCAAGACAAATCCATGTTTTCAGTAATATCTGTTCACTTTGTATTATACAATGAAGTGAATTACTCTACAATTAAGGTCATCTTCACACATCTAGATTCACCATGCCTGCACACGGCAACGTCAATTATTAGAGCCATTTAAAATCCATTCACCCTGTGGGTTGTCAAAAGCAAACGAGGCAGCCCAAGACAGGACCTCGGGACAGGCCACTCAAATACTTAAGGGCCTGTCCCACTTTCACGACCTCTGCCGAGTTTGCCCTTGACTCATACTCGCAGCATGGTCGTCACAAGGTCGTAGGAGGTCGTAGCAGGTCGTGATGCTAGTCGTTGGTACTCGTGGCATCAAGTAGGTCGGAGCGTATTTCTAGCCTAATGAAAAATGTCCACAAGTAAAAAAGGTCATGAATTAGCCGTGAAAATGGGACACGCCCTTAAATCATCACTGCCTCACAAGGCGCCCACAACAACCAGGCCAGGCCTCCGTCTCTATTGGGCCCACAGAGTTGTACAAAGTGCATCCCACTTGAATGCTGGGATGGGGTTTGAAATCGCTGCGCCAATCTGCCCTATTAATTTTGTCTCACTTTTTAAACAAAAAGTTATCTAACCTGCTGAATAATTCAGATTTTCCACTTTTATTTCAGATTTCACATACAAGCACACAAGAAAGCAAGAGTAACCCAATGATATAAATCAAAATGTACCCACAGTGCAACTGGATCTGGTAAAGGGTGAAATGCTCAAACTGAGTACAAGCTCACTTTGGTTCCAGCTGTTAACTGGGCAATGGCTATGGTGGCAAGCAAACAAAATTAATCTATATATTAAAATTTGATTAGACTCTTCTTTTTTGGTGGAGATATACTCATATGTCATATGTCCAGTCATTTTAAAATGGAGCAATAATCATAATCTAAAATCACTACATTATAATCTTCCATCGGGCAACCTTTGTAGCCAAGAAGAGAAAATAGTTCCATCAGGCAACTTGATACAATCAAATCAAACTCAAGTACAATAGATAGAACAAAGGAGAAAATACAATGTGCAGAATATAGGTTTCAGCAAAGCAGCTTGACATGATTGCATCTATGGTACATCCGATTTGTTTGGATAGCACACAAAACAAAGCCTTCACTGTACCTCAGTACATGTGACAATAATATTAAACCTATACCTGTGTAAACAATGAACCACAATCGTCTGCCAATTTCAATTTGGGTACTCGACAAGCGCATTTGCATCATTCACCCAAATAACTCAAACATAATCAACACTAAAGTATTTGCTGAATTGCAAAATTGTTTTCAGTTAAAATAAACGCACATTGAACAGAATTCACTGTCTGGAGAATTAAGAATGCCGAAATATGCTCAAACATTTTTTTCCACCGAAAGAATATTTTGTTTTCTCCTCAATAATTTGTTTCTCAAATTTATTGAGTTAAATTCTTGTGTAGAGACACATTCTTTTTCTTGGGCATTATATTCAATCATCAATCCCAATAACACAACATAGTATTAATAGACAAGAGTTAAACCATTTCAACAAATTCTCTTCACTTACAGCCAACATTAAGATGGAAAGCACATTACCCACCATTTTTCTGAAGTACAACAGTGTAATAACCGAGAAACACATCAATTATCATGGAGAAATAGCATAGTTCAACTTTGCCACGGAAAAATACCTTCCTCAACTGGAATTGATAACCTAACATTTTGGTGACAATGTCAATTGAAACGTACTAAATACCTTCGATCCACAGTTTAGTCAAGCCAGATATCTTTTACTTAATGACGCATTCTCTGAAACAGAATAAAGCCTGGTGCCATTATTGAAAATTAACTCCTGGCAATTATATCTTCACGGCATGTGGAAAAATCAAACTGGTTTTTGATCATAAAAACACACAGAAAACATAGAACCACAAATTATTTTTGAAAAAAAAATGGGGAGATGCAGGAAGAAGAGATTAACTCATTCTTTTGAACCCACCCCAAATCAAAATTCCACTGCGGCAATAATGGTTTTATTGGCTTCCATGGTGCTACTGAAGGAGAAGCAACATGTTGTACAATTTATTTCTCCCCTTCAACAGATGAACAACTCTATACATGCAGAGGATGCACTATTCCAGGGATTGTTTTGGGAGTGGGAACACCAATAATGCAACAAACGTCAGCATTAATTAGCAAAAAAACTAGCATTAGCTACCAGATTTTTTCTTGAATGAACAGCAAATAGCCAGTTATATTTTATTTTTAAATACCCCAAATCAAAACATTTCTCAGTTCATATGTGTTCAATTTGTCCCGTCATTGGCAAAAGTTCCAAAAGTTGGTGACAACCACTTCAAAGGATTCTGGAGATCTATTGGATTGATATGGGAATTCAGTAGGTAACTCGGCAATATCATGTTTAACGTTTTCAGCGCATAATTCATTGCAATCCACCACAGACAGTCGCATGAATTGTGACATTCCTATTTGCAAGTATGATGAAAATAATATTTCATTGATACTCCGGGGGAAATCCATTTCCAATTTGAGTGTTTTAATATTCCCACAGCCAAAGGCTGGAAGTCTCCTCACAGCCACAACATCCATTTTCTGCATCAAATTTCTCTGGAAAAGAGATTTACTGTCAAAGCAATTCAAAACAATGACAAATGAGCATTAAACTTCTGAAAAATTTCACCAATTTCCTTTAACACCAAATAAATCACAGAACTGTACGGCACAAAAACAGCGATTTTGTCCCACCTTGCCCATTTCCTGTATTTTCTGTAATTTAAAAAAATAAATTATGATTCCAGTTTATGCCCAGCCTAACACACCATTCTGCACCCCATTTCTAGACACCACCAAGTTCTTCCAGCAATCATTTTCTTTGCTGCAGATCCCACCATTCAATGTCCCCATATTTACAGCTTCTCCCCCCATCCCCCACACCACACCCACCCCATCCAATGTAAAGATATATGTTTTAATGGGATGGGCTTGTATTAAAAAGGATCATAAATTAAGTTACAGGCAGATTGTTATTTTTTTCTTTCATCCAGCACTTTAAAAAAAAACTATTCCTCATTTCTCAAAGCACTTCCGTCACATTGTGGATCTATAAAAGCTATAACATCCCACAAAAAAAGTGATGATTTACATTCTCCAATCCTAGTACAATACATGGGACTGCCAGCGGGACCCTTCAGGGAGGGTTAGGAATGACAGTATCCATTCATCCACCAGTGCAAACAGTGATCTGAGATAGTGAATACATCAAGATATAATGACCAATACCTCCATGCTGCAAGACACTGTTCAGTAAAGGCAGTGTGTGCTACAGTCAAGGTCAAAATTTCAATTTCAGCTGATTGTCTAAAAATGCTGATATGGCAAACCAATTCAAGCAAGAATTGTATCATGTAGATTGAAGGACAGATCTGCCTAAATGTGGGCCTGTCCCTGATCACAAATCACTTGTATTTGCAAAATAATAATATTGGCATCCCCCGAGTTGATGTGCTGTCCAACACATTGATTGACATGCACACGAAAGAAGTAATAAATGCAGTAAATTAGATAAATAATCATGTGTTTTATCATGTCTGTAGACTAACATCTTTAGCCACTACAGAAGGGCAACCTGTCTTGAAACTGTGTCACAGAATATTCTGTTAAACTATGCGTCAGTCTGTATATGTTCTGTATATATGTGTATATATGTATATATAACTATATATTCAGTCTGAAGAAGGGTCATGACCAGAAACGTTACCGTTTAATTTTTCTCCAGAGATGCTGTCTGCCCTGAGTTACTCCAGCTTTGTGTGTCTATACATCAGACAGGCTTCAGTCTATTATCAGAGGGGCAGCTTTAGCAAAAATGCAGCATTTTTACAGATTGCATTGACGTATCGGTCAAGGTTATGTGCTCAGATTCACAGTGGACGTTGTATAAAAGGGAGCTATACACTTTCACCACAGAGAAAGTAGATTGAAATTAGGTTTTCATTGGCCCCTCTCCATTTGGGGGCTGTGGATGAATTAATGTTAGATGGAATCATTGCAGCACTTAGTGAACCATTCCATATCATTTCCCCATGCATTAGAAGTTATGTGAAACAGCTAAAATATTAGCACTCTTGCTTGTACAAGAAGAGAAAGCAAGGGTTACACAAAAAGCTGGAGAAACTCAGCGGGTGCAGCAGCATCTAAGGAGTGAAGGAGATAGGCGACGTTTCGGGTCGAGACCCTTCCGAAACGTCGCCTATCTCCTTCACTCCTTAGATGCTGCTGCACCCGCTGAGTTTCTCCAGCTTTTTGTGTAACCCTCGATTCTCCAGCATCTGCAGTTCCTTCTTTAACACAAGAGAAAGCAACCCATCTGACACAATAGAAAAGGTTTGACAGCAGTGGTTGAATCTTGTGGAGCTGAATTGTGAGCAGTGTTCTGCACCTAGTCACCTTATTAACATGGGAGCATTTGGTGCTGCTATGCTGCACAAAATATGGATGATTTTCCTACAGTAACATCCTTTAGTTTGAGGGATAACAAAATACAATCCATGTGACACTGTATTATTATGATGCCGTATCACCTTAATAAAACTCAACTACACCACAAGGAACAAAATGTCACTTTTATATCTTGATTTAACACATTACCCATCCAGTCAGAGCATTACTTTTGCAGCTGATCTCAACCTCTAATAAATGCTTTGATCGCAATTTGTCACCCATTTAATGACCTTTGGATATAAAATCTCAAATTACAACTATCGAGCAGCATTGGAAATTGTGAGATCTGCAGAATATAACAGCGTAATGTCAATCAAGTTCATTTGACAACTCAACTAATTTTACTCATCAATGCTTTCAACAATTTTTTTTTTTGCATCTGCAGTTACTTGCTGATAAGAGATTGATTAGTTTTAATTACCATCTGCCAAACATATCAGCAATGTTTTTATGTCTGGCTGCCACAGCCAGACATAAAAACAGCTTTTCTCCACGAATAGTAGCTCTACTCAATAACCAAAAATCTGTAGCCTCCTTTTGCTCTGGTATTTTGTTTAATTCACATCTTTAATCAATAATGTTTTATTATTAATGTTTAATCTTTTATGTGTCATTCCTAACTGTCACTATGTCATGTTGTCGCTTGCGGGCGGAGCACCAAGGCAAACTCCTTGTATGTGAATGCTTGGCCAATAAACATTCATTAATTCAAACATATTCATTCATTTATTCTATGAAAGCAGGTCTCATCTGTGCTGATACAGGGACTAATGAAATATAGGAAATTCTATTTGGTCTTCAGTGTCATACAGTTTTTGATATTTCATGCCACTTTGAATTTGTTGCCACCTTGCTGTAGGCATATAGGGATGAAATAAAATTATCCTCATATAAACCCAGGATGAGAGTGAATGAATGGGGAGTTCAGTAATTTTGCAGCAAAATACTATGCAGCATGTGAAAATTTGTTTTTCTCCATAAATGTAATCAGATAAGTCCAATCACATCTTTGTATTTATGTTAATAATCTCATACTTATTTGCTTTACAATTTAGGTAGACACAAAATGCTGGAGTAACTCAGCGGGACAGGCAGCATCTCTGGAGAGAAGGAATGGGTGACGTTTCGGGTCGAGACCCTTCTTTTCAGCATTTTGTGTCTATCTTCGATTTAAACCAGCATCTGCAGTTCTTTTCCACACATAGTGCTTTACAATGATATGGGACAAGAGATTAATTCGCTTGGAAAAGACTGCAGACGCTGGAATCTGATGCAAGCAAAAAAAGTTTGCTGGAGGAATTCAGTTGGACAGGCAGCCTCTGTGGAGGGAAATGGATTGTCAACATTTTGGACAGTATTTAATTAATGAACGAGACTACAAAAATTAGAGCAGCCTATTGGAAAAGCGGTCCTTTCATTTTTCATTCTTTGCTCGGATTGCTCCTCCCATTCCCAGCTGATCTCCCCCCACCATCATGTAACATTACATTCATCATATGTAATCGGGTAAGTTCATCTGCAGCTTCACAAAATCTAAGGAACAAGAGAACAACCAGCTAATAGCATGATTTTCACTTAAACTATTATACAAGGGATATTCATTTTTACAGATGTACAATGGAAAGTATCCTATCTGGTTGCATCATGGCCTAGTACAGCAATTCCAACTCAGGAACTCTCCATCATAGGGTCATGGACACAGGCCAGCCCATCATGAAGTTTCCTCCCCTCATGTCTAATGCAGCAGTGAGGCATGAAGAGTTTGTCCCTAGCAGCCTGGAATGATCCAGTGGTTAAGCAGCCGAGGATGACAATGCTCCCAATCTCAAGGAGACAAATGCATAGGGGGTTACAATTGAGTTTAAGCACAACAGGACACAGTGCTGGAGTAAAGGGCCTGTCCCACTTGGCTGTCCTTCGCGTGCCATTTACGCGACCTGCTAGCGTGTGGGTAGCGCGGGGACGGGCGCGTGGAGCAGTGTGGACTTCGTCCTGCACTAAATGGTCGCGCGCCACCGGCCTGTCGCGTAACTGATGGCCAAAGTTGGACAGGCCCAAGACCCTGACGCAACGCGACGTCTCACCTCCAACAGCAGCAGAAGCAGGCAAGCGATCGTCGAACTCAGCCTGGGGGTCGCGGCCGTTGCTGATCCGCCCCCACTCTTACTCCCAGAGCGCGGCCAACACGATCGGAGATAGACACAAAATGCTGGAGTAACTCAGCGGGACCAGCAGCATCTCTGGAGAGAAGCAATGGGTGACGTTTCGGGTCAAGACCCTTCTTTCAGGCTGAAGTGTCTCGCCCCGAAACATCATCCATTCCTTCTATCCAGAGATGTTGCCTGTCCCACTAAGTTACTCCTACATTTTGCGTCTATCTTCAAATTATGTCACGCGCTCCAGGCGGCTGTCCGGGCACACGATGGCGCGCGCGACTCCCGCGGGACCGTCGTGCGACCGTCACTACCGGCTTGTCGCGGAAGTGACGGCCCAAGTGGGACAGGCCCTTAACTCAGTAAGTCAAGCAGCATGTCAGATGTAGCCTCGTCCATCACAGACACCAGACTTCCCACCATCGACTTCATGCATCAGAAAGGCAGCCAGCGTAATCAACGACTTGTTCCACCCCAGTCACTCCAGCTTCTCCTCCTATTTGGGAGAAGGTTCAGAATCTTGAAAGCACACACCACCAAACTTAGAAACAGCTTCTTCCCTTTTGTTAACGCTCCCGAAAAGTCCTTCTATAAGCTAGGGTACTGTCCAATTCACCTCTATCCCACTGCAGGCATTGGACTTGGTCTATGGAACTAATGCGCTGCAATGCTGAGAACTGCATATATTCTGCACTCTGCAGAGTGCACTGTACTCAATACGTTGTACTCTAGTTTGACTTGATTGTATTTATTTATGGTATATCTGATCTGAAAGCATGCAACACAAAGCTTTTCACTGTACCTCGGTACAAATCACAATCATAAACCCAAATCTACCTGTACCTCAGTGTATTGGTACACAAGATAATAAACTCAATTTGAACTGCTTTCCACACCATCAAACATTTATATTCTCCTGCAACCTCAATTATAACCCCATTGATGCTTTGCCTGCTTCACCTTCAGATCAGGATCATAATCACCCTCAGCTTAACAGGATCATTTGTGGGCTTGCAGAAGGGTTTCAACCCGAAACGGCCACCGGCATAATCAAGGAAGTGTCTCACCGCCGTCACTTCCTCCTCCCCTCTCCCATCAGCCAAGAGGCACAGAAATGTAAAAACGCTCATCTCCAGAGTCAGAGACAGGCAATTGTCATCAGGCAGTTGAACGTTCCTATCAACAACTAAAGTGCAGTCCCGAGCTACAATCTACCTTATTGGAGACCATTGGACAATCTTTAATAAGACTTCACCTTGCACTATACATTAGTCCCTTTATCCTGTATCTGTACACTGTGGTAGCTGGAATGTAATCATATATAGTCTTTTCATTGATTGGATAGCATGCAATAAAAAGCTTTTCACTGTACCTTGGTACACTTGACAAACTAAACTTGTGGTATGCACCTTTAAAAAGCTGCCCGAAGGGTTCAGACAGCCATGAAAGTGTACATTACGTCAGTAGAGAATGAAATGGCGGAACCAACAATGTCATTTTCGGTTGCACAGGGAAACCCAACTGCGTGGCTTTGCATCTGAAAATGGCTTTCACAGGCCATGATTGAGTGATCCTGAGCACTGTTTCAACACCAAAATCAATGTAGAGTTGTTCTTGGCACATTGCTTTCTGTAGTTACTTTACACAGAACATGGAATGGTACAGTGTTAAAGAAGGAACTGCAGATGCTGGAGAATCGAGGGTTACACAAAAAGCTGGAGAAACTCAGCGGGTGCAGCAGCATCTAAGGAGTGAAGGAGATAGGCGACGTTTCGGGTCGAGACCCTTGAAGAAGGGTCTCGACCCGAAACGTCGCCTATCTCCTTCACTCCTTAGATGCTGCTGCACCCGCTGAGTTTCTCCAGCTTTTTGTGTAACCATGGAATGGTACAGCACAGGAACAAGCCTTCGGCCCACAAATATTTCCTAATTTGCTGGTTGCTAAGCCATCTGTATATAAGCTTAATGGTAGTTTAAACTTAGTTTCTGTACATGCTTTTACCCATCATTTCAGTCATCTCCAGTTAATGGCTGCAATATTTGAACTGTATATTCTTTCACTGTTTAAATACTTCTCATGTCCTTGCATCAGTAAAAAGGCAGATGTGCAGGGCAAGTTTTTAATTACGTAGGGGGCAGTGGGTGCCTACAAAAAGCCATTGGGGTGGTGACGGAAGCAGATGTGATCGTGGCATTAAGGATGCTTTTAGATGTGCGAATGGATATGCTGAAAATGTAAAGATTTGGATCACGTGCAGGCAGATGAAATTAGTTTATCTTGGCATCATGTTTGGCATTGATATTGCGGGCCGAAGGGCCTGTTCCTGCGCTTTACTGTTCTATGTTCATATTTCTTAAAAACGTCAAGGCTGCTTTTAAAACAAACTATCACACCTCAACCTCGAACTTGTCAGACCTCAACTTCACTCATGACATCGTCCTGCTGTCAGACCAGATTAGGGAAGCACAGGAGCTGCTTGACAGGGTCGAGACAGCGTGCGAGAAAGTGGGCCTCCACCTCAATGCCAAGAAGACGGAGTACATGGCGTTCAACATTGATGACCATGATCCTCTCAATACCAATGGCGGTGCACCTCTCAAGAAAGTGGAGGACTTCAAGTACCTGTGAGCAAGGATGCAGAGCTTGGAGAATGACATCAAGCGCTCGCATGGAAAGCCCTCAATAACATGGGGAAAATCTGGATGTCTCGGATGTCTAAGGGTCTCAAACTGAGATTCTTCCATGCAACTGTAGAGACCATATTATTGTATGGATGTGATGCATGGACTCACTCAAGCACTGTCCAAGGTCTCTCGATGGTACATGCTCAAAAAGGTTCAAAATATCTGTTGGAGGGACCACATCGTCAACGCCCAGCTCTATGGGGAGATTCAACCTCTCACCAAGAAGATCAGGTCGAGAAGGATGAGGCCTGCTGGTCACTGCCACCGCCACCCAGAAATGCCAGCAAACAAAGTGGTGCTGTGGGAACCCACACATGGAAGACATGACCCGGGATGGCCAATGAAGACGATGCTGAAGACATTGATGGAAGCCGCATGTGTAGAGACAAAAAAAGGAGCTTGCCAGCTGTAAGGAGGACAGAGATGTGTGGTGGTTCCGTCACTGTGCCCGTTGGAAACCAGTACCACTGCGTCGCTAATGGTTTCAACGATAATAATAAAAACTAAATAATATGACTTTTGTAATGATCTTTATTTCAGAGAAATGCTGACCTACTTTTGGAACTTTCGAAAATAATTTGAAGAGTTTGGTTAATAAATGTTCAAGCTGTGAACATGTATGGCTTCATTTTATGAAACTTATCTTCAAAAGTTTAACATTTATTTTGCCTCTCCAGCAGATTGTTTAGTTTAGAGATACAGCGCTGGAAAATGTCCTTTGGCCCACCAAGTCCGCATCTACCAGTGGTCACCCTGTACACCAGCATTATCCTGCACACTAGGGACAATTTATAATCATTACCGAAGCCAATTAACCTACAAACCTGCACATATTTGGAGTGTGGGAGGAAACCAGAGCTCCCAGAGAAAACCCACACGGTCACAGGGAGAATGGTACAAACGCCAGACAGACAATACTTGTAGTCAGGATCGAACCTGGGTCAAGTCAAGTCAACTTTGTCACATACACATGCAAGATGTGCAGTGAAATGGAAGTGGCAATGCATGCGGATTGTGCAAAAACAACAGAACAGAATAGAACCGAACCAGTATTTTCATTTTAGAAAAATGTAAATTCTGGCGCTGCAAGGCAGCAACTCTACTGCTGCGCCACTGTGCCGCCCGCTGTGGCAAGCATTCTGAGCCCTTAGTGGTCTTGTCACTCACCGACACTTGGTTCTTCTTGGCTCAGTGACTTTTATTTACATTTCAACATCCATTCTTAATGAGTCCACTTTTTAAATTCATCAACAACCGCTCCGAGCACCAGTTGCCTTGTATAATGGCTGAATCGATGCATCCGCATTTCTTTCAATACTTTTAACTACCACATTGAGAACCCTTCCGTTCAACATTCAAAGAAACACTTTCTCTATGACTGTTTAATGAGTGGCATGGAAGGCAAGAGATAACATCAGCAATTTTGTTTCTATATGAAAAGAGCTTTTAACTCGTAGGATAGAAAGCAAAGCACGAAAAAAACCCCCAACTATTTTCCCAATAACACAGCAGAAAGGATTCCTAGTGTTTTACTTATTTAAATTATGGGGGCTTTCATTAGTTTGGAAAATTAATAATTTAGCAGAAGAAAGCTCAAAGTAGTCATCTGACCTCATCCCATGGGACAACCCTTCTATGATTTAGCAAATGTTAATTCAGTTCATTGAGATAACAGGCAAATTCTGTGTCCTTTAATATTTTGATAATTCATGTTACACTTGATGTTCTGACCACGTCAGAAATAATTAACATTTAGCCATTTGTAAATACTTATATGATTCGTCAGTATGTTAAAGATTCATCAAAATAAGTGATGGTGTAATCAATCAATGGTGTAACCAAATGGGATGTTCATGCCATGAGAGTGTGGCGTGTGAGAGGGGCAAATGGCAGAACTTTTTAACATTTCCCCCCCAGATTATTTTTTCCAGTTTGTGTTCCCATACGTATTATGCAAATCCTTAAGTATTAAACTAGCCTTTTTTGGAGGGGGTGGGAGGGGGGAGCACAAAAGGAAGATTATATGAAAAGTTCAGCTTTTCATATAATCAGAATGTCAGGTTTGCGGCAAGTAGAAGCCATCGTGGCACAGGGAGGAGGGTACTGGGACAAAAACTGGTAAACAGGAGGCGCAAGGCAAAAAACTTCTGATGCCATGTAAAACCACTTCTCAGCGGCGTGTCATTCCCATGGGAAGCCTGCACAGCCACAGCAGAAGCCATCTAACTACCTGACATGGCTCAATATACCCGGAAGCGGGTCTCCTCCTGTCCGACTTGCAACAGCCTTGCTCCGCAACAGCAGCGGCAGCCTCTCATGCAGCAGCCTGCTCCTGAGCTTCCCTGGTCTGCGGTTCCAATGACATTTTCGAGTGGCATGGTAAACACTTCCTGGTGCTTGTTGACTCTTACTCCAGCTGATTCGAGGTTGGCCGGCTTCACTCGCTCTTGTCATCTGCTGTCATCGAGAAGCTGCGCCGCCACTTCGCGACCTTTGGATCCCCAGCCAGCCTACAGTCGGACAATGGCAGTCAGTTCACCAGTGCCGAGTTCCGTGATTTCGCTGATAGGTGGAATTTCCGTCACTACACAAGCAGCCCGGAATACCCGCAAAGCAACGGCCTGGCTGAGCGCGCGGTCCGCAGTGCAAAAGGATTGCTGGAACGTTGTTGTTTATCTCGCTCTGACATTTACCTTGCCTTCCTGAACCTCCGCAACATCTCCCGCGACCAAGCCTTGGGTTCCCCGGCACAGCGCCTTATGTCCCGTGTCACGAGGCCTCCAATCCCGGTGACCCAGCAGTCGCTCGTACCCTCCATCCTAAAATCTGCCGCGGTCCGGAAGCGCATTGCCCACAAACATGGTATTCAGAAGCGCTCCCATGACAGGTCCTGCCGTGCCCAACCACCTCTCTTCCCTGGCCAGGTCGTCCACATGTGATCCGCCTCCGGCCACTCCAGGCTCGCCACTGTTGTCGGCTCTGCTGGCTCCCCACATCCGTACCTTGTTGACCACAATGGCACCATCTATCGGAGGTCACGTCAGCACCTCCGGCTTGTGAACGAGCCTCGTCCCCCTCCCGCTGCCCCGTATGCCCCCCCCCCCGCCCTCTCCTGTGCGTCTGCCCGTTGCGCCCCCCGTTTCTCCACCCTCTCCATTCTCTCCGTTCCCTTCGTAGTTCCGCTGTCAGGGGTGTTTTTCCTGTCCGGGCGCCGGCTCCTTCCGTTCCTGTTGGGGGGAGGGGGGGGAAGTGATGGCGAGGTACGGACCCGGTCTGGCCGCCTTGCCAAGCCGCCCGACCGTTATGGTGATTTTGTGTGATCTTTGCTTCTTGTTTAACTGCTGTCTATTTTCCCTTAGCTTGTGAGACGTGGTCGCCCTGTCACAACTTATTGTTTTTTTGCAGAGGAAGGATGTAGTTGAAATGTGTGTACACCTTTAAATATAGTGACATAACCATTTATAACCACTCCCCTTTTCATTCAGTATAATTGTGACCTTCCCACCCTTAGCTCTCTCTCTAGTATCCGTGACAGACCACGTACAGCTAGGGCAGTGTGTGTGTGTTTAATTAATAAAGTAGTAGTAAAGATTCGCCGTGTTAGTGCCAATTCTTTACAGTGGGAGGGGGGGGGAGCACAAAAGGAAGATTATATGAAAAAAATCAGCTTTTCGTTTTAACAGTAGTTGGATTTAAGATACGAGTCAAGTCTTGAATATATTGCTCATTGTCACCATTTTTTATTGGTTACATGCAATTTTTGGTAATTAAGTTAAGGCACTTAAAAGACGTAAAACAAAACTTGCTGGTGGAATTCATCTGGTCAGGCAGCATTTGGAGGCAAAGGTTGCAGGTTCTCCATCCAAAACATTGGCCATCTGTCTGCCTCCACGGATGCTGCCTGACCTGCCGAGTTCCTCTTGCAGTTTGTCCTTTGCCCCAGATTACCGCAGCTTTGGATTCCATTTAAACATAAGTAAGAGGACCAGTTCAAGGCATTCAATTCTGTGGTCATCACTAGGTACACCTCTGAACTAAACACAAAATAAACCAGCATCTGCAGTTCCTTGGTTCTAAAACTGAGCAAACCTTATTCAAGTATTGTTTGATTTGAGCATCATTTTGATCAGCATTAATCAGTTTTCCAAGCAAGTGAAATTTTAAGGTGTTTATTTTGAAGTCTTGGACATGCCAATGTAGATTTCTGTTGATGAGAAAAACTGTACTGTAGAATCAAATATACTCTGATTAATTATAGACTACCCAGACTGGAGCAAGTGCTTTTAAAAACCTCAAATCGAACTGCAAAACCAAACCTTACTTGTGCATGCTCCCTGAAAATACATCACGCAATGCTATTGAATATCAAAAATACATTATTTATCAGCTTGATATTGAACTTAACAGGATGTGGCAGCTACAATACCAGGCAAATGGACAGCCAATTAAAAAAAACATATATTTGGCTGAACTGAAATACAGGAGATGAAGCTCTTTCCCCGACTATTTATTAAACCTTTTCAATCTTAGGCCCGGAGGAGGGTGGGGGTGTGGGAAGAGGGAACAATAGCTTTCTTCCCCAAACTAATTCCCCTTGCAGCACATTTAAATGATACAGGTGTGAATAATTGTTGACTGATGAAAAGAATGAAAATCTTACATTATTTCACCAATGACCCACTTCAAACATTCCTTCACCCTGCTCCTGTTTTTTTTTTAAATGTTATTATTGTCAGAGAGATCCAGTGAAAAGCTTGTTTGTGTGCTGCCCAGTCAGAGAAAAAACTAAACATAAAAATACAATCAAGCCATCCACAGTGCACAGATAAAGGATGATGGGTACAACAAAGGGTTTACAGTGAAAGGTTGAACAAGTTAGGTCTTTATTCTTTGGAGCGCAGAAGGTTAAGGGGGGACTTGATTGAGGTCTTTAAAATGATGAAAGGGATAGACAGAGTTGATGTGGATAAGCTTTTCCCATTGAGGGTAGGAAAGATTCAAACAAGAGGGCATGACATGAGAATTAAGGGACAGAAGTTTAGGGTTAACATGAGGGGGAATTTCTTTACTCAGAGAGTGGTGGCTGTGTGGAATGATCTTCCTGCAGAAGTGGTGGAGGCAGGATTGATTTTAACATTTAAAAGTAAAGGGCCTGTCCCACTAGCGCGCGATTAGACGCGACAAGCGCGACCTACCGTGGTCGCTTTAGTCGCCCGGCCTCGCGTGACCCTGTCCCACTGCGATCGCCGGAGTCTCGTCGAGTTGTGTGTAGCTGGTGTCGACATCGCGCGTAGTGTCCAAAAACCGACACTGCTCAAAAAATTACGCGCGGCAAAATCCTGTCGCGCAGAACGTGATTAACGTGATGACGTTTTGACGTTGTGCGTCTTCAGCGTGGCGTTGCGTGATGACGTCACTGCCCGACGTCGTGCAACGCGCATGCTCATGCGCATCGTCACGTGATGAAAAATAACGTCCTTCCTTCGGACGTCGCGCGTGTAATCGCGCGCTAGTGGGACAGGCCCTTCACTCGCACCGGGATCGCCTGACCCCCACGCGACCCCCGCGTCCGAATTTGTCGCGCTTGTCGCGTCTAATCGCGCGCTAGTGGGACAGGCCCTTAAAGTGGATAGGTATATGGACGGGAAGGGAATGGAGGGGTATGGTCTGAGTGCAGGTAGATGGGACTAGGGGAAAATAAATGGTCGGCACGGACTGGAAGGGCCGAGAAGACCTGTTTCCGTGCTGTAATTGTTATATGGTTTTATATAGTTTAATGGTAACATTCAATGCAATATATAACATCTGGTAAAATGTTGGATCTGGTAGAAGCTACAGAAACTTGAAAGTGCATACCACCAGACTCAGGAACAGCTTCTTGGGTATCAGGCTTCACTGTGTCCTTTTCCAGCTCTATTACAGCCTCTGGCTTCACAATTTGCACTTTGGTTCTTATCTCACTTTTCTGGCCTCCAACCATCTGCCCATCAAACCCACCCTCACCTGCATCAACCTTTCACTCACCATGCTGTGTCCTGCCCTCACCTTTTTCAGCTTTCTCTCTCCAACCCCCCCCCCCCCCCCCCCCCATCCACAATCAGCCCCGACCCAATCCATCACCAATCTATGTTTTTCAGAGATGCTGCCTGGCCCAATGAGTTATTCCAGCACTTAGTCTTCTTTGTGAAGCATCATCTGCAGTTCATTGTTTCTCCTTCAATAATCTAGGGTATGAACCAATTCACCTCTTCCTCATTGTGGACATTGAACATAGTCTATGCAACTGATACGCTACAATGCCGAGAACTATATTCTACACTCTGAATCGTTCCTTTTGCTCTGTCTGTTGAACTAGAGTTTGATTTGACTGTATTTACGATTGTATGGTTTTATTCCATTGGTTGCATAGCATGCAAAGCAGCTTGTCAATGTACATATGACAATAATAAACTGAGGCCTAATATATAGATGTCCACACATGGTTTTAACAAATACACACCTAGAATCATTGATATAGTGTGGAAATGGGCCCTTTGGCTCAACTTGCCCACACCGGGCAACATGTCTCAGCTACACTGATCCCACCTGCCTGCGTTTGGGCTGTATCCCTCCGAACCTGTCCCATCCATGTACCTGTCTATTGTACCATGTATCTGCACGTCACACTTTTACACGTGAATTGGAATAAATTAAGCAGCCGCTTATTAATTAACAGAGCATGTGCAAGGTCCCCAGCTAATAGTTGAAAAAAACTGCTACGCAAATGAAAGAGGATTCGACTATTATTTTGACTTCACAATTGGTCAGTTATCCTTTTATATTCTTGGTTTCTACTTATAAACCAATCCACAAATGAAATAAATGACTTGATCAAGTACCACTGTATTTGTTGAGTAGCTAGAGAAACCCTTGTAGGCCCAGCATTGTTAATCCCTTTAATGACCATTTTGGGGATTCACTCGCTGTATCCACTTGCATAAGTTTATAACTAGAGCTTAAAAACAATGGCATCCCTTTGGGAAAATGCTTTCACACAAACATTTGTCACATTTTCTGATGAGGGCAACACCTTGGAGAAGTTTGGGTTATTCTTGGAACAGCAAAGTTTGAGTAGGAGGCAGTCAAAGACTCGTAAAGCGCAGAAACAAGCTCTTTGGATGAGTGTCCATATTGGCCATCAAGTACCCATAACCCATTCCCTCAACCAACACTCCTCCATCTAGCGGAGCTGGTCCTTGCCCTTAACAACTTCTCCTTCGACTCCTTCCACTTCCTCCAAATCCAAGGCGTAGCCACGGGCGCTCATATGGGCCCCAGCTATGCCTGCCTTCTGTTGGGAATGTCGAATAATTCCTGTTTCAATCCCCGGTGCCATCCTGTTCCAATTCCTGGCCCTATCCTCAAAGTCTTTCTCCGCTAGATTGAAGACTGCATCGAGGCTACCTCCTGTACCCACTCAGAAATCACGCACTTCATTAACTTCATCACCAATTTCCATCCTGCCCTCAAATTCACTTGGACCACCTCCGACACCACCCTTCCATTTCTTGACCTCACCGTCTCCATCACAGGAGATAGAATATCGACTGACATCTATTATTTACTTACCAACCCCCACAGTGATCTAGATTACAAATATTCCCACTCTGTCTTCTGCAAAGCCTCTATCCCTGACTCCCAATGCTGAACACCTCAACTCAATCACCTAAACATACATCATCTCCTGGTTACTAAACATTTTAACTCTCCCCTCCCATTCTCATACTGACCATTCTGTCCTGGGCCTCCTCCACTGTCAAAGTGATGCCCAACGCAAATTGGAGGAACAGCACCTCATTTTGCTTGAGCAGCTTACAACCCAGTGGTATGAATTTGATTTATCTAACTTCAAGTAACCCTTGCTTCCCTCTCTCCATCCCTTCCCCACCCTGGTTCTCGTTCAACTGTCCACCTAATTAAATATTACTGATTGCATGCCACATTGTCACCTTCCCCTCAGCTAACAATGAACCATTCAACATTTCCTTATCATTATCTGCTTTGATCTGTCATTGTCACACCTTACCCTTCTCTAGCTCTGGTCTCCCTTTCCCCTGACTTAGTCTGAAGGGTCTTGACCTAAAACGTCACCCATTCCTTAAGGGTCTCGACCCGAAACATCGCCTATCTCCTTCGCTCCTTAGATGCTGCTGCACCCGCTGAGTTTCTCCAGCTTTTTTGTGTAACCCTCCAGAGATGCTGCCTGTCCCGCTGAGTTACTCCAATATTGTGTCTATCTTCGGTGTAAACCAGCATCTATTTCACTTTAAAAGAGCAGAAACAATGAGTAATGCAGAAAGTTAATGCATTATAAATTGATTTTTGGGCTATCTGCTCATTTTTAGTACATAAACATCGATTACAAGTACTTCCTTCAGTCCGTGGAATAAGGCTCTATTTTCAGCCTGAGGAACACACAATAAGCTACTAGTCCACTTTAATGATCTAGAACATTCCCCGAAGACCAGACACACAGTTGCAAGTGCAGAACAGCACACACCAAAAGCTGGTTCAAGCTTAATAACTCAGATTCCACAGCACTATTTCAGCAAATTTAACAAAATATTCCATTGGTTCCAATTTTTAAGACATTCAGCTGTCCTTAGCATTTCCAAGCTTAAAAAACGAAGTGCTTGAAAATGCAATGTCTTCATTCGCACCAGTGAAAACAGTGCTGCACGATAGGTCCATGAGAGAGCTATTCTCCTCACCTATAGACAAGGAGCACTGATTGATGATAATCATGCTTGATGGATTCTGTATCATCAGCACACAATGTCCTGCACACCAATTAATAAAAACACACCCAACACAAGAATACTTTCATTACAGCAACAGTTCTCAATAGCAATTAACAGTGGAACGGATTTGGGATAGCTGCTGAACTAGCGAAACACTTCAACAGGAATCAATTCTTCAACAAACTACCCAGAAAAAAAATCTGAATAATCATAGGGGCACCAAGGTCTTGGCCTACCTGTAACATTCCGAGACATCTAACTCCTTGAAATATGCTAAGATTATCAGTGGCAGCCTCATTGGCAGCCAAGGCAAGAATGGCTCTTCACAGCCTTCTTTCTATTACCCCAAATAATGCCTGTTCTTCTATTTCAGACTCGCAGGAATGTCCCTCAAAAACGTCCCTATCCATGTACCCATCCAAGTGTCTTTGAGATGCTATTGTACCTGCCGCAACCTAGCTGAGGCCTTGAGTACGCTGAGACCACTCTCGAGCATGAGGAGAGATACAAAGACTTCCTACGACCTCGTGTCGACCAAGCTGCGAGTACAAGTCGAGGGCAAACTCGCCAGAACTCGCGGATTAGGTCACCCAAGTGGGACAGGCCCTTTAAAATCTTTGCCCCACCCCCCATGTCGCTTTTAATTTTTTTTTCTCTCGTACCATAAACCTATGCCCGCCAGCTGTTGATTCCCATATCCTGAAAAAAACACACTGTATTTACCCCCATCTATTCCCCTCATGATTCTTCATTCCAAGGAATGAAATCCTAGCCTGCCTAACATTTCCCCAGGGCTCAGGCCCTTAAATCATGGCAAAATCCTCAAAACATCTCTGCGCTCTTTCCAGCTTAAGGAAACCTTTCCTATAACAAGAGATTCCAACATGAAGCACATCATGCTCTGCAGAGTGTTGTTGTATAATTATTCTGTGATCAATTTTACCCTTTAATCTGCTTGGCACATTTGCTACATATTAGATAATAGAAGTTAACTGTCACACTGAGGCATGAGCTAGTTCTAGCAACAGAAGCTCTTAATGGTTTCACATTTTCAATAAAATGTAACAGAATATCATCTGCCACTGAAATGTCAACCGTGTTTTCATACTATCTTTCAATCTTGGAGAATTATGTCAAAACCTGCAGTAACATGGCAGTAAAGTTGGCAGAAAAAATGTTCTATAGGCAAACTAATTTTGACCATTGAATCTGATAAGAAAGATACAGTGAAAAGACAAAGGAAGAACAGACTTCATCCTATTAACATGTGCATAGATATAAAATAGACATAAGAGAATCCTAAAAGGGCTGAATGTTTTTTAAGGAATGTGAAAGCTCATAAATTATAATTTGTGCTATTCTCACCCGATAAGGATGAGTTTTATGATATCAATACATGTTTCACTAATTTATTCTCAATTTTGCTTGTGAACGTTTGCCCCTCATATGCCCCACCCTAAAATCTTTCTTTACAAATATTACAACTTACACTAAGCCAATATTGTAGAAGATGACTCCTCACCAGAATGGTCGATGCCATGACATTTGTCCTGCTCCCTCAACCCAGTACCTCATTATATAACACTATTTCCTGTCCAGGCTGCTGGAGCTACATTGCCAGGTGAAGCAGCCTTACCGTAAACTGCAAGTTAGTAGTGCAGAGGGAAAAGTTTGGAGAGTTGTGCTGCTGGCTAGAAATTAGGGAGAAAATGAAATGGAAAGTGAGGGAGGAGAACAAGTCCACATTTATCAGGGGGAAGTAGAGGGAGCGCAGGAGAGGCAAGGATACTAGAGATTTAGTGTGCGGAGTAACAAAGGAATAAGGAAACACATTCTATTTATGTTTTATAATACAATCTTAAGTAGCAATGCATACAGAGTTTGGACACACAAGTAACTATCGATGCTGCAATCTTGTGCAAAATAAAGTTCTGGTTAACTCAATGGGCTAGGCAACATCTGTGGAGGAATGGATAGGCAACATTTCAGTTCAAGACCATTTTTCAAACCGGACAAACTCTCTTCAATAGGGAGAGTCTTAATCACATGTAGAATTCTATGGGAATAAAAGGAGTTTAAAGTGGGATTGTTTGGGCTATGAAAGCAAGCACCCACCTCAAAATGAAAATACAAGCAAGCATAGAAGTTGGGAGGTCTTGTTGCAGTCGTTTAAGACGTTGGCGAGGCCGCATTTAGAGTATTGTGTTCAATTCTAGGCACCATGTTATAGGAAAGATGTTGTCAAGCTGGAAAGGGTACAGAGAAGATTTACGAAGATGTTGCCAGGACTAGAGGGTCTGAGATATAGGGAGAGTAGGCTGGGACTCTATTCCCTGGAGCGCAGGAGGATGAGGGGTGATCATATAGAGATGTATAAAATCATGAAAGGAATGGATTGGGTAGATGCAGAGTTGCCTAGATTCGGTAAATCGAGGACCAGAGGACATAGGTTTAAGGTGAAGGGGAAAAGGTTTAATAGGAATCTGAGGGATAACCGTTTCCACACAAAGGGTGGTGGGTGAGTGGAACAAGCTTCCAGAGGAGGCAGTTGAGACTGGGACTATCCCAACATATAAGAAACAGTTAGACAGATTCATGGATAGGACAGGTCAAAGTCAAAAGAGTTTATTGTCATGTGTCCCTGACAGGACAATGAAAATCTTTCTTTGCATAGCACAACAGAACATAGTAGGCATTGACTACAATTATATACGTAAATACACACGTGAATTAATAAAGTGCAAATAACAGATGGAGGGATATTAATGTTCAGAGTTCCAAGCCAAGTTTAATAGCCTGATGGCTGTGAGGAAGTAGCTATTCCTAAACCGGGTATGGTGGGATATGGACAAACCGCAGGCTGGTGGGACTAACAAGTAAAATGGACAAGGGAGAGCCAGTGGATGGACTTTCAGAAAGTCTTTGATAAGGTCCCACACAGCAGATTAGTGGGCAAAATTAGAGCACATGGTATTGGGGGTAGGGCATTGACATGGATAGAAAATTGGTTGGCAGACAGGAAACAAAGAGTAGGAATTAACGGTTCCCTTTCAGAATGGCAGGCAGTGACTAGTGGGGTGTCGCAAGGCTCGGTGCTGTGACCGCAGCTATTTACAACATATATATTAATGATTTAGATGAAGGAATTAAAAGTAACATTAGCAAATTTGAAGATGACACAAAGCTGGGTGGCAGTGTGAACTGTGAAGAGGATGCTATGAGGATACAGCGTGACTTGGACAGGTTGGGTGAGTGGGCAGATGCAGTATAATGTGGATAAATGTGCGGTTATTCAATTGATGCAAAAATGGGAAGGCAGATTATTATCTGAATCATGTCAGGTTCGTAAAACGGGAAGTACGACGAGACCTGGGAGTCCTTGTACATCGGTCACTGAAAGTAAGCATGCAGGTACAACAGGCAGTGAAGAAAGCGAATGGCACGTTGGCCTTTATAACAAGAGGAATTGAATATAGGAGCAAAGAGGTCCTTCTGCAGTTGTACAGAGCCCTAGTGAGACCCCACCTGGAGTATTGTGTGCAGTTTTGGTCCCCTAATTTGGGGAAGGACATTCTTGCTAATGAGGGAGTGCAGCGTAGGTTTACAAGGTTAATTCCTGGGATGGCGGGAATGTCATATGCTGAGAGTATGGAGCAGCTGGGCTTGTACACACTAGAAGGATGAGAGGGGATCTCAGTTTAGAAGGATGAGAGGTGATCTCATTGAAACATATAAGATTGTTAAGGGCTTGGACACACTAGAGGCAGGAAACATGTTCCCGATGTTGGGGAAGTCCAGAACCAGGGGCCACAGTTTAAGAATAAGGAGTAAGCCATTTGGAACGGAGACGAGAAAACACTTTTTCTCACAGAGAGTGGTGAGTCTGTGGAATTCTCTGCCTCAGAGGGCGGTGGAGGCGGGTTCTCTGGATGCTTTCAAGAGAGAGCTAGATAGGGCTCTTAAAAATAGCGGAGTCGGGATATGGGGATAAGGCAGGATTGGGGATGATCAGCCATGATCACATTGAATGGCGGTGCTGGCTCGAAGGGCACCTATTGTCTATTGACCTGTTTTGCTTCACATATAGTGGAGGAAATTGCAGATGCTGGTTTAAACTGAAAATAGACACTAAAAACTAGAAAAACTTAGCAGGACAGGCTGCATCTCGGGTCGAGACCTTCAAACCGAAGAGGTTAAAAACCAGCCATAAAACACAATGACTGGAGATGTGCGTTATCCAACTAAGGGCAGAAATCAGAATCATGTGTTCATCTTTATTGACGTGACACCATAATAAATATATTACAAAAAAAATAATTTAATGGGTGGCACGGTGGCGCAGCGGTAGAGTTGCTGCCTTACTACCACATGGGTTTTCTCCGGATATTCCAGTTTCTCCCATATCTGAAAGAAGTGCCGGTTTGTACGTTAATTGGCTTCTGAAAATTGTCCATGTCGTGATGGATGGAATTGGTGTATGGTAGATTGCTGGTCAGTGTGGACTTGGTGGGCTGAAGGGCCTGTTTCCATATATATTTTTTACATATATCTTAATTTCATTGAACCATATATGATTGAATATGTGACGTTATTTTTGTCTTGTTTCTATATTCAAAGGGTAAGGTTGATTGATTTAGTTGGGCAGAACAGTGATGGAAGTCCGACTTTTACTTTTTTACTCTGTGTTTGTCTCTGTATATAACAGCATGAATATAATCTGATTTCCATACATGAATACAGTCATTCATGTGCTGCACCTGTTGATCAGAGCCTGGTTTTATTGGGGAATGTAATTAGGAATGTAATTTAGCCTAACCCTATTCATACCTAATCCAATTTAAAGCATAAATGTTGCATTCAAGTGTAAGTTAAAAGACTCGCTGCAGTATGCACCAGATTGCACTATTGCCCCCCCCCCCCCCCCCCTCGGTGGCTACGTTCCCTTGCAATTTCTCACTCTCAACTCTCACTCAATGTTGGCAGCCCTGTCACTGGATGCATTCAAAGGAGAGTTAGATGGAATTCTTACGGCTAGCAGAATTAAGGGGAATGGGGAGAAGGCAGGAACAGGGTTCTGATTGTGGATGATCAGCCATGATCACATTGAATGGCGGTGCTGGCTCGAAGGACCAAATGTCATTGTCAGGCAGAGAACCTTTGCATTATTTTAAAAGGGAATTTTAAAAAGCAATTTTAAAGGGGAATTTTAAAAAGTAACTCATTCCTCGATAGTCTGCAGGTTATTTTGAAACAAGACCATGGTGACAAAATATACAAATGAAGTTACCTCAAGAGGGTGAATATAAGGTCATGCGTGATAGGAGTAGAGTTAGGCCATTCGGCCCAGCAAGTCTACTCCTCCAATCATCGCTGAACTAGCTCTCCCTCCTAACCTCATTCTCCTGCCTTCTCTCCATAATCTCTGGCCTAAAATAAGCATACAAGCATATAAACATAATCATAAACAGAGGAAATAGTGCTGCACAGAGCCTTTGACCCAAGTTGTCTGTGCCACTCCAGATGCCAAATTAAACTAATTCCATCTGCCAAAATACATGTTCCTATTGTACACTCTCTGCATGAGGAAAGTCCCTTCTAAATGCCTGGCCTCTTATTCAGAGACTGTGGTTCGAGACTCCTCAGCTAAATCCTCCCTGCACCCAGTCTGGAGTGCAAGAAGAATTCTGCAAGTTTCCTCAACACCTCCACTCCTGCTTCAAAACAGCAGAGAGTACAGGCCTCATCCACTCACTATCTCCTCACCCGGTAAACAGTCCAATCCTGTCAGTATTATTGTGCACCTTCCCTGCACTCATTTCATGGCAAGTAAATCCTTTCAGAGGCAAGACGACTAGATTTCTACACAGCATTACAGGCGTAGTCACACCAGGTCCTATTCAACTACAGCAAGATTTCAAATCCTCCCACGAGGACAAACATTAGTTTTCCAGATAGCTTGCCTCACCTGTACGTTTGCTTTACATGCTTGGGCATTAGGTTTCCTTTATCCCTTTGAATATCAACATTGCTTGATTTTTAACCACTCAAATGCTTTTACGTGTGCGCAGAAATGGATGGCCTCTCATTTATTCCATATTATATCCCCTCTGCCCAGTTTTCATTCAAGGTGAGAGAAGCAAAGTTGAAATGAGATGTGTAAGAAACAGAGAAACATAGAAAATAGGTGCAGGAGGAGGCCATTTGGCTCTTCAAGCCAGCACCAGTAGTTATTTTTGTTTACACAGAAAGGAACTCTGGAAAACGCTGTCATGGGTGATGATGGAGACATATACATTAGTGGGATTAAAAAGGCTTCTAGGTAGACCTATGGAAAAGCAGGAAATGGAGGGAAAAAGATCACATGCAGGCAGAGACTAGTTTAACTTGGTATCACGTTTTGCATGGACATAGTAGGCTGAAGGGCCTATTCCTGTGCTGTTTTGTTCTATGCTCACTCACTCAGTTTGTCAACACACTCTTGAAGCCGCTTTATTTCCTCCCTCCTACTCACAAACCTACCTTGTTTTGTAGGATTAGAAAACGTGGAAATATGACGTTTGGTCCACTTAGCTTTTCACCAACTGTATTTACAGTTTAGTTAAGACCCAAGCAGTTTTCCCAGAGACACCTTGCTAACCAGACTGCCAACCGGAGGATCTGCTTATTCCCATTCTTTGTTTTCTATCCAATAACCAATTCTCAGTCGATGCCAATATTCCCACACACACACACACACGTGTTCTCTCATCACGTTGATCAAGCACGAGTGAAAGCTCAGTGAAAGCCTTTGGACAAGAAATGCACCACATGCATTGGTCCTCCCCGCTCTATATTACAAGTCACGTCTTCAATGAATTCAACCAGGTACATAAAGCATGGTTTTCCCAATATAAATCAATGTTGACTCTGCTCAGCATTCTCATCCTTTGAGGAGTTCTGTCCCGAGATCCATCAATAACAAAGGTGACGGTGCTTGCAGCATCAAGTTCTGATTCAGCACAATGCTAAGCAATATATAGAGTGAATGGGTGAGAGATTCATTATCGAATATAATAACATTTGTATAACCTGAATTTATTATTCAGCAAACTCTATGGGCCATTAGTTTGCAAAGCACACAGACAGAAGCTAGAAGTTGTCCAATCCATTGCCTTTGTAAATGGGATGCATAGCAGCAACCAGACACAAACCTCATGTCTGTATTACAATACTTATTTGCTCTGCCAACATCATGAAACAACATTCGCGTCAGGTTTGTTCATGCACAACATGTGGTATGGCAGCAGGCTGTAGGAAGAGTTCTTGTGGAAACTAATGCACTGCATTACATCTTCCTGCTAAAACAGGTCACTGAGTCACCATGAAGATGTCTTAAAACGACTGTGAAACTTCAGATGAATCTGTCTGTTGCACATGATGCTCACACAACCTGCTCAAACCATGAGCTAATTTCCATAATCCTCACCAATTCTGCAAAAAAGTTATAAGTACACATGCGAAAAATAGATAATTACAACAATAGAAACAAAAAAAGTCTGGTCAGGTGAATTTGGAAACTGCAGATGCTCGAATCTTACAACAGATCTGGGGCAACACAGTGGAGCAACGGTAGAGTTGCTGCCTTACAGCGGCAGACACCCAGTTTTGATCCTGACTATGGGTGCTGTCTGTACGGAGTTTGTACGTTGTCCCTGTGAGTACTCTCTGGGTGCTGCAGTTTTCCTCTCACAACTCAAAAGGTTTGTAGGTTAATTGACTTTGATAGGTTGGAAAATTTTCCTTCATGTGTTGGACAGTGTTAGTGTGCGGGCGATCACTGGCCGGCATGGACGGAGTGGGCCGAAGGGTCTGTTTTTACATTGTATCGCTATGGTCCAAATCAGATCGTATCTGTGGAAAAAGAATAATTGACGTTTCAGTTTAAAGACTCTTTGCCAGAGAAAGGGGAGACAAGAAAGCTAGTTTTCAGTTGCAGAGAAGATAGAAAGGCAG